>JAJHZJ010000490.1:2632500-2968686 GCA_023548195.1 Bettongia penicillata ogilbyi
TAATTTCTTCCTCTGAAAATTGCTTGTTCATTTCCTTTGACCATTTATCAATTGGGGAATGACTTGTATTCCTTTAAGTTGGACTTATTTCTCTATATATTTTAGAAATGAGGCTTTTATCACAGACACTGGTTGTAAAAATTCTTTCCCAGTTCTCTGCTTCCCTCCTAATCTTGGTTGCACTGGCTTTGTGCAAAAACTTTTGAATTTAATGCAATCAAAATATCCATTTTGCATTTCATTATCTTCTCCATGTATTGTTTAGTCATAAATACCTCCGTTCTCCATAAATCTGCAATTAAACTATTCTTGGCTCCTCTAATTGTTTCTAGTATTATCCTTTATACCTAGATCATGTACACATTTAGTCTTTATTCTAGTATGTGGTGTCTATGCCCAGTTTCTGCCACATCATTTTCCAGTGTCCTGAGCAGTTTTTGTCAAACTATGAGTTCTTATCCCAGAAGCTGAGATCCAGTGTTTATCAAACAGTAGACTGCTATAGTCAGTGACCACTGTGTGTCATGTGCATCCAACCTATTCCACTCATCCACCCCTCTATTTCTTAGCCAGTACCGAGTTGTTTTGATGATTGTTGCTTTATAATACAATTCAAGGTCTGGTGTGACTAGACGAACTTCCCTAGCAATTCTTCAATTCCCTTGTTATTCTGGATCTTCTGTTCTTCAAGATGAATTTTGATATTATATTTTCCAGATTCTTGAAAAAGTTTTTTTGTAGCTTAATTAGTGTGGCACTGAATTAATTAATGTAGGTAGAATAGTCATTTTTATTATATGATGTTGGCCTCCTCATGAGCAAATAATGTTTTTCCAATTATTTAGATCTGAATTTACTTGTGCAAAAAGTGTTTTGTAATTGGGTTTGTTTTGGCAGGCAGACTCCCAGTCTACTGTAATGTTTAGAGGGATTCCTCTTCCCATCTCTTGCCATTGGATTTTGTTAGTAACATATAGAAATGCAGATGATTTAGGTGGGTTTATTTTGTACAATACTACCTCACCAAAGTTGTTTATTATATCAAATAGTTCTTTTACCTAATTACCTACAATTCTCTAAGTATATTATCATATCATGTGCAAAGAGGGATAGTTTTATTTCCACATTGCCTACTCTAATTGCTTCAATTTCTTTTTCTTCTCTTATTGCTAAAGCTAACATTACTGGTAGCATATTGAATAACAATGGGGATAATGGACAACCTTGTTTCACTCCTAATCAAGCATCTAGGTTGTCCCCATTACATATAATTCTTGTTGAAGGTTTTAGGTAGATGATACTTATTATTTTAAGGAAGGCTCCTTTTATTCCTAAGCCCTCCAGTGTTTTCAATAGGAATGGTGGTTGTATTTTGCCAAAAACTTTTTCTCTATTTTATGGTATCTGCATCATAAGGTTTCTTAGTTTTGTTGTTGATATGATCAATTATATTGATAGTTTCCCCAGTATTAAATCAGCCTATATTCCTGGTAAAAATCCTACCTGATCGAAGTGTATTATTCTCTTGATAAGTTGCAATCTATTGACTAATCTTATTTAAAATTTTTGTATCTATATGCATTAGGGAAATTGGTTTATAATTTTCTTTCTCTGCTTTACCTCTTCCTAGTTTAGGAAGCATAACCATATTTGGATCGAAAAAATAATTTCATGGGTTTCCTTCTTCACAAATTTTCCCAAGGTATCTATATAGTATTGGAATTAACTGGTCTTTAAATATTTGACAGAATTTGCTGCAAGTCCATCTGTCTCCCAAAATCATTGTGATTTTCTTGAATGAAGTTATTGATTGTTTCTCTGATTTGCTGTTTAAACCACTCATTCTTTAGAAATCGATTATTTAATTCCCAATTTATTTTTGGTTCTACCTTTACATGGTCCTTTATTACATGTAATTTTTATGGCATCATGATTCAAAAAGAATGTAAGGACTTTTTCTGCCATTTTGCACTGATTTGTGAGGTTTTTATGCCCTAAAAATGTGACCAATTTTTGTGTATGTGTCATGTACTACTGAGAAAAAGCTATGTATATTCCTTTCTTTTCCCATTCAGTTTGCTCCAAAGGTCTATCATATCTACCATTTCCAGAACTCTAATCATCTCTGTAACTACTTTCTTTTGAAGTTAAATTTATCAAGTTCAAAGAGGGGGAGGTTGAGGTCCCCCACTAGTATAATTTTGTTGTCTATCTTTTTTCCTATAATTCCCTTAAGTTCTCCTCTAAGAATTAGGAAGCTATATCATTTGGTGCATGTATATTTGGTAATAATATTACTTCATTGCCTATGGAGCCTTTTAGCAGGATATAGTATCCTTCCTTATCTCTTTTGATTAGATCTATTTTTTACTTTGTCTCAGATTAGGATTACTACCCTTGCATTTTTTTTTTTTGCTTCAGTTGAAGCATAATGTATTTTGCTCTAGCATTTTACTTCTAACCTGTGTCTATCTCCCTATTTCAAATGTGTTTCTTGTAAACAATATACGGTAAGATTATAGTTTTTAACACACTCTGCTATCTGCCTCCATTTTATGGGAGAGTTCATCCCATTCACATTCACAGTTGTGATTACTATTTCTGTCTTTCTCTCCATCTCACCCCCATTTCTGTTTGTTTTATTTTTTCCCTTCTCCCTTCCTCTCCTCAAACAGCTTTACTTTTGACCAACAACTCCCTCAGTCTTACCTTTCTTCTGTCAGCCATCCTCCTTTTTATTTCCCTTTTCCTTTTCTACTTTTTCCCTCTCTGCTAACTACCCTGCCCTTTTCTTTCTCCTTTTCTCTCCTGCTACCTGCAGTGTAAATTAGATTTCTGTACTTAACTGATAATGTCCTTCCCTCCTTGAACCAAACCCAGTGAGAATAAAGCTCAAACGATGTTCATTTCTCTCCTTTCTTCCCCTCTACTACAATATGTTTTTGTGCCTCTTCATGTAATGTAATTTACCCTTCTATGCCTCATCCTTTCCTCTGCTCCATCTGCATCCCTTAATTAGGTATTTTTCATCACATTATTTAATTTATACCTCTCTGTCTCTCTCTCTATATATATATATGTGTGTGTGTGTGTGTGTGTGTGTGTGTGTATGTGTGTGTGTGTTTGTATATGCATATATATCCCTTTTAAGTGTTATAATAAATATACAATTCTCAAGATTTAATGAGTATCATCCTCCCCAAAAATGTTGTAAATAATTTGCTCATATTGATTAACAAGATTTTTTTTCTTCCCTGTTGGTAGAATATCTAAGATCCTATGTGATCCTGAATGTAGTTCCTCAACATTGAATTTGATTCTTTCTAGCTACTTGCTGTATTTTTCCTTAAACTTATAATTCTGGACTTGGATAACAATATTTCGTCATATTTTCTACATGAGATCTCTTTGAGGAATTGATCCATAGATTCCCTTTTTTAAAAAATTAATTAATTTCTTTTCAGTTTTATACAATAACTTCCATAAGTTGTAGTTTTTCTCTCCCTTGGTCTCTCCCACCCCCCTCTGAGATGGAATGAGATCATATATGGGCTTTACCCAGACATTCTAATAAAAACATTTTCACATTAGCCATGTTGCATAGAAGAATTAAAATGAATGGGAGAAACCATGAGAAAAACTAAACAAAACAAAATATAAAAGAGGAGAAAATAGTCTGCTTTATTTGGGTTCTGGTTCCATAGTTCTTTCTCTGTATTGGATGGCATTTTGCCTCAAGAGTTCTTTGGGAATGTTTTATGTCTTTGTATTGCTGTGAAGGGCTAGGAATACCAGAAGCAGTTCTCACATACTGTGGCTGACACTGTGTACAGTGTTCTCCTAATTCTGCTCATTTCACTCAGCATCAGGTCATGCAAGTCCTTCCAGGCCTCTCTGAAGTTGTCCTGTTCATCATGTCTTAGTAGCACAATAGTGTTCCATCACATTCATAAACCTCAACTTGATCAATCATTTCCCAGTTGATGGGCATCCCCTCAATTTCCAGGTCTTGGCCACCACAAAAAGAGTTGCTACAAATATTTTTATAGAAATGGGGCCTTTTCCCATTTTATAATCTCTTTGGGACATAATCCTAGAAATGATATTTTTAGGTCAAAGGGTATACATATTTTTGTAGCCCTTTGAAAATAGTTCCAAATTGCTCTCCAGAACAGCTCGATAAGCTCACAGCTCCACCAACAATGATTCGATGTTCTAACTCTCCCACATCTTCTCTAACATTTATCATCTTCCCATTTTGTCATGTTAGATAGATGTGATGTGATACCTCAGAGTTGCTCTGATTTGCATCTCTCTAATCAATAGCAATTTAGAGAATTTTTTTTCGAATGACTGTAGATAACTTTAATTTTTTTCTCTGAAAACTGCCTGATCATAACTTTTGACCATTTATCAACTAGGAAGGTGGATTCTTTCGAGTACTATTTTGCCCTATGGAATTGGGACCTCAGGGCAGTTATCCTGAATGATTTCTTGTAAAATCCTATCTAGGTTGAATTTTGAATCATGGCTTTCCAGTAAACCAGTAATTTTTTTTTTTTTTTTTAGATTTTTCCTTTCCTGGTTCTATTTTCAAAGTCAGTTCTTTTCCCATTGAGATATTTTACATTTTCCTCTGCTTTTTTTCATTCTTTAGATTTTGGTTGACTTGATGCCTTATGGAGTCATTAGTTTCTGTTTGTCCAGTTCTAATTTTTAATTAATTGTTTTCTTCAGTTAGCTTTTTTACCTACTTTTCCATTTTTCTACATTTACTTTTTAAGAAGCTTAATGGATTTTAAACATATTTGGTCAATTTTTTTTCTACCTCTTATATGACTTTTAAAATCCTTCTTAAGCTCTTCCAAAAATGCTCTTTGGTTCCAGACACTTTTTAGGCTTCAGATGTATGTATAGTGTCAATGCTGTCCTCTTCGGAATTCATAATTTGTTCTTCTATGTCCCTATAATAAGGTTCTATAGTCTTTAGTTTTCTGATTTCTTATTTGCTCATGGTGATCACCTTTAGGCTGGCTTTTAAAGTGGGTCTCTGCTTTTGGGGCACAGGGGTCTCTGTCTCACATTTCTTGTGCTGGGAGGGTCTTCCAGTTTTGTGTTCCATGACCTTTGGTTCTTGCAGTTTTTCTGATGCTGAGCTGGCCGGTGTGTGCCAAGGCTGAGGCCAGGTGACCCTGAGTTTCTGTGGGGTTACATTTAAGTTCACAGCATGAGGTGTGGAGGAGGGTAGTCTGGCCACTAGAGGTCTCCTTCTCCTGTACACTGCACTAACCCCAGCTGTGCTGGTGTCTGCACAGTTCCCCTAGATGTGCTAAGGCACATCTGTGGTCCTTTTGTTGGCACTTACCAGTGCTAACTTCCTTTGACTCAGGATTTCCTGCTGGTCCAGTCACGTAGAGCCTGTTAGGATACCTCCAGTCCTGCACTGGTCCTTTTTGGTCATAGAAAAAGGGATCATTGGTGGTTGTCTCCCTAAGCTCCCAAGCATAAAGACTGTTTCCACTGTTGGTTCCACTACTCCAAGATTTTTCCTGGGACAATATTCTCTGGGTTTTTCAAGGTTAATCAGAGAAGGTGAGTTCACTTACACTTTAGTCTTCCATCTTGGCTCCCAGAAGTTCAAGTAAGTGACTTTCAAATATTTAGTCTGTGGGCTGATAGTGCCAGGAGCAGCTTCTGCAACTGTCATGGGCCCTGCAATTTCCTCTCACTCAGTTCTGCTGGACTGTCACCTTTATCGAGCAGTTTGAGTATCTGAGTCGCCACTAGTGACTCAGCCCACCCACTCTGTTCCACTGTGCTATGGCTATGTCTATGCTGGTGTCTCCCACATGCTCTGCATCTCCCACTCCAATGTAACAGATCCTTCCTGTCAATTTTTGGGATGTCCTATACTACACTGGATTCTGACATTCTCAAATTCATTAAGATTCACTTCTTATAGGTATCAGAGGGAATTTGTGGACGAGCACAGGTAGGTCCCTGCTTTCACTGCACCATCTTTTTCCACCCATAAACATATTTTTTTTTAAAAAAGAAAGAAAATTGTTTTCTCAGTGCACTTAAACTTGTCATCTCCAGTAAGAACCTCCTTTATATATATTTGATCTAGTCTAGTTTCCCCTTTTAACTGATTTCTTTAGTGACATTTCTAACTTATGTGATGCTTTAGATTACAATATTAGAGCTGAAATGTCATGGATCTGCTCAAAATGACTGGATAATTTATACTGGCAATTCTCATAAATCTTTTCATTTATTTGTTTATATTTTTGTTTGGCTTTTTTTGGTAAGGGGGATGAACAACTAGTCAGAAGGAGACTGCTTAGGTTTCTTTGCTAGCACTGAGGCAGAACCCTGTTACTTTGCCCATAGTTGGACACAGGTCATTGGCCTGGGTGTGAGTCCAAGGTCTAAGAGGAGCATAGCACACTCGAACTTGAAGCAACAGTGGAGTGGGGATCCTCCTCACAGTTCTAAGGCAGAGTGGAGTGCTGGTGGCCACTCACAGACTGGGAGGAGAGTAACACTTCTCCTTATATCATACAAGATTAGAAGAAATGGAAACTTACAGGTCTCTGGAAATATCTCTGGAAATAGCTACACAAAATCCCTGAAGCTTGGGACAGTGCACCCTCCATTTTAGAAGCAGAGCCATATGTATTTTTTAAATATAGTTTATTTATTTTCAGTTCTTAACATTCACTTCTACAAGAATTTGAATTCAAAAATTTCTCCTCATCTCACCCCACCACCCATCTCAGGAGAGCATACATTCCATCCACCCCTTCCTCTAGTCTATCCTCCCTTCTATTACCCACACTCCTTCTATCAACTTTCCCCTCTACTTTCCTGTAGGGTAGAATAGATTTCTGTACTCCATTGCCTGTATAGCTTAATTTCCAGTTGCATGCTAAAACAATTTTTAACATTCATTTTTAAAGCTTTGAGTTTCGTATTCTCTCCTTTCCCCCACTCACTCTAATTGTGAAAATGAACAATATAGATCATACATATGTAACAGTGAAAAGCACTTCCACAATAATTATGTTAAAAGACTAACCACATTTCCCTGTGTCCTATCCTTCCTTTCATCTATTCTAGTCTCTCCCTTGACCTGTCCTTCCTCCACAGTGTTTGCTTGTGATTATCCCTTTCCCCAATTTGCTATCCCTTCTCTTATCTTCCCTCTCCTATCCACTTCCCCCTTGCCTTTTTGAGGGGTAAAATATATTTCCACATCCATTTGAGTGTGTTATTCCCTCCTTAAACCAAATCCCATGACATTAAGGCTCAATTCTTTCCTTTCATCTCCCCTTGCCCCTTCCCCTCCATTGTAAAAACTCTTTCTTCCTTCTTCCATGTGAGGTGATTTGCTATATTTTACCTCTCCTTTTTTCTTAGTCCCAGTACATTCCACTCAACAGTAAATTTTATTTTTAAATTATTACATTAATATGTATGTGTATATACATACATACACATATATATACCCATGTATACATACATACACATATAAAATGTACATACACATGCATGGCCACCTACATATGTATGTGTATATGTACATATACATGCATGTACATGTGTGTGTATATTCTTGCTAAATACTCTAATACTGAGTTACAAATAACATCTTTCCATATAGGAATGTAAATAGTTCAACTTTAATGAGTTCCTTCAGGCTTCTCTTTCCTGTTTCCCTTTTCATGTTTCTCTTGATTCTTGTATTTGAAAGTGAAATTTTCTACTCAGCTCTGGTCTTTTCAACAAGAATGCTTGAAAGTCCTTTATTTCCTTGAAATTCAATTTTTTCCCCTGAAGTATTATAAACAGTTTTTCTGGGTATGTGATTCCTGAATTTAATCCTACCTCCTTTAACCTCTGGAATATCATATTCCAAGCCTTTAAATCCCTTAATGTAAAACCTGCTAAATTCTGTGTTATCCTGATTGTATTTTCACAATTTTCACAATAGTTGAATTGTTTCTTTCTGGCTGCTTGTAATATTTTCTCCTTCACCTGAGAAGTCTGGAATTTGGCTACAATATTCCTAGGAGTTTTCCAGTTGGGATCTCTCTCAGGAAGTGATCAGTGAATTCTTTCTATTTTACTTTTACCTTCCTGTTCTAGAATATCAGGGACGTTTTCCTTGATAATTTCTTGAACAATGATGTCTATTGTCTTTGTTTCATCAAGATTTTCAGGCAGACCAATAATTTTAAAATTACCTTTTCTGGATCTATTTTCCAGGTAAGTTGTTTTTCCAATGACATATTTCACATTGTCTTCTATATTTTCATTCTCCTGATTTTGTTTTGTAATTTCTTGATTTCTCCTGAAGTCATTAGCTTCCATCTGCTCCATTCTAATTTTTAAAGAATTGCTTTCTTTAGTGAGCTTTTCAAATTCCTTTTCGATTTGGCCCATTCTGCTTTTTAAAGCATTTTTCTCCTCCTTGGCTTTCTTTTTTTAATTTTGTTTTTATTTTTTAGCACAGCTTATAGCAGATAGAGCAATTCAAACTTTTGGTCAGGTGATACATCTTTTTAAAGCATTTAAAATATGGACCACAAAAGAATTTTTTTTTACAACATTAACCAACTGAGACACAAATAATATTTATGTTGTTAACTTCATAAGCTCTTGACCTAATTGTCTCCACAGTATTACTAACAATTAAAGGACCCTAACTTACTGTTGTTGGTCTAAAGTCCTATGCTTAATAACTTAACTTTAGACTTAACCTTGGATGTTCTCCTACCAATAATCTATAATTGAATAGATCTGGTATTAAGCTTACAAACCTTTTGACTATAGGAAATTTACACTAAGAGTAGGGACACTGCAGGAATACAATATCTCCCTAACTTCATGTCAGTTCCAGGCAGGATTAGAATGCCCACTTGCATTCAGTCAGCCTTAAAGTCTGCCAGGTGTCAGTGAGGAAACTGAGTCAGGAGAATCCCACCTCAGCCCAGGTTGAACAGCCACTCTCCCACCCTTCCCATGAGATCACCTTTTGCAGTTCATCCCAGCATCTCACTGGCTTACTGGCATCATGGATTGGAGACTGACACCACCTTTCTTGCTATTCATACCTGGAGTTAGACTCAGAAGAACAGTCACTTAATAGTCCCACAGCATCTAAAAATGGCAAGTTCCAATAACCAGGTTTCAAATATGGTTATAATTTCACTTTGGCTAAGGAACATCTTTTGAGGCAAGTTTTAAGTGGCTTACATGCCTTTCTATACATGTTCTACTTCCTGGTTAAATGGCAATCATAAAATCAAATTTGCCATTAAAACCTTAACTTTTCCATCAGTGCCAAATTTTATCTGAGGTTAACTTCTTCTAGGAAATTTAGACTAAAATTCTTTTCCCCAAACTAAAGATGTCATTGATCTATTCTAAGTAATTAATTCAGTCAATTGTTTTAATACTAATTGTTTTTACTTCACTTTGTAACATGTCCAATTTCTCTCCCCATCACTCCCCTCCCCCTGCTTCCTAATTCATTACATTCTGATTAATCCTTCCCTCAGTGTACCCTCCCTTCTATCACATCCCACCCTTCCCTTATCCCCATCTTCTCCCTTTTCTTGCAGGGCAAGATAAATTTCTGTACCCCATTCCCTGTATTTATTATTTCCCAATTATATACAATAAAAATTCTCATTATTCATTGCTAATACTTTGAATTCCAACTTCTCTCCCTCCTCCCTCCCTCCCCAGCCCCACTGATAAGGCAAGCAATTCCATACA
This sequence comes from Bettongia penicillata ogilbyi, assembly GCA_023548195.1. Lineage (NCBI taxonomy): Eukaryota > Metazoa > Chordata > Mammalia > Diprotodontia > Potoroidae > Bettongia > Bettongia penicillata. The sequence goes on from JAJHZJ010000490.1 coordinate 2,642,287, forward strand.
GACTAAATATGTGTTGTTTTACCAGACTTCCATAATAATCATATTGTGTAATATTAATTATATTGACCTCTGTCCTACTCTATCCCCCCTTACTTTTCCCCACAATTGACCTTGTCCCTTCTCAAAAGTCTTTATTTCTACTGATTCCCTTCTCCCATTTGCCCTCTCTTCTAATATTCCTCTCATCCTACTTGTTGCCGCCTCTCCTGCTTTCCTGTGGTGTGTATAAATTTTCATATCAAATGTAGTGAGCATGTTATTCCCTCCTTCAGCCACATGTGGAGAGAGAAGCTTCATTTTTCTCCCTCTCCTCTTCTCCCTTTTCTCCTCCATTGATCAAGATTTTTCTTATCTCTTTTATGAGTTATAACCTGCCCCATTCCATTTCTCCCTTTCTCTTCCCAGTATTTTCCTCCTTCACCCTTTAATTTTGGACCTCTTTTGCCATGTGGGATAGTCCATTTTTAAAGGTGTTATTTTCTTCAGCATTTTGTTTTGTTTTGTTTTGAATCTTCTTCAGTAATCTGTTGACCTACTTCTCATGATTTTCTTGCATCACTCTCATTTCCCTTCCCAGTTTTTCCTCCACTTCTCTTACTTGATTTTCAAAAAAGTTTTTGAGCTCTTTCAAGATCTGAGATCATTGCATCTTTTTTTGTAGGCTTTGTATGTAAGAAGCCTTGACTTTGATGTTTTCACCTGATGGTATGCTTTGTTCTTCCTCATCTGAAAGGATGGCAGAAACTACCTTTACACCAAGAAAGTAACCTTCTATAGTCCTACTTTTTTCCCCTTTGGGGGCATTTTCCCAGCCAGTTACTTAACTTTTGATTGTTTTGAGAAGTGGAGTGTATACTCTAGGCACCTGTAAGTTTTCAGTTTCTCCAAAATAGCAAAATCAAGGGAAAGGAGTTTACTCCTCTCTTGGTCTGCACTCTTGTCTGTGAGCATCCACAATCATTCTGTTCTGTCCAGGATCTGATAGTAGGATTCCCTCTATACTGTCAACACCAGTTCTACCAAGCCAGATGTCCTCCTAACCCCTGGGCTGCCACTCAGGGCTGAGATCCAGATCAGCTGCTTGATTCCCCCAGGGTCTTCTGGCTGAAGGCTCCATAAGGGGATGCTGTTGCAGTGACTTCCACCACCCTTGGACTGGGGCTTGGGTCAGACCCCTGATCCCTTCTCAGTCAGGTGAAAGAGTTTTCTTACTGATTTTTGTAGCTATGTTTGGTGTTTGTAGGTTGAGAAATCTGGGAACCACAGCTGCTTCCTGGGATTCCATGCCCGGAAGCCTGCTCCAGCCCTGTCTGAGCCACAGGGCCAAAGCTGGGCTACACTATGTTCTGAGCCCAGTGCAATAGACTTTTCCTGTTAGCCTTCCAGGATTTATTGGTCTAGAAATCTCCTTCACTCTTTCGTTGTGGCTTCTGCTGCTCTAGAATTTGTTTAGAGTCATTTTTTACAGGTATTTTATTGCCTATGGGATTGCTGCTAGAGTAGGTCCATCCTTCTACTCCACCAACTTGACTCTTCCCCCCACAGAGTCATACTTTAGTAAACAGTTAAAGCCAACTCATAGGCATGGGAAATGAGCAAACAACAGAAAAAAATCTGACCATAATTTTATTATTGTGACAAAATGCACACTTAGAAAAAGATAACAAAGTCAAAGCTCCTATATCCAAAGCCTTCAAAAAAATGTGAATTTGTCTCAGGGCACAGATAAGCTCAAAAAGTATTTTGAAAATCAAGTGACAGAGCTAGAGGAAAAATTGGGAAAAGAAATAATAGTGATGTAAGAAAATTTTGTTGGTTCATAAAAAATGAATTAACAAATTGGTGAAGTTGGAACAAAGGAATACTGAAGAAAGTAGCACCTTAACAAGAGACTAGATCAAACGTTAAAATAGGTACAAAAAGCCAGTGATGAGAAGAATGCCTTCAGAATCATAACTGGTCAAGTAGAAAAAGAAATACAAAATTCATTGAAGATTAAAAAAAAAACAAAACCAAAAACCTCCCTAAAAAGTAGAATTAACCAAATGGAAGATAAAGTACAAAAGCTCACTGAAGAAAATAATTCCTGGGGGAGGAGCCAAGATGTCAGAGTAGAAAGATTCACATATGCTAGCTTCGAACCCACAGCCCATAAATTACCTGTAAAGAGGAACTTCCAACAAAATCTGGAGCAGTGGAAGTGGCACAACAATGGAGTGGAGGAGATTTCTGTTCCAGAGAGCCCTGAAAAACTGACAGCAAAGGTCCATCATGCAACAGACTTGGAGCAGAGCCCAGCCCAGCCTTGGCCGTGCAGCACCGAGATGAGCAGATCCGAGCAGGCTTCAGGGATGGAATCTCCGACAGCTGCAAAGGTCCCTCAACCCACAGGTACTACAGGTCAGTGAGAGAGCCTTCTGGTCAGGCAGAAAGGGGAATGGGGTGTCTCCATAACTCAGGCCCCCTCAGGAGGCAGCAGCAGAGGCATCAGAGGACAAGAGCTCCCAAACCATGCAGGAGCTCAAATCCGTTGTTGAAGATCTCCACATAAACACCCTGAGGGAACTGAGCCTGGGAGGTGGCCCTGTCCCCACCTGAGAACCTGAACTTAAACTCACATTGAATAGCAGCCCTGCCCCCACTGAAAGCCCTGAGGCTGGGAAGCAGCATTTGAATCTCAGAACCCACACACTAGCTGGGAAGATCTGGAGTCGAGGAAGGGGTGGAGAGGAATCGCTGAAGTCAAGTAATTGGCTTGGAAAATGCACAGAAAAGGGAAAAAACATAAGACTATAGAAGGTTACTTTCCTGGTGAACATATATTTCCTCCTTTCCTTTCTGATGAGGAAGAACAATGTTTACCATCAGGTAAAGGCATAGAAGGCCTCTGTACCACAAATATCCAAAATAAATATTCAATTGGCTCAGGCCATGGAAGAGTTCAAAAAGGATTTTGAAAATCAAGTGAGAGATGTGGAGGAAAAACTGGGAAGAGAAATGAGAGAGATGCAAGAAAAAGCATGAAAAACGGGTCAATATATTGCTAAAGGAGACCCAAAAAAATGCTGAAGAAAATAACATCTTGAAAAATAGGCTCATTCAATTGGCAAAAGAGGCTCAAAAAGCAAAGGAGGAGAAGAATGCTTTAAAAAACAGAATTAGTCAAATGGAAAAGGAGGTTCAAAAACTTACTGAAGAAAATAGTTCTCTCAAAATTAGAATGGAATAGATGGAGAGGCTAATGACTTTCTAAGAAACCAAGAAATCACAAAACAAACCAAAAGAATGAAAAAATTGAAGATAAGGTGAAATATCTCATTGGAAAAACAACTGACCTGGAAAATAGATCCAGGAGAGACAATTTAAAAATTATGGGACTACCTGAAAGCCATGATAAGAGCCTAAACATCATCTTTCATGAAATTATCCAGGAAAACTGCCCTGATATTCTACAACCAGAGAGCAAAATAAGTATTGAAGGAATCCATCGATCACTGCCTGAAAGAGATCCAAAACGAAAAACTCCTAGGAACATTGTGGCCAAATTCCAGAATTCCCAGTTTAAGGAGAAAATATTGCAAGCAGCTAGAAAGAAACAATTCCAGTATTGTGGAAATACAATCAGGATAACACAAGATCTAGAAGCTTCTACATTAAGGGTTCAAAGGGCATGGAATAGCATATTCTAGAAGTCAAAGGAACTAGGACTAAAACCAAGAATCACCTACCCAGCAAAACTAAGTATAATACTTCAGGGGAAAAAATGGTCTTTCAATGAAATTGAGGAGTTTCAAGCATTCTTGATGAAAAGATCAGAACTGAAAAGAAAATTTGACTTTCAAACACAAAAATGAGAAGAAGCATGAAAAAGTAAACAGGAAAGAGAAGTCATAAGGGAATTACCAAAGTTGAACTGTTTACATTCCTACATGGAAGGACAATATTTGTAACTCTTGAAACTTTTCAGTATCTGGGTAGTTGGTGGGATTACACACACACACACACACACACACAAACACACACGCACATCTACATGCACACACACATAAACACATGCACACACACAGAGACAGAGAGAATAGAATGAATTGAATAGGATGGGATCATATCTTTAAAAAATGAAGGTTAATGGTGAGAGAGAAATGTATTGGGAGGAGAGAGGGTGAAATGGAATGGGGCAAATTATCTCTCATAGAAGAGGCAAGCAGGAGACTTCTTAGTGGAGGGAAAAAGAGGAGAGCTGAGAGAAAAACATGAAGTGTACTCTCATCACATTCTACTAAAGTAATGAAGTAAATGCACACTCATTTTGGTATGAAAACCTATCTTATAATACAGGAAAGTGGGGGAGAAGGGGATAAGCAGGTTGGAGGGGATGATGGAAGTGAGGGCCATGGGAGGAGGGAGCAATTTGAAGTCAACACTCTTGGGGAGGGACGGGATCAAAAGAAAGTATAGAAGCAGTGGGAGCGTACGATAGGATGGAGGGAAGTATAGTTAGTCTTATGCAACACGTCTATTTCGAAATAATTTGCAAAACTACACAGATATCCCTATATTGAATTGCCTGCCTTCCCAAAGGGAATGGGTGGGGAGGGAGGGATGGGAAGAAGTTGGAACTCAAAGATTTAGGAACAACTGTAGAGTATTGTTCTTGCTAATAGGAAATAAGAAATCCAGGTAATGGGGAATAGAAAGTTATCTGGCCCTACAGGACAAAAGAGAAGATGGGGGCAAGGGAAGTGTAGGATGATAGAAGAAAGGGCAGATTGGTGGTAGGGGAAATTAGAATGCTTGGTGTATTGGGGTGAGGGAGGGGACAAATGGGGAGAAAATTTGGAACCCAAAATTTTGTGAAAATGAATGTAAAAAATTAAATAAATACATTTTTAAAAAAGATAATAATTCCTTAGAAATTAGAATTGAGCCAATGGAAGCTATTACTTTTTTTGAAAAACCAAGAAACAATAAAACAAAATCAAAAGAATGAAAAAAATAGAAAATTGTAAAATATCTCTTTGAAAAACACCACTGCCAATAACAACATGGCCTGGATATTAGATCCAAGAGAGAGAATTTTAAAATAATTGGATTACATGGAATCCATTTAACAGTATGAAACCCATGCTCTTCCATGAAGATGGATCTATGCCTCAGCTTTATACTACACTGAAATTTTCTTTCCTCTTCTAGCTTTAGTTGTAGGTAGGATAAAATTATTGGCATTATTTGGTTACTCCGATAAGTTGTAATTCAGTTATCACTAAACTAAACAAATACCAAAGAGTGAAATTCTTGTTTCTCCTACACTATTATTGCACAAGGAGACCAAAAGCCATAGAACTGAAAGTCATTGTATATTTTTATTTATTTCATAACTTGCCATGGCCAAAAGATAAATCACCACGTATCTAACTTAATAGTTATGAGGCACTCTGTACTTAGTTAAGCTGATTATCAGAAAAGATAAACATTCTACGTCTGTAACAATATCTGAAGACAATCCAGAATAGTAGCACTTAGTTGTCAAGTTATAGAAGTTGCCAAAGTCTTTGAGGATCCAGAGTCGTTTGTTATTGAGATAAAGTTATCGACTCTGTGGTGAAAAGTTATAAATATAATTATTAAAAAAACTATTCATTGAGACAATACGAATTTAAAGTGCTTCTGCTGAAAATATAATATTCTAATATATTCACTTCCTCATGAATTTGATCACTTTAGGTACTCCTTGAAGGTAAGGCTGGATTCCTCTCACACATAATATGTCCTTCCCACTTGGGATCTCAATTTATATGCCCTTGAAAAATTTCTCACATTAAATCCTGAAATAACCCTGGTACTTAGATATATATATGTATATGTGTATGCATATGTGTACATCATTAAGTATATGAATTCTACACACACATGTGTGCATGGGCATATACTTATAATGTGTGCATGAATGCAATATGCATATGCACATGTAGTGCTATATTCATGTATATTCATATTCACCAGTGTGAATATGCATGTATATCTACCTATCTTTGGAGATATAGAATGTGTATATACATGTATATGCACATGTTAATTGTACGAGATGTTTTTTGAGTAAATAAACTTGAATCCTGTTTTCTCAGAAATAATGACATAGCACTCCCCATAGCAAACTCAAACACTGAGCTGGTTCGTTTCATGGAAACACAGCCAAAATCAACATAAAAAAGTGAGCTATTTGGGCATGAAAACACACTGTCCTTTGGTAAGTTCATTAGCTATCCTAATAAGATTCAGGTGAAGAGTAGAACACAAAGATTCACATAAAAGAAAAAAGACTACAAAATATCAGTCAACTTCTTTCGGGAAGTGTGAAATGGAAGAGAAATAATGAAATAAGCTTTTCTAAAGGCAGCTAGGTAGCACAGAGGATGGACTGTTGGGTCTGAAGTCAGGAAAAGTCCTCTTCTTGAGTGCAAATATGGCTTGAGACACTTATTAGCTGTGTGAAACTGGGCAAATCACTCAACCCTGTGTGACTCAGTTTCCTTGTGTGTCGAAGGAAATGGCAAACCACTCCAGTGTTTCTGCCAAGAAATTTCCAAATGAGATCACGATGAATTGAAGATAATTGAACAAGAATGACAAATTTTTCCAAAAAACAAAAGCAAAAGTCACATCGCATGGACTACAAACTTCTACTATCGTCCCATTCAAAGTGCAATAGCAAATAGAAATGTGGATACTATAACTGTGTGAGATGAGTTAATTTCTTTCTTAAAGCAGTAATTGTAGTGGTGCAATTTTGAAAAAGAGATCTACATCATTCTCTGCTTTCCCCTGCATCTTTTTCCATTAATATGAGTTGAAGCACTCTAAGAGTGACTACACTCTTCAATAGCTAAGTGTAGCAATTGATAGTTTTCCTATTCTTTTTCAGTTCTTAGTACTTTGTGAAATTTTTGCTTTCTCCACTAGATGGGAGACTTTCACTATGCATTTGATTTCAGTTCATCTCATTTCCTACTTCTCTGTAAACAGTTCACTTAGCTGAAAAGTCCTGCCATGACCAACAAAAGTAGTAATACAGTGGAATAGATGAAACTCTCTAGGATACAAATATGAAGCTAATCTTTCATTAATTGACAAGCAAATATCTACAAAATATTTTTATCCCATACTAATTTTTAACACAAAACAAAAGTTAGATTGTTTATTTACAATAAATTGCTTATACCCTAATCCCTATGTCTATAATGTAATACTTTCAATGAATGATCATAGATCTACAGTTAGGAGTGACCTTGGAAGCCACCAAGTCCATCTCCTTCATGCTACAAGTGAAGAAATTTAGGTTCACAAAACGATTAAATTATTTGCTCATAGTCATACAAGTAGTAAGCATCAAGACATGTTATATATGTGACCTCTCATCCAATTTATTGAATAAGAATTTATTAAACTCCTACTACAGGGCACACCCTATACTGGACACTGAGGCCACAGAGATAGTAATAATGATGATGACAATAACAACAGTCAAAAATTCAATTAAGAAGCAAATATAAAATACATTCTATACATAATATACTGTGCTGGTTGCTCAGTTGGTCACAATAAAAGAAACATGCCATTCCCAAAATATATAAAAAAAACAACAAAATGAACAACTTTCTAGTATAGGAGACTAGTACATATATTAAATGCATACAGCAGAAATAAAAAAAAAAACGTGAACAAACACAAATATGCACAAAGTGAATCTAACAGTTTGGGAAAGACCATAATGGTAGTTGGGGAAGGGGTGCTGAAAAGTTTTCAAATGGAAGATGATGCTTAAGCCGCATCTTAGCAAAAGTGTTCTATTAAGTAGATGTAAGGAAGACATCCATTCTAGGCATGAGAGACAGAACAAAAGTACGAAGATGGGAGGTTTAAGTATTTTGTGTGAGGAACAGAGAGGCCTGTTTGACTGGATCACATTATGAAAGGATAGGCAACACCTGATGAGGCCAGATTGTGTGGAACTTTAAAAGCTAAAAAGCATTTTGTATTTTATTCTGGAGTAGCTATTTGTGTTTTTCCTCAACTACAAGTCTGACCATATTACCACCCCCAAACTCTCTGATGCTCCAGGTACCTTCCTTTTGTCTCATTTAAATATATTAATATTGTCTGGTATTTAAGGCTTTTTATAATCTGGCTCTGTGTTTCTAGTCTTCAGTTTTCTTATACTTTAAGAACTATCCATTTTCTCTTTTTGCACACACACACACACACACACCACACACACACACACACACCACACACACACCACACACACACACCACACACACACCATACACCACACACCACACACACCACACACACACACCACACACACACACCACACACACACCACACACACATACACGCACACACCACACACATACACGCACACACCACACACACACACCACACACACACACACACATACTTATGAAGTTTTTTTTGTTGTACCTCCTTTATCAGTACGACCTCCTTGGTAAAAAAAGACTATATTTTGGACTTTTTTGTTATCCTTTTATTAACACAGAGTCTGACAGAAGTGTTTCATAAATGAATTTTGACTGACTTTTTAAGCATGTGCAAAATTGAAATGTAAATTTTTAAGGCTTGCATTAAAAAGCCGTGGGGGAAGGAGGGTTTCTTTATACTCAAACAATAAGCATCTTTGAAAATCATCCAGGAATAGTGATATCTGCATGTAGGTACACAACAAAAATTAGCACTTGTCATGTGTCACTTGGATAAAGAAAAGCAGTGCCAGAACGAGGTAACAATATTCATTAAACTGAAGTATGTGAGGCCAAGGTAACCAGGTGGCTCAGTGGATAGAGTACTGCACCTGGAGTCAGAAAGACTTGAGTACAAATGTGGCCTCAGACAGTTACTCTCTGTGTGACTCTGGGCAAATCACTGAACATCTGTTTGCTTTAATCCACTGGGGAAGGAAATGGCAGCTACTCTAATATCTTTGTGAAGAATATTCCATTGACAGTGTGGTTCACAGGATCATCAAGAGTGAGAAACAACAGCAACAGTAAATATGTAAGGCCATGAAGCCTAGAGATTATCTTCTGTGTCCTCTCTCTGGTATGCTCTTTCTCTATCATCTGGGCTGGCTGATGGTTCTTTTTACCAATCCCTCATCAAAATAGAGTGAATCCGAGAATAGTCATTGTTTGCAACATTTCTGCCTTGACTGGTACATAATTTCATTAAAGTGTTAACTCAATTAGGCATTTTAACTCGTTTATTCTAATTTATCCATCTTTAATCATTTATTAAGCACACACTATGTTTCAGGTATTGTGCTATGTATAGTGTTAGTGACTACACACAGGATAACATTGAAAAAAGTAACTCCAACTTTCAATAATGCATAATTAGAACCAAAGAGACTTGGTTGGAGACAGGGGCAGTTTAAATCTTCTTTATGAATCTCTCAGATAGGGAAGGACTAAAGTGAAAGTAAATGTATTTTCAACAGTCCTAAGAATATCATTGATCTTAGACACACTTTCCTTTGTATTTTTGTGTCATCAAATTCTTTGGCAATTTTACTATTACTTCTTACTTTTAATAATAATGTTTTTAAAAGGTAACTAAATAAATGAACTAGATCATTTGCAAAGGGCAAACAATTTTCCTGAAATATAAATATCGAAATATCAAGAAAAAAGTTCACTGACCATTTTGAAATTTCCCAGGCACCCCTGGTTAAAAACCTCTTCTTTAGAGGGGATAAACTATTTTAATGGGTTTATGTTTTATGTTTCTCTGTTCATTAATTATTATGTTTGTCTTTATGTTTATGTTTGTGTTTTAAGATTTTTTTTTATTCTAGAAAGAAAAAAAAAACAGCTTTCCATAACCTCACATGCATTTTTGTACATTGCATACAAGAAACAACCCAATTATTCCTTTTGATGGAAGCCCTATATATCAACGATGCCTTAGCATATTTTAAGAGAATTTACCTAGAGTTCTGCTCTGGTATATATATACATAACTAACTAAAGAATGCAAGAGAAGTCTCATTTGTCTTTTGGGTATCGTTACCTCCATGATGAATCAAGACAGTGTGAAAGAAGTCCCTGGCCCATGAGTTGCTAAATTTATTGAGGGAAAGGGATGCAGGAAATTAATAACTGAAAGGACAAGAATTTTCTATCTTTAGGAAATGATGCTTAAACTGGCTCTCAAAGTTAATTGTAGATTTTAAGAAATGAAGGTAAAGACATAGTGTCTTCCAACAATCATCTCACTAATAGAGTAATCCGTCTCTTTTTTATCCTTCTTATCCTTTCTGAAAATTTTTAAATCTACTCCCCCAAAATTTAGTGCGTATGTCAAGCTATGTCTCACTTTCAATCTTTATCAATAATTCCAAGAATTAATGATGACACCTTCACACAGTTCCCATTATTGCCACTCCTGCAATGAATTCCTCATCACTGAGACCCAGGATAGATTTTCTTTTTTCATTTTAGCTTCTTCTGAATTTTGAAATCAGTTGCCCGGCTCTTGGCAGAGAGGAAGCTTTATAAGATGCCTTGATAATTTTAAACTTCAATAGTGAGTGTAATGATTATTAATATCCAATTATTTGAAGAGATCCAGAGCTCCCCATTTTTCTAGTACTCATTTCAAAGTTCAGTCTCTTTAAGGGCATTACAGATAATAAAATTGAATTAACTCTCTTCAGTCTTGGTAAGAAATTACCCAACCTTACAAAGAGTCTAATCTAGGGTGGGTTCCTGTCCATTGTGTTCCACTCAGGTTTGGATGGGGATAAATACTTTGATTAGATTACCCAAGATTGATGGTTATTTAGAGGTAAATGACGTAATCAAAGTTCATTAAAATATGTCCAGCCTTTCATTGTAATAACTTGTCAACCAATCAAATTTGATTGCTACCATCTGTAACACCCACTTTTCCAAGTTCAAACAAAGCACTGAGCTCACCACCTTAAGGGTCTTTTGCACTGTGTAATGTCACTGATCTCTTTTATTAAAATGCTAGTAGTGTTAATAAAGTGACTAATTATCCAGACGTCTTGTCTCTCCAACATTTTAAACATCGCAGCAGTGTAATATTTCACTAAGACTTTTGTAGAGTTTTTTTTTTCTGTTATTGCTATTTTGCTTTGTTTTTTGGAGGGAAGGTGTACTTGGTGACAGTATTGTGCTAGATTACATTTTTAAATTCTAAGATTTTTCTTTCTCAGAGGTCTATAGTATATTGTCATTGCAAAGAACATTTATTTATCTTCATTGATTCTCATTCACAAACTTTTCACCATGCCTTACATAACATAGATTTGATTATGCCCTTTTTACAGAAATTAAGTGTCAAAAGAGGTAAAATAATTTAGCATGGGTCACATAAGTGATATTCTATTTTTATGCTCCCATCTTTCTTGTACCATGGTTTACTAGCAATCTTCTACTTTTGTGGCTTAATGATATTATAAAGTACCTTTTCTAAGTATTTACAATTGCATAAAATAGAACAATTACTTAAGTAGATTCTTTCATTAGGTGGAGATTGTATTTTATTTTGATTTCAGGTGGAAAATTGTATCTTAGTTTTTCATTCATTTCAATCATATTTGACTATTTATTACCACATTTGAGGTTTTCTTGGCAAAATTTCTGGAGAAGGTTGTCATTGTCATTCCCTTCTCCAAGGCATTTCATAGATGAGAAAACTGAGGAAACATGGTAAGTGACTTACTCAGAGTCACACTGCCAGTAAATGCCTAAAGTAATACTGAACTCAGGTATTCCTGATTCCAGGCCCCAGTATTCTATCCACTGAGTCACCTGACTGCCCAAATGTGTTAAAACAGAAATATTATTGTTTCAATAAATAACATAGGTTTTCTCTACATTTTTAAGTGTTTGCCCATTAAAGATTTTTGCAAAAATATTTGAAGAAAAAATGTTAAAAAAAAACACATCCAAAATTGTCTATTCATTTATTGTAGTTTTATCAAAGTCAAATAATATGAAATGAATGCATTGACAAAGGGGATGTATCTGCATTACATTACTATTTTTGTCATTCATTCACCAAAGGATATTTATTTTTATTTTTTTAATCCCTTATTGGATGTTTATACTCGTTACAAAGCAGCTTATCATAAATTATTTCTCCCATCTTAATACTTTTACAATGCACTGTTATGAAGTCAGAAATAAATCCTACAAGTAAAATAAATCTCTCTATTATTTCAAAAGGAACAGCTTTACAGTCAGTGTGTAGACCCAAAGGACTTAGATTAACTTGGCAGATCAAAACAATGTGTCCTGAATTTTTCTCCCCCATTATGCACATCTGCTTTTAAGCCTAGAAAGTCTGCTTTTTCTATTTCTATTCATTTCCACTTGTCCCTTATCTCTTCAGTCTCTCTCCCAACATTTCCCTAAATCCCATCAACAGATAATTGACAGCTTTTTTAGTTGCTAACTGTTTGTACCTGCAGGCTCCAAGAATATACAAAACAAATACAGCCGTTGAATCATAATTTTTCTTCTAGGGAGGAAAACAATGTTTCTCATCTGGATCCAATTTGATATATTACCTTACCCACTCCACCCCAAATATGGAGTCAGCCCCAGCAATTCTTTTTCAGGAATCCTGAGATTCTCACCCTTAACTGTTTTGCCCATACCTGGGAATACTCTACTGAGCTTCAAAACTTTCCATTCTTTGATTTTACTCCATGTGAATAAAAAAACTACTTAGCCTGTCTTCTCTAGAAAGTATCATTCTAAGGGAAATCCTTTGTTGTCATTAAAATTAACAGTTTGTGTCCTACTCTTCCCCACTATCCCACCATCCTCTTCCTATAAATTGATCACATGAACTGAGGGTTTCGTATTGTCATGCATCCGTAGTGATTCCTTAACCCTAAGAAAGATCTGGAATATAAAGGATTTTCTTTCTTCCTTGAGAAAGTTCTAGGCCCTGGCTCAATTGTACCTTATGCTGATGATTTTGTTTACAATATCTCTCACTTCTCCTCTCCTCATACTGTCTTACTTTTCTACCTTCCAGTGTAACTTATCAGAGAGGAAATTTATTTTCTTTCCCACTTTACCTACTTTCTTGGAAAGAAAACATATTCATTTCATTATATTTTTATGTGATCTTATCATTATGGGTTTTCAATTCATGGATACAAATTGCAATCCATCCATAGCACCTCACTTTGTACAACTCTTGTTTGTTTTCTACTATGAAACTCACATAATGAAAACACCCATATTCCGAGGGCTTCTCTTGAGATTTCATAAACAATAACGGATCATACATGTTGACCAGTGATTACCCTTCAACCTCACAGCATGATAGGTCCCTTTTTTCAGTCACATATCACTTTGATTCTAAACTATTTGCCATTTCTCCTACTAAATTTGTTTTAAAAGACTACATTAAATAGTTCTCAATTTCTCTGAAAAAACAATACAGTGCAAAATTAATCACATCTTAAAGTGAAATATTTACAAGTAATTAGGTTTTCTGAGTTTATTCTGATATTGAATTTCAATTAGGAAGAAGTAAATAATATTTTTTCTTTAATATTTTTCCCCTTTTAATTTTTAAGCAATATTTGCCTTTCACATTAAGTTAGTGCTAATTCTATAGTTGATGGATTCAATTAGTGATATTGGGTCCTTGTTCAACAACCGTTAAATTTAGTTGTGGGAGTCCATGGCCTTTATGAGTTATACACATGACAAAGACATTTTTCCTCCTATGGTTGTTCAGGATTTCTTTCCTGATTTAACAGTGTACACATCACCCGAAACTCACTGACCATGGATTTTTTGAAGTAACAATTTTACCATTCAGATTCTTAGATAAGAAAGATTGCTTCCTATCTGACCTCCAATATTCTTTGTAATCTGACTCCTGTTCTTTTGATTCTTTTCTCTTTTATTAAATCAGACAATTTCACAATTTGAAAATATGTCCCTTCTAGTGGGTTTAATCCTACTCCACCTTGATAAGGAATCTCTTCTATAATATCCCTAACAAACGATTATACAATCTTCTCTTCAAAACCTCTAGTGAGAGAATTTCTAGTCAAACTCCTTGAGGTGGCACATTTTACTCTCAAATTGTTACTAATGCATTTTCCTTATAAAACTTCATTCTATAGCTTATTCCCACTGATACTATTTCTTCCTTCTGGGACCAAGCAAAATAAGGCTAAGTGCACAGCACATGGAAACTCTTTAATCAAAAAGTCAATAAACTTAAAAAGAGGAAAAGGCATATGACTGCACTTTTGTAGTCACCAAGCCAGATGCCATAAGAATTAGATCCAATATGTTGATGTTTGGGGTACTGGGAATCCTGAAAAGTAAGGATTGAGTCTGAATGTAAGTGTGAGTCTGACTAGAAAGAATTTGACCACTGCATACACTTTAGTCAAATTAGCAAGACTTTATTGTAACACCAGCATGGCAGGAGATTCCTAGTAAATCTGCAAGTTTGATGAGAATGGGATTCATACTTATATACAAAAAAGACTATGAGAAGATCTGGATGAGATTTAAGAATGGTAAAAAGCTTGGGATTGTCTAGGGGCAGCAGAAAAAGGGTCTGGATGAGTTTAAGAAATGACCACCTGGGGTGGTCCAGGTGTAGGTAGTGAAAAGAGTTAAGTGAAAGGGCAGTTGAAAGGGATCATTGAATATCTACATGGGCTGGGCTGGGCCTCAAACAAAACATTAGTGACTTGATCTGTGGAAATATGTGAGAAAGTTCGTGGGGTAGATTTCCTTCAAAGACATAGTTTTTTTTTCCTTTTAGTGATGCAGGTCTCATAACCCCATAAAATACAGGTTGATTATCTCTAGAGATGCCCAGAATGAAGCAGGAGACAAAAATTCAAGAAAAGAGGGCAATGCTCATCTGTAAAATAAAAGATTTGAACTAGAGGACATCTGAGGTCTGTTACATCTCTTGACTGTCTCTTCATGGCATGCTAATAAAATGTCTACATTAATGCCCTTAATGTCTACAAATAAAATAAGAAAGTATGTTCGTTTCTCTCCAGGGTACACTATTGACTTCCCCAGAATTTTCTCTGTTATGCCATAGAACATTCTTTATGTTGGATATTTGGTTGGTTGATTGTTACCCTTCATCTTCAAACAGGACCAAAATGAAATCACCATTGTAAAGTGAAATTTCAGTGTGTCCGAGTGTGACTGATCAGACTAATATGAGCTCAGAATGTTCTACAACAGATTGGGCACACATAGTTGTGAATATTTGGTATGAATATCCCAATTTGCATATCCTGTGTTTACTTTGTGCTGTCTCAATTCTGCTTTGCTCAAAGAGCACAGCACCTTTTCTTATGTGGACACGCCATGCTGAACAGCACTGTGCCAGTGTCTCCCATGTTCCGCAGTTGAATGCAGAGTTCTTGAGAGACACCTTGAGAGTGTCCTTGCATCATTTTTTCTGGCTACCATGTGATCACCTGCCCCACGCAATAAATTTTTTTTTGGCAAACGTACATTTTGCATTGGAACAATGTGGCCAGCCCATCAAGGTTGTGCTCTCTGAAGCATAGTTTGAATACTTGGCAATTCAGCTTCAGCAAGGTCTTCAGTGTCTGGTACCTTATCCTGTCAGATGATCCTCAGAAATTTCCTAAGGCAGTTCAAATAGAAGGGTTTCAGTTTACTGGTATGGCACTGGTAGACTGTCCATGTTTCACAGGCATACAACATTGAGGTCAGCACAACAGTTCTGAAGACCTTCAATTTAGTAGTGAGTCTAATACTTCTTCTCTCCCAAACTTTTCTTTGCAGCCTCCCAAACACTGAGTTAGCTTTGGGGATGCGTGAATCAACCTCATTGACAATGTGTACATCTCTGGAAAGTGCACTACCAAGGTAAGTGAACTTATTCACAGCATTCAAAACTTTTCCATTTGTTGTAATTCATGGTTCCACATATGGATGGTGGGGTGGTGGCTGATGGAGCACCTGTGTTTTGTTTTTGTCTTTTTTTTTTTGAGTTATTAGGCCAAAATTAGCACAGGCAGCTGCAGTTCATCCATACTTTGTTGCATCTCAGCTTCAGAGGCTGCATTGAGTGAGCAATCATCTGCAAACAGAATATCATGCACCAACACTCCCTCCACTTTGGTCTTGACTTGTAGCCTTTTCAAATTGAAGAATTTACCATCAGTATGGTAGCTGATGATTCTGTGTTCATGCTCACTGAAAGCATTTTTCAACCTGGCTGAAAACATCATGCTAAAGAGCATGGGAGCAAGCACACAGCCCTGTTTCACTCCATTGGTGACTGGAAAGGCACAAGAACTTTGTCCATTATTCAGAACCTGGGCAAACATGCTGTCATGAAATCAACGTACAATGCTGATGAACTTCTCCAGGCAACCAAATTTTGACATAATTTTCCATAAGCCCTCATGACTAACAGTGTAAAAGGCCTTGGTCAGATGTACAAACATTGTGTACAGACCTCTGTTCCACTCCTGCATTTCTCCTGAAGTTGTCAGGCAGCCAATACCATATCAACTGTTCCT
Organism: Bettongia penicillata ogilbyi; assembly: GCA_023548195.1. Lineage (NCBI taxonomy): Eukaryota > Metazoa > Chordata > Mammalia > Diprotodontia > Potoroidae > Bettongia > Bettongia penicillata. The sequence goes on from JAJHZJ010000490.1 coordinate 2,658,899, forward strand.
CAGTCCTTTCTGAAGGCACACTGACTCAGGTATATGACCATCTTCCAGGTGAAGGATCAGCCTATTAAGGAAGACTGTAGCAAGAATTTTACCAGAAATGACTAAGAGAGAGATCCCCCTGTAATTGTCACAGGACAGCCTACTCCCTTTGCCCTTGTAGAGATGGACAATGGAGGCATCCTTGAACTCCTAGGGGATAATGTCCTCTTATATAACCTGGAAAATTTCAGTCAACTTTTGTATGAGCAATGGTCCCTCTACCTTGTAAATTTCAACTGGAATAGAATCAGCACCAGGTACTTTGTCATATGAAAGGAGCCTAATGGCCCTCAAAACCTTCGCTTCGGTTGGAAGTTCAGCTAAAGAGGGATTGACTTCAACCTGAGGTAAATGGTCAGTGGCCTCAGCATTGATTGATGATGGTCTGTTGACAACACTGTGGAAGTGTTCAGTCTATCTCTCTAGGATCATGTCCCTAACACTAATCAATGTGGCTCCATCAACAGTGAGTAGTTGTGATGCATCATAGGTTTTTGGTCCATAAATAGCTTTCAAGGAATCATAAAGCACTTTGAATTTTTACTATCAGCATAAAACTGAATTTCATCTGCCTTCTTACTGTGCTAGGAGTCCTGCATCTCTCTAATCTTTGCTTGTACCTTGCTTTTGATGGAATTAAATACTGCCTTCTTAGAGGTAGATGACCTATCCTCCCGGTAAATACTTTGGAGTTCTCCTTGTTCATTTAGCAGCTTCTGAATTCCTCTATCATTTTCATCAAACCTGCCTTGCTGTTTGCAAGTGTTCTGACCCAGATTAACAAATGCAGTGCTGTACACCATATCTCTGAATGCTGCCCACTGCTTTTCTGCTCCACTATTGCCAACTCTGTGTTGGCTCAACTTTCCCTCCAAGTTAGCAGCAAACAGTTCACGCTCAGAGAAGAGTTCTAATTAGTTGACATTAATTTTTCTGGTATTCCTTTTGCTTTGGGGTCAGAGTTTTTGATGGATGCAAATATTTAGCTTGGAAAGGATAAGTCTATGATCAGTCCAGCACTTTGCACCACACTCTCATATCTTGTCTTCTTTTCTCCTTACAATCACATAATCTATTAGATGCCAGTGTTTGCTTCAAGGGTTCATCCATGAAGTTTTATTGCATTTATGTAAATGGAAGACAGTGTTGGTGATGAGAAGTCCATGTGATGCATAAGTCTTCAGCAGTAAATAACCATTGCTGTTGCTGTTTCCAACCCCATTCCCCCCTAGGACTCCCTGCCAAGTCTGGCAGTCTGAGCCTACTCTAGTATTAAAGTCACCCAGAATTATAAACTTGCCCTCTTTTGGCACATTGACGATAAGGATCTCTAGGTCTTTATAAAATTTTTCTTTTATTTCGTCAGGGTTTGTCATGGTGGGAGCATGGGCACTGATGATGGTGTCATGGCATTTTCATGTGCATGGTAACTGCATTTTCATGAGCTGTCCTTCACTCCTTCTGGTAGCTTGCTTATTAGATTGGTTTTGATTGCAAAACCCACACCAACTTCATGGCATTTCCCTTCACTGTGCCCACTCCAGAAAAAGGTGTATCCAGCTCCAACCTCAGGGAACTGGCCTTCATTTTCCCATCTTGTTTTACTCAGGACTGCCATTTGGATGGGATACTTACTGAGTTCTCTTGCAACAAGAGCAGTTCTTTCAGGTCTACTGGATTTTGTGTTGTCTATATTAGTGTGTGCATGTTCCATGTGCTGATGGTGAGTGGAATCATCTTTGCAGATGTTTTCCTACATTTTTTGTGTTTCGACCACATAGTGGGATTCCCCACCTGTTGTGGTAATCAGACCAGGGTTGAGTAAGCAGACAATATTTAAGGCACTTTTTTTAGCCACCTTCCTCACACCAGGAGATGAATAGTGCAGTCCTTTAAAGGCTTCTCAGACACTTGGGCTGCCAAGTCCCAGTGTTGCTTCCAGTGAGAAACAACCCTATGGCCTGGGCTGCCTGTGTGTAGGTTTGTGACTACAGTTCCCAGTGTATCCCACCTGCTGCTTCATCACTTGCCTATCAACACAGGACTTTGAGGCAGAATAGTGAAATGTTATGGCTGATGTCTTTTGATTTAAGTGAGGAAGAGGTTCACGAAGTCATCAACTTCACTCTCTCCTCCAGTCATCATAGTCCAGTGGCAGGACAGAGTCAAGATGACTTGTGAAAGCTCAAGGAGTGTGGGGTGTGTTCATGGATGATCAGTACCAGTACCAGTGCCTTTGGTGTGATGACTGCTGAGCCTTTTTCAGGTCTCTTTCCACCTTTGGAGTCCACCTCCTCCACCTAACTCTCACCTGTGGCTCCAAGAAGGTGCAGCATGGGCAGTGGCCACACCCCCGTAAACTGTTTCAGCAGACAGGCCAAACCAGGTTGAGAGTAACCAAGGGTTCTCAAACCCATTGGTAAGTTACGGGGTGGGGTGGGTTATCTACTACAAGCATGTGAAGACTTCATCTGGTGGAATGGGTGGATGAAAACAATTTGTTCCAATGACCATGAAGGCAAGTGAAGCAAGCAATGTAGAATGCTTAGAGCAATAGTTTAGATCTCCATTACCCATCTCCTGAGACTGGCCTTCTTGTATCTATTCTGCATGTGAAGTCCTCTTTTTGACTCATCTTCTTTGCTGTTCCCTCTTCTTTATACTTTGGTAAAGCTGAGGCAAATGACATGACCTGGAAACAATAATAACTGGATACCATTCCCTAGCCTGTCTTTTTTCATCCATTTCCTTCCTTTCAGGGAACTCTAGGAAATTTTAATTATTCCCTGAAATCCTTCTCCTATCCCATGGCACAATATATATATATATATATATATTTTTTTTTTACTAGAGCCATAGTGACAATTAGAGGACATACTTAAGCTGATCATGCTTATAGTCCCAGCTCTTGTGACGCTGAGGGAAATGCACAAGTTAAATTTGGAAATTCTAGCCTGAAGTTGGGCCCAAGCAAATTGTGTACCTGTACCAAATGTGACACCAATATTAGGTGTCACCAGGCTATCTTTCTTAACTCTTTTTTCATTCACTCTTTCTTAGAATGAACTGGCCAAAGTTGAAAACAGGGCAGTTCAAAATGTCCATGTAGACCAACAGTGCAATGGGGACCACATGTCATCAATTCACTTCCAGACTAGGTTTAACAAAGTAAAAATACAAACAAGCTAAATTAAAACAAAACCACACAAAGAAAATATATGGTTATAAACAGGACACAATAGCACAAAATCTTTACCTACAAACATGACCTAAATGTTGGCATAACAAACCCTAAGATGAATTTTCCTCTATCATTACTTGTTCTTGTTGAGAAACATTGTCTTCTATTTAATAGGATTTTTTTCTTTTTCTTTTTTTTTTTGGGTGTGGGAAGGCAAGGCAATTGGGCTTAAGTGACTTGCCCAAGGACACACAGCTAGTGTCAAGTGTCTGAGGTCACATTTGAACTTGGGTCCTCTTGACTCCAGGGCTAGTACTCCATTCATGTAACTGCCCCTAAATTGAATTGTAAATTTAAAAAAAGAGACAGAGAACTTGAAATTTGTTTACCAATTCTGCATAGAAAATATGCAACATTCTATTATGAGAGAAAATGTTATATGATTATAATAATAATTAATTGTTAATTCATGATGCATCATTTTCCCTCTTATTTATTTTAAAACCCACCTCATAGAAAGGTCTGTCAGACTCGAGAGCATGGCTGAGTGATGAGATTTACTCCTAGCCCTCATGACACATGATAGTTTGTTGGGTAGTTGAGCATTTGAGTAGGAGCACACCCAACTGGGAGACTTAATTTCTATTTAGAGTATAAACAGAATCTAGTCTGGGTTACTGGAGGAGGAACCTCCTATTTTGGGTTCCCTTCATTAGAGTTTAGGGTAATCCAGCTCATGAATGAGAAAATAGCTACAGATACATATAGGGAATGGCTTCCCTTGCCAGATGGCTTGAGACTGACAAGTCGTGATCAAGCTATGGTCTCAGCAGGAGGAGCTGAAGACTTTTAGCCCAACTCATTTAATGTCCATCAATCATGATTAATTTTCATTTCTCAGGGAAGTTCCCCTTAAGAAGGGATTTGAGACATTTCAAAGTCTCCCTTGGTATCTTCCATTACAGAGAGAAACCACTGACCATCAATTTATTGGTTGCCAAATAGCCTAATTAATAAATTGAATATTAATTACCCAGGAAATCTATCTCTTGGGTTTTCATTCATCCCAATTAGTTTTTCATGGGGGTGGGGTATAGTGGTAGATGAGAGTTTCTATTGCTTTAGTTGAGATTGATTCAGTTGTTAAAACATTAGACAAAAGAAACTTAAAAAATCACAAAAAGTATGTTTCTTCTTTTTCTTTTTGGTTTGTTTATTTCACTAGTTTAGTTTATGTAATTCGATTTGTGTTCTCGCAAAGGAGAGGATATTTCTGCTGTTCCCAAATCAGAGCTTAGAAATGTATCATTTTCTATAATTTTTCCCTGGGGAGGCTGGTGATATTGCACTTTTAGAAGGTTTTATATTTTAGAGTCTATTGCCATGGTTGTCTCTTTACCACTAAATTAGGAATTACTAGTATTATAAATCTGTTCATTAATCATCTTCACATCATATCATCAAATAATTTAATGCATGTAATGCAGACCATTTCCAATACTTCTTCACCCCTGGGTCTTTGCAAGTATAGCCCCCATCATTGTCAGTTCATTCACTAGCTATTAAAAAGAAAAATAGCCAGAGCTTTGGGTGCATACAATGATTCATAATACAACTTGGTGTCATTTCCCTTTTTCTCATTCATCATTCAAATTGCATAATGTATTTCCCTGTATTCCTAATGCTGTGCTGCTGAAGATTAGACCAGCAAGAAAGTGAAATGATTAGTGCCAAAGAAACAAAGCATTCATATTCACATCCATTAAGTGTATAACAATTGGGACTTTCAAAAGCAAGATCACCATATAAGGGTATTATATTGTCAGATATATAGTGTTACTTTTAGAAGTATAGTATTAAAAGTTGGAAGAGACTAAGGCTTCCTTAGATATATGGCAATGTATATTTCAATGTAATAGCAATGAATAGTTTGAAACCAGCAAATGTATTAATAAAAAGAACGATTTAATGATATGCCATGGGATGTGAGTTGACAATAAATCCAAAATTGTAAATGTTCCATAGAATCATCTTTTACTCGGTTTGGCTTTAATGGATCATCCTAAGACTTTGAGCCAAACTTTGCTGGAAAAAATGACAAAATGAGTGATTGTTACTAGATAATGTGACCAGAAGTTTTGCATAGAAGAGACTGTGGAAATACCATGTACAACTCATTGTACAAACTTTAACTTAGGGTTTTATTTATTACAAATGCTCTAAATGGCATAAAAGGGAGCAAGGATTGAGGCCAGCAGGACACTGGAGAGAAAGTTTTCTTGCCTTGAAAACAAAGCTGGGGTTCAGTACTTACTTGGATATTAAGAAGCTGTTTGACTAACTGAACTTTCATAGACTTCAGTTTGCTTCTCTCTAAAATGATATTGGACTATAAGAACTCTAAATTGGTTCTCTTTTAACCTTCACATTTTGAGAGTAAAATCTTTCTATATGAGTGAAGATCCACTTCAACCTGCAGTCCAAAATAAAATGATGTCAATTCACTTAGTTTTAATTTGCTTTACTGATGAATGTTATCTCTGCAAAACAAGTCAAAAGGTTCATTAAAAATAAAGTTAACTTCTTTAGGTAAAAAAAAATATATATATTTAATATATATAATAAATATACATAATAATATTATATTATTATTATATGTTATTGTTACATATCATTATTATATATCATTATATATTATTATATATCATTATATATTATTATATTAAATAATATATATAATAAATATATATAAATATATATATATATACTTTTTTTTTTTTTTGAACATGCATTTCCTAAGAAAGTTCCTCAAGTAAATTTGGCCAGGTTTTACTTCAAGTAAATATGAGAATCCACTAATGCCTTAAACAGATTAAATACATCTTGAGAGTCTTCTTGGAGGTCATTGAAATAGCAATAATTGTAATTGCTAGTAGTCATTTCTTTTTCCTTTTTTTCCTTGGATTCATAAAATACCTTAAATCATATCAAATATGACCATTAAAGGATATATGGAGAAAAATATTAGAGGAAAGAGTAACAGACTTGTTCCTAGGTATCCTTTATAAGAAGGGGCGCTAAATTTAGTTCACATGTGAGTTGTAATGGATAATCATGTTCTGATGTTAGGGGGTTGCACAGCTTGACTAGGACAATTTCTCATATAATGGAGTGAAAGATGGTCTCTGGCTTTTCCTGGAAGGGATACCCACCTCACTCTTTTAGAATAACATTTTTTAAAGATTTAAATGTATTTATTCATTTTTAGGTTTCAACATTAATTTCCACAAGATTATACTTTCAAATTTTCTCCTCATCTTTCCCCTCCCCCCAGTCTTGAGATAGCATGCATTACTGTTACCCTTTCTCCAGTCTGCCCTCCCTTTTATCATCTCCCTCCATTATTGCCTTCCCCTTTACTTTCTTTTTTCCCTATTGAAGTCACCTTTTGCCCTCTATCTATATGTACACAATTCCTCCAACTACCCTAATACTCATAAAAGTTTCAAGGGTTAAAAATATTATCATTCCATGTAGGAATGTAAACAGCTCAACTTTAGTAAGTCCCTTATGATTTTCTTTCCTGTTTACCCTTTTATGTATGTTTTATTCTTGTGTTTGAAAGTCAAATTTTTTATTCAGCTCTGGTCTTTTCATCAAGAAGGCTTGAAAGTCCCTTACTTCCTTGAATGATTTTTTTCCCCTGAAGGATTATACTCAGTTTTTCTGGGTAAGAGATTCTTGCTTTTAATCTCAGCTCCTTTGACCTCTGGAATACCATATTCTAAACCCATTGATCCCTTAATATAGAAGCTGCCAGATGTTGTGTTATCCTGATTTTTTTTCACAATACTTGAATTGCTTCTTCCAGACTGCTTGTAATATTTTCTCCTTGACCTGGGAACTTTGAAATTTAGTTACAATATTCTTACAAGTTTTCCTCTTAGGATCTGACTAGTGAATACTTTCACATTCTATTTTGTCCTCTGGTTCTAGAATATTAGGGCAGTTTTCCTTAATAATTTCTTGAAAGATGATGTCTAGACTCTTTTTTCATCATGGTTTTCAGATAGAACAATAATATTGTTTTCATTCTCTCTCCTGGATCTTTATTCTAGGCTAGTGAGATATTTTCCCAAGGAGGTAGTTCTCATTGTCATCTACCTTTTTTTCATTTTTTTGGTTCTGTTTTGTAATTTCTTGATTTCTCATAATGTCATTAGCTTCCATTTGTTCCATTCTAACTTTGAAAGAATGGTTTCCTTCAGTGAACTTTGGACCTCCTTTTCTATTTGCCCAATTCTGCTTTTTAAGGCATTCTTCTCCTCATTGTGTTTTTGAACCTTTTTTTGCCATTTTGGTTGGTCCATTTTAAAAGGTGGTGTTTTCTTCTGTATTTTTGGGGGGATTCCAGCAAACTGTTGACTCATTTTTCATGTTTTTCTTGCATCACTCTTATTTCTCTTCCCATTTTCCTTTACTTCTCTTATTTGATTTTCAAAATCTTTTTGAGCTCCTCCATTACCCAATACCAGTTCATATTGTTCTTGGAGGCTTTTGATGTAGGGGCTTTGACATTACTGTCCTCCTCTGGTTGTATGTCTTGATCATCCTTGTAACCAAAGTAAGATTCTATAGTCTGAGTTCTTTTAACATGTTGATTCATCTTCCCAGCAAAACTCTTAGCTTTCTAACTTTTTGTCAAGGTAGAATTTTGCTTCCAGTGGTGGCGGGGGTTGGGGTTGGTGTACTATAGCAGGCTTCAGGGATTTTGCATAAGCAGCTAGATTCCTCATATTCTCTGGGCCCTCTGGAAGCAGCCTCTGCCACTGCTATTGCTTCTGCTACTGCTGCCCTCCTGCCACCATCACATCCACTGCACTAGGGTTGGGGCATCACCTGGCCAGACCATACACTCCTCTTTCACCTAGGTACCACAAAGTTTTCCCATTGACCTTTTTATGATTTATGGTTTGACAAGTCTGGAAACTGCTACAGATGCCAAAGATTCAGTCCTCTGAGGTCTGCTCTAGCCCATCTGTGCTGGTGTAGCACATACTGGGCTGTGTTCCACTCCCTGCATGATGTGATAGACCTTTTCTTTCAACTTTCTGAATTGTGTTTGGCTAGGGATTTGTTTCACTCTGTTATTTTGTGGGTACAGTAGCTCTAGAATTTGTTTCAAGTCATTTTTTTGCTTTTATTTGGTGGGCTTTGTGAGAAAATTTAAAGAAGCCCCTTCCTTTATTCAGCCATCTTGACTTAACCCATCTACTTCCTATTTTTATGAAGTAAAAAAGGTAGCAATGATCAGTGATGAAGGGGGTTGAGGATCAGAGATAGAAGGATTCGAGATTGGGATACCCACCTTTCTTTTTGTTAGTGTTATTTTCAGCCTTTTCTTTCCCCCCTTTCAAGTTACTTTGAAATTCTTCCCTCTACTCACCTAACCCTGCCCATTAGACACAGATTGTAATGTCAGGTTTTGTTATTGTGGTTATTACTCTTTCTTGGGATAATTTGGTCTTTTAATTATGAAAGTAGCTAGGGGTTCTTGCATAACCCTGCTTCGTGTTTTCCTTCCTTCTGCTTTCTTGTTCTGCTCTCTTTGGACAGTAGGAGATCATCAAAAGTAGAAGTGCCAAACTCTGTCTACCATCATGGAAACACTCCTTGATACTGCCTAAAGGAGTTTAAGATGTGATTAGGAAATTGCAACAAAATAAATAAAAATACAATACAATACTGATAATGTTAATTTGCAATTTTCTAAGCCAATATGTCAGAAGCAGAGATCCATGTAATAGTCTGTAGTCAATTCTTCTCTCCATCCTCAGCAAGTTAGGTGTAATGGAGTTAGCGCACTAGGCTTAGTTTTGCTCAGTCATTCAAAAAACAATTTATTGAGCACTTAAGGTGTTCCAGACTTGGTGGCTAAACAGTAGAAAAATAAATAGAAGTACAATGGACAGCCCCAGCCCTCTTAGAAATTACATTATGAAGCAAGAAGACAATACACAAAAGGCAACAGAAGGGATCAAAGAGATTAAGGTAGCTGGCCCAGGGAATGTATGGCAGAGAAACATTAAGGTAGATCCTGGAGAAGATAAAAGAGATAGTAGGTATATCTGACACTGCCAGAACCTCAGTTCAGATTTTTGCACTAGTCATCCAATCAGAAGAAGATCCCACTGAGGTGGAGGATACTTTTAATGTGTGAATTCCAGGTCTGGTGTGAACTTCTTGGATGGAAAAAAAAAAAAAAGAGTATTGGAGGGAAATTCCAGAGTACAGACAAGAAAATGCTTCTTGTAGCAACTAGAAAAATATTAAATATGTCTCTCAAGATTATTTCCACATTTTGACATTTTAATTGAGTATTGCTTATGGACAAAGACAAGTGAGAGATGATATTAATTAAACTATGCAGATAGTTAAAACACTTGTTACTAGGCTGGATTTAGCTGCATCTTAAGAACCTTTTCTAAAAATAGTTTTTGTCTTGCTGGGATTAAACATATTCTGAATTCCTACCTATAATTTACAAAATGCTTAAAATTCACCCAAATGTTATGCAAAAATTTAAGGGGATTTAAAAAAAAATGGTTTCTTATATGGATTCCAGCCATCGCAGAAAAGCACTGTTGCTATACTGCCACAATTCTGACATACAGTATTTATCATTTCCCATCTTAGCTACTGAAATTCTAAGCTTTGTTGTTATCCTTATCATAATGTAGTCCAGACCCTGCTCTTGATGGCTCTTTTATAGCCTAAAATAGGGCATCTTATCACCTGCTTTTTAGTTATTTTATTTTGTTTCAGAATCTGTTACACTACTTCCCTGCTGTCCTTAAGGTTTAAAGGGTCCCAGTGAACCAATTCATCCCTTTTCTCCACTCATCAGTCTGTGTCACACTCTTTTTTTTTGTCTGTCCTTTGATTTTAAGCTACTGGGAAAGGTTCTTCTCTTACTTTCTATCAGATTAAAAAACATCTTTAATCTTTTCCCCTTATCTAATTCTGAAGCTTTATTCCCCTGTTATTTTCATTCACGTTCTCATTTTAATCTTTGTTTAAGTATCTTTTTTTTTATCTTTTAGCACTTAGTTGATTAATCCTAAATGATGGTTGCAATATTTGTAGATGCATTCAGAAAATTGAATTGTTGTCCCTTGGTTTCTGTAAAAAATAGGTCCTCATATAGCTTTGTTAATTTAAAATTAATCAAAAAATAAATAAGTAGATAGATAAATAAGATAGACTGTTAGACAGATAGAAGATAGATCAATAGATAGGTAGATACATAGACAGATGAACAGATAAATGGAAAATGTGATCAAACTGCTTAATGTCGGAAAATTTGATCAAAGGTATTCACATAGTATGTAAAACTACCAAACACCTGTGTTGATGTCTAAAATAAGGCTTGGTTATGCTCTCTCTCCCCCAAAATACTAACAATCACATTTTTCCTTTTAGGGAGTAATATGAAAATCAACTATATGACCTGGAGAAAACAAATATCTGTACACATATAAATGTATGTGTGGATATATATATATATATATATATATATATGTATATATATGTGTGTGGGTGTGTATGTATGTATGTATATAACAATACTACATGTGTAAGAACATTTTCCTTGTGAATAGTATCTGTTTCATTTTAGTATATATCACCGATTCCTGACACAATGGCTTGAGACACATACATACATTCACACTCATACACAAACACACACACACACACACACACGCACACACATTCTTTCCCAAAATACTTTATTTTTTTTTCTCATTTCCTTTTATGGCATTATCCTATTATAATTCTAAAAATTAGAACAGATCAAAATATTAGATACCAACCCAAAATAGTCCATGATCGCTGTCACTGATGGCCATTTATATGAAGTTAAAAGTAAAATAAAAATCAACACATTATGTAATGCTGATATGTCTGCTTTTAAAATTGGTTGTCTCAAATAGCTCATATTCATAGAATCTTAGGAACTTTAAATAGTTCACATAATACAACTTCTTCCATAAAGCTGGCCATGTCTATATTATACCCAACAAATGATACTTGGCTAACCCAGAACATTTGGACATCTTACAGGTAGGTAACTGTCCATCTTTCCTTCCCCTTCCTCACCTACTGCTTATCTGAAATAGTTCTATCTGTAAAGACCAGGGGTGGGGGACCTGTGATCTGAAGGCCATACATGACCTTTTAGGTCCTTGGGTGTAGCCTTTCCAATGAGATCGAATTTTAAAGAACAAATTCTTTTGTTAAAGGGATTTGTTATGTGAAGTTTCTAAATTCTAAACCAGCCCTCCAAAGACCATGCTCCCCTACCCTGAGGAAGTTGTTCCACTCAGCTTTGAAACTTTACCCTGAGGCTAACCTGACAGCTGAGTTAATGACTGTAGAAAATTGAGCCTAGTTTAGCAAACCTCTAATTATTCTTCATATACTTTAAGCCTCTTGGTATTTGCCCTTCTGCCTGAAGTGCATCATTACTCTTCCCCTTCACCTGCTTTCTTTCTTTTACTCTGGGAACAGTAATCAGACTCATACAAAAAATACATGACTTTTGGGAAGGTCTTATGTTTCCACTTACTTTCTCTGTGACTTACCAGACCAGAACTTCTTCTCTGGCTAACATTTCCATATATAAATATGCATATACATGTGCATATATGTAAAAAGATGTGTATGTGTACATATACATACATGCATGCACTCATGTATACATATACATTTATACTTATATGTGTGTATGTGTATATGCATGTGTGTATATATGTCTATGTTTATGTATAAATCTATGTCTGTATTTCTTCCTCTTGTCTATTAGACAGTACCCTTGAGGGTAATGGATAATATTGCAAGCTCACAGATCAGTATATAGTAGATCCTCAAATGCTTTTCATTTATTCATTCATTCATTCATGCATTTATCCATCTATCTAATTTCTCTTTTCTTGCTCCAAGTTGTCACTGGAGAAAAAACAGGCAGTGACACCGATTTCATCTATTAACATGCCTAAACACACACACACACACACACACACACACACACACACATAAACAAACACTCTCATATATATATATGTATATATATATATATACATATATATATATATATATGTATATATATATATATACATATATATATATATGCCTGTGATTGTGTGTGGGGCAGTATAATCCCTGATGTACTAAGCTCTGTCTCTGTTCTTATTGCACCCTAGTCTTAGTACCTATGGTGACAATTGAAAATGTTTCCTTGCTTCCTCTTGAATCTCAGCTATACTCTACAATTATAATACATCATGAGGAAATTGGAGTGATCTCATGTGAACTCAATTTTCTAGCTTCATTTCAAAAAATTTCTCAGTAGCTTCATGATCTCCCTCTCATCTTTCACCCTAGTCAAAGAACAAGAAATATCCTTAATCCTAACTAAAGCTAGCCAGATGTAGAACAGGAAGGGACCTTAGTAAATCAAATTCAATGTTATCATTTTTCAGGTGAAGAAACCAAAATACATAGAGGCTAAAAAGTTTGTCTCTGGTCACAGCTTATCAATATTTGAAGTTGTGATGGCAATCAAAATAGGATCTTTTGCTGTTTTTATTTTAGTATGATCAAGGGCATGTGACTGAATCCTGACTTCATCAATCCAGAGTTTTTATAAGGAACAAAGTACAGAAACAAGAGTTTCTTTAACTAGAAACAGTGTATGTATTTGTATTGTTAATTATCTCAATGATTTAAGCTCTTTCCCACTCATTAATGGGCCTGCCCATTAAGGGGAGTTTGGTTAGGGAAGATTTATACCAACAGCTAAAGCTTTTGTTAATGAGGTTCTGATTCTTAAGGGTTGGGATGCCCTCTGGCTCTTAAAAAAGGTGTAAACACCGTGAGCATGAGGTTTTACTTTGGTACTGAGTTTTTGGTAAGAAGGTTTGAGTGCCAAGTAAGGACACTGGGAAGTTGCTAAGGGCCCCCCTCCCCACTCCAGCTTTGAGAACCCAAATGTCATGCTTACCACTCTGGTAATAGTGATCAGACAGTTAGGGTCCTATTATCTGTTGAATTCAGGCAGAGGAAGCCATGTCTGTAGATCTTTTTATTTCTCTGTGTTTTCTTCGAAATTCAGGGTGCTGACTCCCTGAACTAACTGAATTATATATGAACTTATTTAAAGGAATGATACATGTGTTTGATTAGAGTGATTGTTAACCCCTTGAAAGTCGCTTTCATTTTATGAATGCAGATCGGTGATAGCAGGCCTCCCTCTGCATGTTGAGGTGCTTACTGTTACAGAAGTAAAATTTGAAAATTGATCTTTCTGCCTCTAGGCCTTCTGCACTATCCATTACACCATTATTTTTCCCTTATTCTACCCATACCCTTGAATCTCATAGGATGACATTTAATGAAGATAAATATATTATGAAACAATTTATAAACACAACAGGAGAGGAGTGAAATAGACAGAACCTCAGAGAAAATAACTTGGGCCTTTATTAGACTGCAAGCTCAAAGTTTATCGAAAGTATTATTACATAGACCTCCTAATGTACCCACCATCTTTAACCTGCCTTTCAAAAAAATATACTTTCTAGAATATGGGAGCATATAGGTTTACTTTCTACTGTCATATTCAGACCAAATTTGAAGTATGATATTCTAGTTAGGCTAGAAACTTTTAGGAAAAATTCTAGTAATCAGCAATTTTATTAGTATGAATAATCACTTCTCAGGCATGCTATGAAATGAAAATCACAGAATTACAGAATCTAAGAGTTGGAAGGGACTGAAGCAGACATCTAAACTAACACATACACAGAAAAATCCTCTCTAAAACTTGCTGCAAGTGGTCATCAGGGCTGTGATTGAAGAACTCTAAGGAAGGCCATTCTACCACCTTTTGGGGTAGCTCACAGTTATTGTTTTGAATTTCACTCCCACCCCCGATATGAATCCTAGATTTGCTTCTCTGTATTATACTAATTTCTCTCTATTCCATTCCTTGGGACCAAATAAATCTAATTCCTTCACAACCTGACAGTTTTTCAGATATTTAAAGTCAGGTAAAATGAATCACCTGAAATTTCTCTTTTGTTGAATGATAATCCTTCCAAATAAAAGACTCTGTATTGTCTTAAAGGTCGGGTGTGTTGGCCATGCCAGGTCATTGAAAGAATTCCATAATGTCTGGATATCTAGTGGTCAGAACTGAGGGGGAAAAGAATGGGAATCTAAGAGCTGAAAGAGGGGAAGTAACTACAATCATGGCTTCCTTTCTTACACTGAAGTTGCATTATATGACAATTACTTATTTCCTACCTATGATTACATCACCATGCATATATTAATAATACTGAGGTTAGATGAAATATTTACAAAACCTAAAACAATACCCAGAATAAAAATGTCAAGGTCACAGACTCTAGGTCTTTACATTTAAGGAACCTATATGTCAGAAAGTGTATATCTTTTCTTTTTTTAAGTTTTATATCCAATCTCACATGTACTATGTGATATGTGTTGCTATTCACTTCTCAAATTAAAGCCATCACACACTGATTAGATTAAGTTTCACACATACATATTACAGATGTTCTGGGCATCAGTTATTCTCACATCTTGAAATCATTAGCATACAGGACCTAAAGATGAAAGTCTTTACTCTCTTCAGCAACTTGTAAAAGCAATTTGGCTGTTTCTTCAAATTATAAGCTACTGAGACTTAATGTCTTCCTAGGTGTTTTTTTTAAATTTATATCTTATTTAGGAAGTAAAGAATATAAATTCTACACACGTTTTCCTTGTAAAATTTTTAACATCATGCCTGTTCATTAGGAAAAACAAAACAAGACAAAGTATTACAGCGATTCATTTGAGAGAATAATTTTATAGTTTTCATATGAAACTCTGAAATCTATTTGTTCAAAGATCATTTAACTCAATCTTTGAAAGTATGGTATAACCCAGATCATTTTTCTTCTGTTAGATATGTTTTTCTTTTAATCACATTACCATGTGGATGAGTTTTTAATCATTGATATTAATGAAAGATGTTATTGAACCAGAGACAATTTGGTCTACTGGACAGAGTCTTGAAGTTGATGTCAAGAAGACCTTAACATAAGCTATTCCTCTGATGCTAAATTTTTAATTGATGAAAAGTTAATTAACCTTTTTGGGATTCTTGATGTTATATGGAGTTGGAGGCAACTCCATGGAATGTGTTTACCATGCCATAAAGAGGTTACAGTGTGCTCTTCAAGTTAGTGAAGTATGTTATTTTATTGAGAATTCTGCCTGGTAACAAAAATCCTTATTGAATCTATATGTGTTATAGGAACAGCTCAGAAATGTCACTTCAACTGAGTGGTGTAAACACAGCCTTTAGAAAGGTTAATTCAAAAAATTAGTCAACAGGAATTTATTAAGGCTTCTTATGTACTCATGAAAGCTGAAAGGACAATAACACCAGGTGAATTCATCTTTTCTAATGGTCAAAGACACCTCAACATTTCTTTTTTTTTTTTTAAATATAAATTTATTTATTTAACTTTTTACATTCATTTTAACAAAATTTCGGGTTCCAAATTTTCTCCCCATATATCCCCTCCCCCCACCCCAATACACCGAGGATTCTAATTTTCCCTATCACCAATCTGCCCTCTCTTCTATCATCCCTCCCTTTTCTTGTCCTCATCTTCTCTTTTGTTCTGTAGGGCCAGATGACTTTCTATTCCCCATTACCTGTATTTCTTATTTCCTAGTAGCAAGAACAATATTCAACAGTTATTCCAAAAACTTTGAGTTCCAAATTCTCCCCATACCTCAATCCCCACCCGTTCCCTTTGGGAAGGCAGGCAATTCAATATAGGCCCTATCTGTGTAGTTTTGCAAATGACTTTGATAACAGTCCTGTTGTGTAAGACTAACTGTATATCCCTCCATCCTGTTCTACCCCCCATTGTTTCTATTCTGTCTTTTGATCCTGTCCCTCCTCAAGTGTTGACTTCAAATTGCTCCCTTCTTCCATTGTCCTCCCTTCCATCATCCCTCCCTCCCTGCTTATCTCCTTCTCCCCAGCTTTCCTGTACTGTAAGATAGGTTTTCATACCAAAATGAATGTGCATTTTACTCCTTCCTTTAGTCGAATGTCATGAGGGTAAACTTCATGTTTTTTTCTCAGCTCTCCTCTTTTTCCCTCCACTAAAAAGTCTCCTGCTTGCCTCTTGAATGAGATATAATTAACCCCATTCCATTTCACCCTCTCTCCTCCCACTACATTTCTCTCTCACCATTTACCTTAATTTCTTTTAAGATATGGTCCCATCCTATTCAATTCACTCTGTGCTCTCTGTTTCTGTGTGTGCATGCTTGTGTGTATGTGTGTGTGCGTGCATGTATGTACATGTGTGTGTGTGCATGTGTGTGTGGTCCCACCAACTACCCAGATAATGAAAATTTTTAAGAGTTACAAATATTGTCTTTTCATGTAGGAATGTAAACAGTTCACTTTTGGTAAGTCTCTTATGACTTCTCTTTGCTGTTTACTTTTTCATGCTTCTTCTCATTCTTTTGTTTGAAAGTCAAATTTTCTTTTCAACTCTGGCCTTTTCATCAAGAATGCTTGAAAGTCCTCTGTTTCATTGAAAGACCATATATTCCCCTGAAGTATTATATTCAGTTTTGCTGGGTAGGTGATTCTTGGTTTGAGTCCTAGTTCCTTTGACTTCTGGAATATCCTATTTCATGCCCTTTGATCCCTTAATGTAGAAGCTGCTAGATCTTGGGTTATACTGATTGTATTTCCACAATACTGAATTTTTTTCTTTCTAGCTGCTTGCAATATTTTTTCCTTGAGCTGGGAATTCTGGAATTTGGCCACAATGTTCCTAGGAGTTTCTCTTTTTGGATCTCTTTCAGGCGGTGATTGATGGATTCCTTCAATACATATTTTGCCCTCTGGTTGTAGAATATCTGGGCAGTTTTCCTTGATAATTTCATGAAAGATGATGTCTAGTCTCTTTTTTTGATCATGACTTTCAGGTAGTCCCATAATTTTTAAATTGTCTCTCCTGGATCTATTTTCCAGGTCAGTTGTTTTTCCCATGAGATAGTTCACATTCTCTTCCATTTTTTCATTCTTTTGGTTTTGTTTTATGATTTCTTGGTTTCTCAGAAAGTGATTAGACTCCATCTGTTCCATTTTAATCTTGAGAGAACTATTTTCTTCAGTGAGCTTTTGAACCTCTTTTTCCATTTGGCTAATTTTGCTTTTGAAAGCATTCTTCTCCTCATTGGCTTTTTGAACCTCTTTTGCCAATTGAGTGAGCCTATTTTTCAACGTGTTATTTTCTTCAGCATTTTTTTGGGTCTCCTTTAGCAAGGTACTGACCAGTTTTTCATGCTTTTCTTGCATCTCTCTCATTTCTCTTCCCAGTTTTTCCTCCACCTGTCTAACTTGCTTTTCAACATCCTTTTTGAGCTCTTCCATGGTCTGAGCCCACCGGACATCCACCTCGGATGTCTGGGATAGGGAAGCCCCGACCTCCACGTCCTTCCCTGATGGCAAGCATTGTACTTCTTCATCAGAAATGAAAGGGGGAAGGAACATCTTTTCCCCAAGAAAGTAGCTCTCTATGGTCTTATTTTGCTTCCTTTTTCTGGGCATTTTCCCAGCCAGTTACTTGACTTCTGAGATTCCTCTACACCCCCCCCCCCTAGACCCGCCCAGCTAGTGCTTGGGGTCTGAGATTCAAATGCTGCTTCCCACTCTTAGGGCTATTAGCGGCGGGAGCAGCTGCTATTCAATGTGAGCTTAAGTTCTGGTGCTTGGGTGGGGGCAGGGACGCCTCCCAGGCTCAGTTCCCTCAGGGGGTTTATGCAGAGACCTTTGGTAATGGAGGTCCTGGCTGCCTCGGGAGTCCCGGGCTGCAGTCGCTGCTTGTGTCACTGCCTCTGCCTCTGCCGTGGGGGCCCGAGCCACGGAGACACCCCACTCCCCTCTCAGCCAGCCCAGAAGTCTCTCTCACTGATCTGAAGCACCTGTGGGGGAAGGACCTTCTTGGCTGCTGGAGATTCTGTCCCTGAATCCTACTGAGATCTTCTCCTCTGGGGCAGCACAGCCAGGGCAGCGCAGGGGTGGGCTCTGCTGTCTGGAGTGTGATGGACCCCTGGGGATGGCTTTCCAGGGCTCACTGGAATGGAAATCTCTTCCCTGTGTTTCTGCACAGCTTGAAGTGCTCCAGAATTTGTGGGGAGTTCTTTTTACAGGAAATTTATGGTCTGTGAATTCGGAGCTAGCATACAGTGAGTCTTTCTATTCCGCCATCTTGGCTCCTCCCCTCAACATTTCTAAATGTAATTTAAAAACATATCCCTAGATCACTTCTTAAGGCATTCAGTAATGCTAGAATTAGTATTCATGCACATCTGTTAAAGGAGATACTCTTTAATCACTAAGCCACTATAAAGTGGTTAGGGGAAAGAAAATGTTTCTTTAGGTTTCCTGAATGATTCTAACATATTTTGGAAGTAATCAAAAAAGCAAATATTTTTTTTTTCTTCATGAAAAAAGCAACCATAAAATAAATGAATGGGTGAGACACAATTACAAAAAGATGATCTGATTATATGAAACTGTGATTTGTGGTTTTTTGACTCAAGATGCATGTTTTTTCCTAATTGGTAGATCATGACTATAAAAACAGTATTTTCATATACAAATTTGGTGTGCTATAGAACCTCCGTGTTGTTTTAATTTACATTTCTATTATTAGTAATGATTTACACTATCTTTCATATCGTTGTTGGCAGTTTTCTATTTGATTTATAGTGCTCAGTCAACAAGCACGTTTTAAGTACTTACAATATGCCCAGCATTGAATTAATTTCTTCATAAAATTTTCCATGTTTCTTTTGTAAACTAAACCCTTAAACACATAACTATTGCAAATAACTTTTGTTCTTAAGTTTTGTTGGGTTTTTTTTTTTTTTGTCAAATATTTATTTATTTATTTAACTTTTTACATTCATTTTCACAAAATTTTGGGTTCCAAATTTTCTCCCCTTTTATCCCCTCCCCCCGCCCCAATACCCCAAGCAATCTAATTTTCCCTATCTCCAATCTACCTTCTCTTCTGTTATCCCTCCCTTCTCTTGTCTCCATCTTCTCTTTTCTCCTGTAGGGCCAGATGACTTTCTATTCCTCATTAGCTGTATGTCTTCTTTCCTAGTAGCAATAGCAATAACAGTTGTCCCTAAAATTTTGAGTTCCAAATTCTCCCCATCCCTCCCTCCCCACCCATTCCCTTTGGGAAGGCAGGCAATTCAATATAGGCCATATCTGTGTAGTTTTGCAAATGACTTCCCTGATAGTCATGTTGTGTGAGATTAACTGAATTATCCTCCATCCTAACCTGCACCTCATTGTTTCTCTTCTGTCTTTTGATCCTGTCCCTCCCCGAGTGTTGACTTCAAATTGCTCCTTCCTCCCTTTGCCCTCCCTTCCATCATTCCCCCCTTGCTTATCTCCTTCTACCCCACTTTCCTATACTGTAAGATAGGTTTTCATACCAAAATGAGTGTGCATTTTATTCCTTCCTTTCGTCAAACGTGATGAGGGTAAACTTCTTGTTTTTTCTTTTTTTTCTCAGCTCTCCTCTTTATCCCTCACCTAAAAAGTCTCCTACTTGTCTCTTAAATGACACATAATTACCCCATTCCATTTCACCCTCTTTTCTCCCACTACATTTCTCTCTCACCATTTACCTTAATTTCTTTTAAGATATGGTCCCATCCTATTCAATTCAATCTGTGCTTTCTCTCTCTGTATGTGTGTGCGTGAATGCGTGGACATTTGTGTATATGGACCCACCAACTACTCAGATACTGAAAAGTTTTAAGAGTTACAAATATTGTCTTTCCATGTAGGAATGTAAACAGTTCACTTCTGGTAAGTCCCTTAAGACTTCTCTTTGCTGTTTACTTTTTCATGCTTCTTCTCATTCTTGTGTTTGAAAGTCAAATTTTCTTTTCAGCTCTAGTCTTTTCATCAAGAATGCTTGAAAGTCCTGTATTTCATTGAAAGCCCATATTTTCCCCTGAAGTATTATACTCAGTTTTGCTGGGTAGGTGATTCTTGGTTTCAGTCCTAGTTCCTTTGACTTCTGGAATATCTTATTCCACGCCCTTCGATCCCTTAATGTAGAAGCTGCTAGATCTTGAGTTATCCTGATTGTATTTCCACAGTACTGGAATTGTTTCTTTCTAGCTGCTTGCAAGATTTTCTCCTTGAGCTGGGAATTCTGGAATTTGGCCACAATGTTCCTAGGAGTTTGTCTTTCTGGATCTCTTTCAGGTGGTGATCAATGGATTCTTTCAATGCTTATTTTGCCCTCTGGTTGTAGAATATCAGGGCAGTTTTCCTTGATAATTTCATGGAAGATGATATCTAGGCTCTTTTTTTGATCATGACTTTCAGGTAGTCCCATAATTTTTAAATTGTCTCTCCTGGATCTATTTTCCAGGTCAGTTGTTTTTCCCATGAGATATTTCATGTTCTCTTCCATTTTTTTCTTTCTTTTGGTTTTGTTTGGTGATTTCTTGGTTTCTCATAAAGTCATTAGACTCCATCTGTTCCATTCTAATTTTGAGAGAACTATTATCTTCAGTGAACTCTTGAACCACTTTTTCCATTTGGCTAATTCTGCTTTTGAAAGCATTCTTCTCCTCATTGGCTTTTTGAACCTCTTTTGCCAATTGAGTGAGCCTATTTTTCAAGGTGATATTTTCTTCAGCATTTTTTGGGGTCTTCTTTACCAAGGTATTGACCCGTTTTTCATACTTTTCTTGCATCTCTCTCATTTCTCTTCCCAGTTTTTCCTCCACCTGTCTAACTTGATTTTCAAAATCCTTTTTGAGCTCTTCCGTGGCCTGAGCCCACCCGACATCCCCCTGGGGTGTCTGGGGTACTGAGGCCCCGCCCTCCATGTCTTTCCCTGATTGCAAAAATATGTCCTCTTCATCAGATATGAATGTCGGGATCATTTGCATCTGTTCGAAAAAACTCTCTATAGTCTTATTTTTCTTCCCTTTTCTGGGCATTTTTCCAGCCAGTTACTTGACTTCTGAGATTCCTGTCCACCCCCGCCTAGATCCGCCCAGCTACTGCTTGGGGTCTGAGATTCAAATGGGCTTTCTGCTGCAAGCGGCTGCTATTCAATGTGAGCTTTAGTTCTGGTGCTGGGGTGGGGGCAGGGCCACCTCCCAGGCTCAGTTCCCTCAGGGGCTTTATGCAGAGACCTTCAGTAATGGAGCAGGGTGGGGCAGGGCCGTCTCCCAGGCTCAGCTCCCTCAGGTTGTTAATGCAGAGACTTTCAGTAATGAAGATCCTGTCTGCTGCTCGGGGAGTCCCGGGCTTCCGCCCCTGCCTCTTCCTCTGCCTCCCCTGCCTCTTCCTCCACCACCCCTGCCTCTTCCTCCACTGCTTCCTGCCCCCGCCTCTGCCGCTGCCGTTTCCTCCCGAGGGGGCCTGAGCCACGGAGACATCCCCCTCCCCTCTAGGTTGGCCCAGCTGTCTCTCTCACTGACCTGTAGCTTCTGTGGGTGGAGGGACCTTCCCGGCCGCCGGAGCTTCCGTCCCTGAAGCCTGCTCAGATCAGCTTCTCTGGGGCTGTGGCCAGGGCAGCGCTGGGGTGGGGTCCGCTTTCCGCGTTGCGACGGACCTTGTGGACGGCTCTCCAGGGCTCTCTGGAACGGATATCTCTTCCACTATGTTTATGCACACCCTACAGTGATTCAGAACTTATGGGGATCTCTTCTTACATTAATTCTATGGGCTGTGGGTTCGGAGCTCATAAACGTGCGTCTTTCTACTCTGCCATCTTGACTCCGCCCCCCCTCTTAAGTTTGTAAAATGACACATATAATATAGAGTACTTTAAGTCTGTTTCTTTCAAAAAGACAAACTAATGAACTTTGATCTACTTCATCATTCACATTCATGGAAATTGTTATATTTACTATCGTTTTTTTCCTTTCCTCACATACTATTTTTAAGTTTTTTCTCATTATAAATCTCCTCCTGAATATGAAGAAGAAATGGGAAAAAAGAAGAAGTGTAATCAGTGTTAGTTATCTATGACTTGCACGGTATGATACCACTTCTCACCTTTTTCTCCAAGTACATTACCTACATCATCAGGTCCTAACACTTTATTGGTTTGTGGATATCCCTTTCATTAGTCTTTTGTGACTCAAACCTCTATTCTCTCCTTGTTTAGCCTTGTTTGTTGTTTACTTTGTAGCATTACCACACTCTTCTAGCATTACTATACTTTGTTGTCTCTCTGTCTCTGTCTCTGACTCACTCAAATACACGTGGGGCTTATGAGATACCCATCTGCTTCATAACTTGGATATTTTTATTATATTTATTTTTTTTTTGAGGCTCAGGTGTTGCCCATTTACTTTCCCACCTGGATGCTTTTATATTCTTTTTCTTGTGATGCCTTATTTTAACATAATTATAGCTTTTCTTCCTTATTCCCCACATCTTCCTTTGCTTTCTTTCTCCTTTCTTTCATTTCCTCAACTCTTTTTCAGTTATCTAAAGTTGTGGAGAAGTGACTGTGATGCAATAAAATTGCTAGGCTGTGACTATGTTCATCATGAAATGTTCTAAATGAAAATACTTGTGGATTCTTCTATTTCCATTCCAACACTAATTTAAAAGACAATCATTTTACAAAAGAAAACATAAATAATTACCAGGCAAGCACATTTTAGAGGGGGACTTGAACTTTGCAAACTGAAACATTGCATGAAATGTTTAGATAAAGCAGGTAG
The DNA here is from genome assembly GCA_023548195.1 of Bettongia penicillata ogilbyi. Classification (NCBI taxonomy): domain Eukaryota; kingdom Metazoa; phylum Chordata; class Mammalia; order Diprotodontia; family Potoroidae; genus Bettongia; species Bettongia penicillata. The sequence goes on from JAJHZJ010000490.1 coordinate 2,682,012, forward strand.
AAAGTAGAAAAATTTTGTGGCTCATTGATGAACATTGCCTCTCACTGGAATGATTATCTAAGACTCATCAAACACTATTTTGTCAAGCATTGCTGTGACAAGATGTTAGTGATCCCAGGTTTAAGTAGAATAAGAACAGGTTTTATTCTTGTATTTAGTAATGCAGAAGGTAGGTTTAAAATAAAAACTTTGATAATTAGTCTCTGTCTGTGATTTTTTTAAGTGTCATAAATTTACCTCTTGTTAACATAGTTTAATGATCTATGGAAGGAATTTTTTTTTTCTATCATCTGTTTATAAGTTTCCATGAAATATAATTCCACAACTATAGGCTAACCTAGAGATTACAAAGCGTTTTTATTTTTGAGGCCTAATAGGGTTGCTTTCAATGTGAAAGGTGTTTAATAAATATTTGTGGAATTGAATGGGCAGTTACGGAACTATTCTTGAGAAAGCAAAGTTAGCATCTGAGAACATTTTTATCATTTCCCTATCCTTCACTGCTCCCTTATTTATTCTATGGATTTAGGTTCCTTTTACCTCCTAAAGTAAAATGTATGTCTGATTTCCTTTGTTCATTTCTTCATTCCTTCCACCCTCCCTTTCTTCTTTCCTTTCTTCAATTTAATTTGTATTGTGTTTTTTCTATTGTCTTAATGTACTTTTAGTGAGGTTTGTGTTCTCAGGGTACACTCCAAGGAGAGGGAAGGGACACCACAAGATAGGGTAAATAAAGAGGCAGAAGCTACCAGAAATAAAACAAAATGATCAAGTTTTATTTGAGTCAAGATACAATATGAGGGGAAGTTGAAGAGGATGAAAACATGCTGCTGGAATCCAGGTAGAGCAAAGCACCCAAACTTATAAAGCACAGTGGGTTTTTACAATTAACATTAGGATTAAATGAGATTAGAAATAGAGGCAGTAAGGAAACGTTCTGGTAGCTGAATTTTTTATTATGCCTCTTTGTTGATGTTGTTCACTGCAGAATGATGAAAATTTTCCTAGATTAACAAGTAAAATAAAAAAGTTGTTTTACAGTCCATCAGAGTAATTCAATATATAAGATATATTTTAAGAGGTTCTTATTTGTGAAATTTGAGTCAGCTGAAACTCATTATCTCTACGAAATTTGCAAAATATGATTCTCAACTATAGCCTTTGCATTTGCAAGGTGAAGCTACTTCATTTTATGAAATCAGAATAAGAAACCTAGGTTTTGCTGACAAAAACCCTTACTACCAATATGCACTGATTCCTTGGAAAAAATAAATTAAAGATATACTTTATATCTAATTTCTCATCCCTTTTTCACAATGAAGCACAAGCTGTGCATCATAAGTATGATTCCCACAGATTCAAAGGAGATACAGAAAATAAATTTACATGAGGTATGATAATATGTATAATTTAGAAACATCCTAAAACATGTAGATTAAAAAGAAAGCCTAAAATGGTTAGTAGGGAGTAGTAACGATAACCTTTGACAAGGGCAATTTACTGTGATGGAAAGAGAGTCAAGTTCATAGAGAGAAAAAAAAATAAGCTTCAAAAACACTACCTCCAGGGTCAAGCCAAGATGGCGGAGTATAAAGACTCACGTACACTAGCTACGAACCATATATTTCCTGCAAGAAGAACTCCCCACAAATTCTGGATCACCGCAAGGTGCACAGAAACGCAGTGGAAAAGATTTCCATTTCAGAGAGCCCTGGAGAGCCGTCCCCAGGGGTCCATCATGCCCCGGAAAGCAGAGTAGCCCCTGTGCTGCCCTGGCAGCATGGCCGAGAGGAGCAGATCTGAGCAGGCTTCAGGGACAGAATCTCCAGTGGCCAGGAAGGTCCCTCCACCCACAGACGCTACAGGTCAGTGAGAGAGACGTATGGGCTGGCTTAGAGAGGAGTAGGGTGTCTCCGTGACTCGGGACCACTTGGGAGCCAGCGGCAGAGGCAGTGGCAGTGGCCCGCGACAGCAGGCAGAAGTTCAAGTCTCTGCATAAACCCCCTGAGGGAACTGAGCCTGGGAGGCGGCCCTGGACCTACCTGAGCACCAGAAATTAAGCTCACATTGAATAGCAGCCATGCCTGCTGCGGAAAGCCCATTTAATCTCAGACCCCAAGCACTAGCTGGGCGGATCTAGGCGGGGGTGGACAGGAATCTCAGAAGTCAAGTAACTGGCTGGGAAAATGCCCAGAAAAGGGAAGAAAAATAAGACTATAGAAAGCTACTTTGATGGGGTTCAGATGTTCCCGCCTTTCAATTCTGATAACAAAGAAGAATTCTTACCATCAAGGAAAGATGTGGAGGTCGGGGACTCTGTATCCCAGACATGCCAGGGGGATGTCCGGTGGGCTCAGGCCATGGAAGAACTCAAAAAGGATTTTAAAAATCAAGTTAGACAGGTGGAGGAAAAACTGGGAAGAGAAATGAGAGAGATGCAAGAAAAGCATGGAAACGGGTCAATATCTTGGTAAAGGAGACCCAAAAAAATACTGAAGAAAATAACACCTTGAAAAATAGGCTCACTCAATTGGCAAAAGAGGTTGAAAAAGCCAATGAGGAGAAGAATGCCTTCAAAAGCAGAATTAGCCAAATGGAAAAAGAGGTTCAAAATCTCACTGAAGAAAATAGTTCTCTCAAAATTAGATGGAATGTCATTAGATGGAATCTAATGACTTTCTGAGAAACCAAGAAATCACCAAACAAAACCAAAAGAATGAAAAAATGGAAGAGAATGTGAAATATCTCATGGGAAAAACAACTGACCTGGAAAATAGATCCAGGAGAGACAATTTAAAAATTATGGGACTACCTGAAAGTCATGATCAAAAAAGAGCCTGGACATCATTTTCCATGAAATTATGGAGGAAAACTGCCCTGAGATTCTACAACCAGAGGGCAAAATAAGTATTGAAGGAATCCATCGATCACCGCCTGAAAGAGATCCAAAAAGAGAAACTCCTAGGAACATTATGGCCAAGTTCCAGAATTCCCAGGTCAAGGAGAAAATATTGCAAGCAGCTAGAAAGGAACAATTCCAGTATTGTGGAAATACAATCAGGATAACTCAAGATCTAGCAGCTTCTACATTAAGGGATCGAAGGGCGTGGAATAGGATATTCCAGAATTCAAAGGAAGTAGGACTCAAACCAAGAATCACCTACCCAGCAAAACTGAGTATAATATTAAAGGGGAAAATATTATTTTTCAATGAAATCAAGGACTTTCAAGCATTCTTGATGAAAAGACCAGAGCTGAAAAGAAAATTTGATCTTCAAACACAAGAATGAGAAGAATCATGAAAAAGTAAACAGCAAAGAGAAGTCATAAGAGACTTACCAAAAGTGAACTGTTTACATTCCTACATGGAAAGACAATATTTGTAACTCTTAAAATTTTTCAGTATCTGGGTAGTTGGTGGGACCACACACACACACACATACACACGTGCATGCACACACACATACACACATGCATGCACATACAGAGACAGAGAGCACAGAGTGAATTGAATAGGATCGGACCATATCTTAAAAGAAATTAAGGCAAATGGTGAGAGAGAAATGTAGTGGGAGGAGAGAGGGTGAAATCGAATGGGGTAAATTATATCTCATTCAAGGGGCAAGCAGGAGACTTTTTAGTGGGGGGAAAAAGAGGAGAGCTGAGAAAAAAACAAGAAAAAGAAAACAAGAAGTTTACCCTCATCACATTTGACTAAAGGAAAGAATAAAATGCAGACTCATTTTGGCATGAAAACTTATCTTACAATGCAGGAAAATGGGGGAGAAGGAGGTAAGCAGGGTGGGGGGAATGATGGAAGGGAGGACAAAGGGAGGAGGGAGCAATTTGAAGTCAACATTCAGAGAGGGACAGGATCAAAAGACAGAATAGAAACAATGGGGGGCAGGATAGGATGGAGGGAAATACAGTTAGTCTTACACAACATGACTATCAGGGAAGTCATTTGCAAAACTACACAGATAGGGCCTGTATTGAATTGCCTGCCTTCCCAAAGGGAATGGGTGGGGAGGGAGGTATGAGGAGAATTTGGAACCCAAAGTTTTAGGAACAACTGTTTAGTATTGTTGTTGCTACTAGGAAATAAGAAATACAGGTAATGGGGAATAGAAAGTCATCTGGCCCTACAGGGCAAAAGAGAAGATGGGGACAAGAGAAGGGAGGGATGATAGAAGAGAGGGCAGATTGGTGATAGGGAAAATTAGATTGCTTGGTGCATTGGGGTGGTGAGAGGGGATAAAAGGGGAGAAAGTTTGGAACCCAAAATTTTGTGAAAATGAATGTAAAAAGTTAAATAAAGAAATTAAAAAAAAAAAAAATAATACTACCTCCTCTGGTCTTTTAACACACATGAACATTGTCATTCATTGACAATGAAAAGTCAAAATATCATATCTGCAACCAATTTTAGTAAGAATTATGGATTGCCCACCAGTATGTCTAGCATTATTTAACACAGATTGGATAATCTCACAAGCACACTGTACAATAAATGCTTAAAAATATCCAATGAATTTATTTATTAATATTGCTATATTTCCAAACAGATAAACAGCAAACATAGATGGAGAAAAATTCCTACTAGTCTGTACTTAAGAAGAAACAGACTGAAAAGAAAGTCAGTAAAATGTGTGGGTTGCATCCATGGTGAATGATGAAGTCATCAATATGTAGAGAGGGTAAGATACATTCCACTTTATAGATTGCAAAATAATCAAAGTGGACAGTGTCTTTTAAAAAAGGGAAAAAAGGATTAAATTATTTCCTTGGTATTTTATTAGTGTCTGATTTGTCTCTTAATTTTTAATATTTTGTTTTTGAAGCTATTGGCACACAAATGGTAAGTCTTATTCATGAATTCACCTTAATAGCTTAGTTGGACATCGCAGAACTCTTTTTTTTTTTCCAGTAGCAGAGACTTGTAGAAGTGAGACAATTCCACAGCAAGATGAGACATCAGAGCAGTACTTAAATAAAAAGCAAAGATATATATATATATATATATATATATATGTATATATATATATGTGTGTGTGTGTGTATGTGTGTGTGTGTGTGTGTATGTGTATGTATGTAAAAGAAGAGAAAGATACAGTTGAGGAAAATGATACTTAAAAAGGTTAAGTTACTTTCCTAGTAGCATACAGATTATAAATAGATTTGAATACTGGATTTCAAATTCCAAAATCAGGGCGCTCTTTCCTCTCTGACACATATTGAAACTTTATGAAAATTATTTTTTATGTGAAAAATAAGAGTGATAATGCTTGTATTTATCCTACACAGATTTGTGAGGTTCTCATCAGATTTGATGCTGATTACTATGATAATAACAACTAGGATTTACATAGCAAATTAAAGTTTGTAAAGTGCTTTGCAAACATAACTATGTAAATATTTAAATGTATATATACATATATGTATATTATATTTGTATATGTATATATATCCTAGAATATAGATAAATGCTAGCTTTGTTAAAAATAGCATTTCTCCTCCTCCTCCTTCTCCTTTTTTGACTACTCCTTTTTCTTTGGTATAGTATGGGGCCTTAGTCATAAGAAGAACAAGCAACCTTCCCAGTTATTTTGAGTTCAGAGGCCTGCACTAGCTCAGGGACCCAAACAATTCTCCCACCACAACACAATGATAATACATTTTCTGCCATTACCTATAGATTTTGTTGAGATTATCACAATTCAAATACTCCTTGTAAGGGTAATATTTTTAACTATTGTTAAATTTTCATCACCACATTACTCATCTGAAAGATTTTCATGGAACTTGAGGGAAAAGAATATAAGGGAATAATGACATAAATTTGAAAAGAAAGCAAGAAAGAGGAGGGATAGAGGAGGTAGAGAAGACATGTTAACTAATTCATGATGCTTCCTGGGGCAAGCCCTAACTTAGAACAGACATTCTTTTACTACAAGGGGTTTTACTGATGTCTGTATTATTTGTTTTTATTTAACAAAAATGTAAGTTCTGTCAACTCTGTATTACTGGTGGAATCACTTGAAACAAATACTATTTAACCACACTAGGACAGTACTGATCCCTGAGGCAGTCGGCTAAACAAGATTTATGGAAACATTTGTCTATGCTGGAAGCTATAAATGTCCATCCAATTTTCTCTTAGAATTTTTTGTTAAAGGGAGGGAAACAGTATCTAAAATACTACCAGGGAAAGAATTCAAAATCTTTTATCCCTACTGATCTAAGCCCCTACAGGGGAAAATATGTATTTTTCTCTCAAAAAGAAGAAACACCCCCTGGGGTCCAAATCTTCCTTTGTGGTCAAACATCCCCAGGAATGATATATCAATCAAGTTCTGCTCAAAACATTTGGAATATCATAACAAATGGATGAACAGAGATCAAAATGGAATAAAGTTAATTATATTTCAAATTCATTGGTGGAAATTTCTCTCCATCCATCCACTTAAATGCAACTCCTGCTCCCATTCCTCTTCCTAGGAAACCCTTCTCATTAACCCTCTCAGAATTTCACTTGTCATGTACTATGCAGCTGTATGCACAGTTCTGAAATTCATTGAAGATAGACTTTTCCTTATTCCAGGTCTTGCTTCTTCCATTGGATAAAATAAGGCTAAATAGATGCATAAAGGGCAATGTATGAAAGGAGACAAAAATAAGAATAATAAGCTATGTATTTTTTTCCTGTTTGATGTAATACACTTTAACTTTAATGAGTAACTGGTATTAATAGTGTAGACACTTATCTGAGATGCGATTACAGTGATCTCCTTGGTGTTTCCTACATGAGATGCTTCTTTTCCTGAATCTGTGTATTTTTATTGACATTTCTAGAATTTGCTCCTTCCTCATCTCAATTTCCTAATGTCCCTGACTTCCTTCAAGTCCCACATAACATCCCATGTTCCATAAGAAGGCTTTCCTTATCAATCTTAATGCTAGTGCCTTCCCTCTATTTATTATTTTGAGTTATCTTGTGTATAAATTGTTCATACATAGTGGTTTTCATGTTATCTCTCCCACTAGAGTGTGAAGTAATTAAAGGTAGTTTTTACATCTTTTTTTTTCGTTTTCGATCTCCAATGATTAACAAAATGCCTGGAAAATAATAGGCCCTTAAATATGTTTTTTTTTTTTTAAACAGCGTCAAAGGTTTGCATCTAAATGCATTCTGGTCTTCAGGGTATACAGGAGAATGAGAGGATGACAGACATCTGGATGAAGAAGAGTCTGACAAGTCTTCATAATTGGACAACTCTTTGACCTCTGTCTTACCCTCATGGAACTTATTATTGCACCTTACAAAATATCATCACAATAACTTCCATGCATCTTAAGGAACTACTTTATTGTAATTCTAAGAGGAATAATAAAAATTGTTAAGAAGAAAATGTTTTCAAGGCTTTTTGCAATCAGGAAACTGGTTTAAGAAATATGGTAGATGAAGGAGGGAGGAGCCAAGATGATGGAATAGGAAGATTCACATATGCTAGCTCTTAACCCACAGCCTATAAAATACCTGTAAAGAAGAACCCCCAACAAATTCTGGAGCAGGGGAAGCCACACAACAACAGAGTGTAGGAGATTTCTGTTCAAGAGAGCCCTGAAAAAGTGACACCAAATGTCCATCACGCAATGAGAAGGAGAAGAGCCCAGCCCTACCTTGGCTGCAGCACCAAGAGGAACAGATCTGAGCAGGCTTCAGGGATGGAATCTCCAGTGGCCATGCAGGTCCCTCTACCCACAGATGCCAAAGGTCAGTGAGATAGCCTATTTGGCTGGCCGAGAGGGGAGTGGGGTGTCTCCGTAATTCAGGCACACTCAGGAGGCAGCAGCAGAGGCAGAAGATGACAGGGGCTCCCAAAGAAGAAGGAGTTCTGACCGATTGTTGAAGATCTCCACATAACCCCACTGAGGGAAGTGAGCCCTGTGAGGCCCGCCTGCCCCCACCCAAACAACTGAACTTAGTCTCACACTGAATAGCAGCCCTGTCCACACCTGAGCACCTGAATTTATTCTCGAACTGAGTGGCAACCCCACCCCAGCCAAAAGCCCTGAGGCTGGGAAGCAGCATTTGAATCTCAGAGCCCAAGCAGTAGCTGGGTGGATCTGGAGGCCAGGTGGGTGTGGAAAGGAATCTCAGAAGTCAAGTAACTGGCTGGGAAAATGCCCAGAAAAGGGAAAAAAGAATAAGACCATAGAAGGTTACTTTCTTGGTGAACAGATATCTCCTCCCATCCTTTCAGAAGAGGAAGAACAATGCTTACCATCAGGGAAAGACATAGAAGTCAAGGCTTCTGTATCACAAACATCCAAAATAAATATTCAATGGGCTCAGGCCCAGGAAGAACTCAAAAAGGATTTTGAAAATCAAGTGAGAGAGGTGGAGGAAAAAAATAGGAAAAGAAATGAAAGAGATGCAAGGAAAGCATGAAAAGCAGGTTAATACCTTGCTAAAGGAGACCCAAAAAAATGCACCTTGAAGAAAATAACACCTTGAAAAATAGGCTAACTAAAGTGGCAAAAGAGGTTCAAAAAGCCAATGAGGAGAAGAATGCTTTCAATAGCCAAATGGAAAAGGAAGTTCAAAAGCTCACTGAAGAAAACAGTTCTTCAAAAATTAGAAAGGAACACATGGAGGGTAATGACTTTATGAGAAACCAAGAAATCACAAAACAAAACCAAAAGAATGAAAAAATGGAAGAAAATGTGAAATATCTCATTGGACAAACAACTAGCCTGGAAAATAGATCCAGGAGAAACAACTTAAAAATTATGGGACTACCTGAAAGCCATGATCAAAAAAGGGCCTAGAAATTATCAAGGAAAACTGTTCTGATATTCTAGAACCAGAGGGCAAAATAATTATGCAAGGAATCTACCAATAACTGCCTGAAAGAGATCCAAAAAGAGAAACTCCTAGGAACATTGTGGCCAAATTCCAGAATTCCCAGGTCAAGGAGAAAATATTGCAAGCAGCTAGAAAGAAACAATTCCAATATTGTGGAAATACAATCAGGATAACTCAAGATCTGGCAGCTTCTACATTAAGGGATCGAAGGGCATGGAATAGCATATTCCAGAAGTCAAAGGAACTAGGATTAAAACCAAGAATCACCTACCCATCAAAACTGAGTATAATACTTCAGGGGAAAAAATTGTCTTTCAATGAAATCAAGGAGTTTCAAGCACTCTTGATGAAAAGATGAGAGCTGAAAAGTAAATTTGACTTTCAAACTCAAGAATGAAAAGAAGTATGAAAAGATAAACAGCAAAGAGAAGTCATAAGGGACTTATTAAGTTTGAACTGTTTACATTCCTACATGGAAAGACAATATTTGTAACTCTTGAAACTTTTCAGTATCTGGGTAGTTGATGGGATTACACACACACACACACACACACACACACACACACACACACACACATGCACACACAGAGACAGAGAGGACAGAGTGAATTGAAGAGGATGGGATTGTATCTTAACAAAATTAAGGTAAACTGTGAGAGGGAAATGTATTGGGAGGAGAGAGGGAGAAATGGAATGGGGCAAATTATCTCTCATAGAAGAGGCAGGCAGGAGACTTTTTAGTGCAGGGTAAAAGAGGAGAGCTGAGAGAAAAACATGGAGTTTACTCTCATGACATTTGGCTAAAGGAAGAAATAAAATGCACACTCATTTTGGTATGAAAACCTATCTTACAATACAGAAAAGTGGGGGAGAAGGGAATAACCAGGGTGGGGGTATGATGGAAAGGAGGGCAATTGGAGGAGGGAGCAATTTGAAATCGACACTCTTGGGGAGGGACAGGATCAAAAGACAGAATAGAAGCAATGAGTGGCAGGATAGGATGGAGGGAAATATAGTTAGTCTTACACAACACAACTATTATCAAAGTCATTTGCAAAACTACATATATATGGCCTATATTGAATTGCCTGCCTTTCCAAAGGGAATGGGTGGGGAGGGAGGGATGGGGAGAACCTGGAACTCAAAGCTTTAGGAACAACTGTTGAATATTGTTCTTGCTACTAGGAATAAGAAACACAGGTAATGGGTAATAGAAAGTTATCTGGCCCTACAAGACAAAAGAGAAGATGGGGACAAGGGAAGCGAAGGATGATAGAAGAAAGGGCAGATACCAATCTAGGGGAAACTAGAACATTCGGAGTATTGGGGTGGGGGAGGGGACAAATAGGGACAAAATTTTGAACCCATAATTTTGTGAAAATGAATGTAAAAAGTTAAAGAAATAACTTTAACTAAATAAAATAACATAAAATAAATTCTTTAAGGATTTGTTCTGTAAAATTTGAAAAAAAATGTGTAGATGTGGGTGCTTAGCATAAAAACTCATATTGCAATTTAGGACAGAGTCTCCTGCTTATATTGGAACTTTCCAAGGGATTTTGAAAAACATAAGTAGACATATGCACTTCAGTGCCACATAGGAGAAGGCTGCTCTCTTGAAGAAGTAGTGAGGCTTTGAAGTAGGAATTGTATTTCCAAAGATTTTGCCCTTCTTTTTCATTGTAACATTCCATTTTCCCCTATTAGATTATCTTGAACAGATTTGTGCCCTATTTTTTTTTATTAGAATCTTCAATATAAGAGCTTGTTTAAAAGGTCTTGTTTAAAAGCTCTAATAGGGCTGCCTAACAAGTCTTCATGAGCCCTGAAAACATCTCTTTGAATGCCTAAGAAAAGCAATAGTAGAGCTAAGTGAGAGAGATACAGAGCATAAAGCCCAATTGATGTTTATCTTTATAGTCAGTTAGTTTGGTAGTTCAAGCATTGTTGCTATACTGCAGATATTAGACTGTCACAATGGTTTTCCTAAACTACTAAAGACTTTTAGGTAAAATAAAAACGTGCACTATGAAACTCAAAGTTGCTATCATTACATGTGCGAAATGTAACGATATGAACATTTTATCCATTTTATATTCAAGTCTGAGGGAGAAGGACTTTTCATAAAATTTATATTCATGTAAAGGGAATGGATCTATGGAGATGTAGTTTTTCTACTTGGACTGGCATTTCATTTACATTTAGAGGCTAGTTTCAGTTGTAACATGGTCCTAGGTAAGATTTATCTGTACATATGACACAAGAGACAGGGGCAAGGAATAGGTTAAAGGAAAAAAGAAGGAGAAATAAACAATACCTGAGACTATAATATAGTCATGTCTTTCTACATCAGACTTAATAAAGCAAGAGTAAGGAAGAGGAAAGAGGCAAATGATTATATAAGATTTTGGGTGGGGGACAGGAGTGAATTTGACCAGCACATGTTGTAGTGCTTGGATTTTATATTTATGATCCAGAGCAATGCATTAATATTTCCTCAATATGGAAATGTTAGGAGTATGGAATTGAAAACCATTCTGTATAGTTCACCATGAAGTTGGGAACAAAGGAATTACTGAAAACTTCAATAGTGCTCCTCAATCCCAGTTGGAAAACCTTGTGAGAGTTACCTGCTAATGACTTACTGTTATTTTACTGAGAGAATTTTATTTTAAGTCACTAACCTTCTAGATTATATCTCAGAGATTTAAATGTGAAAATAATTAAAGCCTGAAAGATCCAGGAAAAATTGGAATTTAGTATTCTATGATGCATGTGTATAAATATGTAACTTTTCCCACACTTTACCTTTATACTAATCCAATTAAACACTCTCTCTCTAAATATATATATATATATATATATACATATATTTATACTGACCTAATTATAGATGCAATATAGTATCTAAGAGGATATAAGGAATTTGCATTAGGATGAAGAAATACAAAAAAGGAGAGTAGGGCCAGAGAATAATAGGGTCTACATTGCCTAACCAATACATTTCTGGGGGAAAACACACATCATATAGTACAGTACTTGAAGGGAGGTTTATTATTTGAATAGTATTTCTTCAAAAGTCTAATTTCTACATAGAGAAACAAACAAAAACTAAACTAAACTCTACTAAATTCAAATGTAGACCTGTAAGTAACCTTAGATATCTTTCAATTGTAAAGTATATATATGGAAACATAAGATGTGTATGCCCATCAAGGTTGTATAAATGTATAGCTATAAGACTTATGAGAAAGTATAAATCAATGTGATCTGAAGTTTAGGACTGGCTCTGGTGAGAGGACAATCAGCACAGTAGATTTTGGGGATAAAATAGTAATCACAGAGAGCACCACCAGACTGGATGTTCTCTCCTTCACTTCCTGAGAAGAGTACCAGACCAAAATGTCTATGAATCCTACCTGACCAATATTGTTGGAATAGATGTACATAAATTTAGAATAATACCACTTCTTTGGCCACTGTCACTTAAAGTTACAAGTTTTCACTCACCCATTTGAATTCTCACACCAAATGTTTGTGGAGATTAAAACTGCCCAACCTACAGTGAAAGAAACTGAGGCAGAGCTCTGAGTCAATGGCACTTCATTAAAGGGTCCATGGTCCACTCTAATGAAGAAGACCTCAGATCTTTCTTATGATCTGAGAGACCCTCTTATTCTAGCACTTTATTTATTATAAGTCTTGATACCAGATTTGATACCTGAACATTCTAAAGGGGCTATATGAAATACAGAATCCCATTGGTTGATAGATATCGCTTACAGGCCAGAAAGTGATATATCAGCTAGAAATGGTATGTTAGCAAGGGAATCTTGTTTGGGTGAAGCATAGGGCATCTCCACTGATTGGTCATAAAATGATTACCTGCTCATGGTGAAAAAGAGAATGGTCAAGAGGTACAAAAATAATTTGAGGGACTGTCCAAGTCATTGAGTTACCTCTGCCATGCTGAATGTGGTCATCATGACAAGGAAAAACAAGAGTGGAGGGGTTCTAGTTAGCTTCCTATGATTAAACAAGTGAACTTACAATCTGAAGCTCACATCTCTGGGGCCTAATAAGCAGAACTCAGTCACTACTACTATGGTATCATAGCAAACTGAATAAGGCTGATTGGAAGAGAGTAGGGATACAAATGAATTATTTCTCACACGTTGGTTATAGCATGGCTGTCAGAAATAGTCAGTTGTCAGAAAAATCCATTTATTTAAGCAAGTAACAAATAGAAATTAAAGAAGTTATACATTTATAGTATCAGAAAATACAGGGAGGGATGTGATCTTTACAAATGAGCAAGATGAATTTCAACTCACTCAAGAGAGAGGTTTTAATTTCACTTAAAGATAAATTCACTGAAATCTCTCAACAGGTAAGCTGGGAAATTAGGGGCATTTGGAAGAGCTGGCATCCCCTATATACCTATGGCTTTGAAAGTATCTCTTTCTATTTTTCTATCTCTGTTTATCTCTGCCTATTTCTCTTTCTTCTTGTCTCTGTCTCTGAATTTGTCTGTATGACTGTCTGTCTGTCTGTCTCTGTCTCTCTCTCTCTCTGTCTTTCTCTCTCCCTGTCTCTCTCCCCCACATATCTTGATGAAAATCTGGCTCCACCTGAAATTCCTTTGAAAGCACAAAAATGTCTCTTCTTCCTTAAGCTCTGTCATCAACCTCTTCCTTTCTGAAGATAGCAGCAATCACATCAGTATTCTCTTCACTAAAATAGGAGTCATATATAACTAATAGCTTTCAGAATGCTCCAAGCTCAAAAGCTGGGTTATATAGTTAATTACTTCATTTTTACAGATGATGAAATTGAAGTTCAGAGAAGTGATGTGGCTTGTTCAATGTTACTAATTTAACAAGTGTCAGAATCATTCTGTACTCTTAACTTTGTAAAAGAGAAATTCAGGTTCTCAAATTTCATATCCCATACCCTTTGCCTCCATAATGTACAGTTGCTGACAAATGTAGGGAGGAAAAAAAATTGTAGTACAAACAACCCTGACTCAAAATTAAATTCTTTTACCTGAATATGACAGAAAATTACTCAATTATTTCAATAAAAATGTATATACGTAAGTAGAATTGAAAGAAAAAGTTATGATTTCTTAGTGTGGGGAATATAGCAAAGATTCTATAGGATCAGAGGTATACTTTGTCTCTATTCATACCTTGATCTATGTATGCTATTCATGCATGTATCCCTCCATATCTGCCTGCTGGTTACGTCTATCCCTATGCATATACACTATTTCTTCATACATATATCCCTGTGCATATACACTGTTTCTCCTGAAGGTAGTTAGTATTGTAGGAAAGTGAACCCAGGGTTTGGGAATGGTACAATTGATATTTGTATGGACATATCATTTCATTAAATTCCTCTTCTTTGAATATTGGATTCTTTCATTAGTAAAAGTTTCAACATTGGTGGGAGCTTATGAAATATAATTTGGAAAGCTTCAGACTTACAGAGTACCTAGAATCTAGGGTTACTTTCTGGAGGCTGTTGGAAATACATGTAAGTTAACACAGGGAAGCTTTGTAAAAATGAGCATTTTATAACAAAATAGAGCCTATAGTTTCATTGCTGAGTAGAGTTTTTATGTGATTTTGTTTTGTTTTAGTGTTTCTACTTTCTGTTTTTATAGTTTGTGTAGTTAATTATGAAATCTTAAGTGGATGCATTATTCTAAATTTCTTTAAGAAAAGAGACTGTAGTTTAAAGACAGGTGGATTTTCATTTCATTTTTCTTTACTTGGTGAACAAAATAAGCAATATTTGTTTTTGTTCAATTCTGATTTCTTTGGGGGGAAACATTTAATATGATCGATACCCTGTTACATTGCATTGAAAGAAAAGAAGTGACCTAGTAAAAATAGGAAAAGAGAAGACAAAAAGGTTTTTATGTTGTTGAAACACCTTATGTTAGAAGACAAAAGAATAAGGAACCTGAGGATGGTAGCATTGCTATGAAGGAGGATTTTTGAGATGTTAATGCAAGACTAAGAAAAAAGGAGGAAAAAGAAAGATACAGTAAAATAAAATATCAGCTAGGCTACTCATAAATACTAGAGTGATCAAAATAATAACCAGCAAATCCTCGCCATAGTGTAATATATTTCAGACCCCTCATTTTTCAGAATAGAGAACCAAGGTCTAGGAAAGTGACATATCTAAAGCCACACAGAAAGTTAATGGCATAGGCAGGATTAGAAAGCAAGTCTCCTCATGCTCCACTGAGCTTTCCTAAGTCCCAGTATAACTGACACTTTCTAAGACATATTTTTTCCCTCAAGTCTTATTTGTTTTTCAGTTTGATTTACTTATAGCTATTTGACTTTTACCACATCCTAATAGCAGACTCTTTTAACATGCAGGTGTATAAGCTTCAATGTATTATAGTAATTGGCTAATCAATCAAGAAATTCTCATTTATTCCCCATCCTCTGAAGATGTATGGAAGTCATTTTTATGGTTGACAAACACCTTTAAGGAAACCCTAGAGAAACTTAAGTCAGAAGAGATGCACACATTAAGGCTGTTGCAGTAGTAGATAGTTCTTTTATATTCCCATTAAGTGAGTGGATTTTCTTGAGCTTATTAGAACACAATGAGTAAATGCAACACAGAAAGGCATATGGTTACTACATATAGGCATACTATGATTAGTTTTTGAAAGTACAATTTGCCTTTTAGTTGCATTATTGGTATATGTGTTGTGAATTAACTATGTTGTCATTTGTACTTATGATATAAACTCAGTGTTTAAGTATTTTGATGATGTATCGATACTTTCCTGTTGCAGTTATATTCCAACATATATGGAACTAATATATGGAACAAATACTTGTAGGTGAAAATAATCTTCTTAAACATCTTTAATATTTCTTGACTTTATATGTTATAAATGATTAATAATGAATTCATCCAGAGTGACACCTTACTTAACACTGGCACACTATTTTGCTTGTATTGTTAATTGTAAGATGGGGTATTTTTGACCTTTGACATTCAGATCAAAGAAGGAATTCAAACTACCAGTCATTATTCTGGGTCCCTATTGGTGTTGAGAGTAGATTTAAACTTAAGAGACATCAGCAGATAATACCCCTCTTCATTATTTATTAGTCAGTGGCAAACTATTTTATTAGTTCTCCTCCTCTACTTCAAGGACTCATCTAGAATGTAGCTGAAACTAGGTCCTCCTTTCCCATACTGTTTTGAGAATAAGACTTTGTATTCTTGGTGCTAATACTTCCACTACTGACTCCACATGTCAGAGGAAATAGCAACTGAAATGTGTGTACTATTTTAGGTTTTTACAAAGTACTTTATATGTATGATGTAATTAGATTCTCATAAAGGCCTTATCTGGAAATTGTTCATTTTATGATTCCCATTTTACAAATTAGTAAACTGAGGTTCACAGAGATTAAGTGACTTTCCAGGGTAACACAGCAAGTTTTTGAGATAAGATTTGAATATAGATCTTTCTGACTCCAGGTCTGATAGCTGAACAGCTGAGACACAGTGGCTCTCTAATACAGGGGGTCAGAATGTTAGTATATCTCTTTTAAAAGAATTCTCACTAATGAATTTCAAGCTACTATAATAATTTCAAAATGCTGGAAACTCTGAGTCTAGGTGATGGTATTTCATCCTTCCTTCCCTAACCTTCTGGCAGGACCTCAGGTTATCTAGTGAATCAGGGATCCTCTACTCATTTTATATGAACACAGAGTACTGATGACATAAGGGGCATATAAATTTGTTCAAGATGCTCTGGAAAGACTCACATGATGGAAATGTATATATATATTTCTTGATATATTACTTGTAATTCTTCAGTCTGTTAAGGTGCCTGGAATAGAGGCAGTGGTCCACCATGATCTTACTGGGATTCTAAGTGTCCTATGTGGAGAACAAGGTAGTCCTTAGGATTCACAGTACTATCCAGTCTTAGCTTATGGTGACCAAGGTTCCTATGCTGGTTTTGGAGACACGAGTGTGAGATAAGAACCAGTTCTATTAGGGAGAAAAGACTCTAATGCTGTAATCATCACTTACTTGGGCACCAAAGAGGAGAAACACTTTGAAACCACAGCAGATGTTACAGAATTATTGTAGGTCCTGCTTTGTGATTTGAGGCCTACTGACCCACTGCTGTCCTTATCATGGCCTTCTTTTTACTAAACAGCACTGTGCTATACCATGCTATCAGTGCCAAGCTTTAACTACAAGAACCCCTACCTGATAAGGATAGCCATATCCCTATACAGAAACACAGAGTCACACAAAAGCAGAGAATCTTATTCATTTATGAAAATACTTTGATAAAATGGAAAATAAAAAGAGACATCAAATTCCTCTCCAACTCTCAACACTCATGTGCATTCTTACAAACACACTCAGAAAGGAACATTCTTGTATTCGGATAAATGAATTCTCAGGAATACCTATGGAAGCATGTGTATTACCATTGAGAACTACACATTCAGGGATGAAATACACAAATACCTAACTCATGCAGACATAAATGTATGGGTAAGAGCAACAACACACATTCAAGAATGCTGAGAACAGCGCAAGGCATGCACACAAACGTAGAGAAATTTAGATACACTCACAAATACATTCAAACACAAAATCACACCCAAAATGACAGGTTAACTGAGGAAAAATCAACGACATACATACTTAAGAATAAAAACAATCAGATACATAAAGGGACACAGACAGAAACATACTTTTTTTTTAAAGAAGAATATAATGTTATTAGACATAATGTATCAACACATGATGTACAGCATTGGATATAATGTACAGTGTTCATAAAATATACACAGTTCAACATTGCTGGAGGAACATTTTAAGGCCCCAAGTTTCCTGACTTCTGGCTGTGCTTTCTTCCAACCCCATCACAAGAACTCTGGTACTACAAAGGAGAGAGAATCAATCTACTTTTCCATGATATATTGTCATTTGGTGGAAAGAACACTGGATTTGAAATCAGATAACCTGGACTGCATCCCACTTTTGCCATTTATTAATTATGTGACTTAGGACAAATCATTCAAATGCTGTGGGCCTCTGTTTCTTCATTTTCAAATGAGAAAGTAGGACTAGATGGGCTTTCAAGTTCATTACATTTCTCGATGATGATCCCATAAGTTATTTTTGTTTTCTCATTTGGATCATAACTTAAGACTATGTAGCTACATAAATACTAAATATTAATATCAATGTTAATGATCAAAAGATAGCTCAATTTCTTCTCATGTAAAGACCACATTAACAATGACTTCTAAATAGGAAAATGAATAATATATTATATAAGTGACAGGTTGACATATATAAAGAGTATCTCTAATATAAGGAATTGCAATGAGTTGTTCCCTATTCTATTTTTATCATGAAAAATTTTATTAAAAGAACTTACTAAATTCCCACTTGGGCCTAGAAACTCATTTTCATTTCTTGTCAGGTAACATTGATAAAAGATGTTTGAGAAACCTGACTGAAGGGAGTAAGGAGGGGGCACCAAGAGGAAGCTATCAGTGGCAAAATAGTAGCAATATCAGCAAAAAGATTAATGCTGAATCTGTAGAATAAAAGAGATGTGAAAGGAACACCCTTGAGAGGTTATGGGCAGGCAGCAGCATGAGGGACAGTAGACATAAAAGTGCTATAGAAGAAAAGGAAATAACTGGTGTGTTACTAAATGCCACAAAGCAAGATCTAGCCGTCAGAGGTAATCTGAAACACAGCATGAGTATTTATAGAGATAATAAATATATATAATTTCATCATAAAATCTATTTGTCATATTTTATTACATAATTGTCACTACCACATTGTCATTGCAGTTTTTTTTAATTGTAAAAATTGGTTTTTAATCTTTCATCTCATAATTGTCACATGGTATAATTCTTTTCATCAAGCCTCTTAAAATGCAAACAGAAAAGCAGTGTATTTGCCAGTATCGTATGGATACGTATCTCTCTCTCATACACTGCAAGCTGCAAACCGAGAATTCTCAACACATAATCGTCAGTATATTTCTGAAACCTGACTTTCGCGGTTTGTTTGGAGTGTTACATTATTAACAGTATTGTCACTCTATCCAATAGATAGAAGATCCATAGGCACAGAGGAAGTAGGCAGGCAGGCAAAGCTACCATGAGTAAATCATCTTGCATCTTCTAATTCTACTTAAACTGTACAATTTGTTTGCCTGCTACACATAAATGTGGAAAGCACATTATATAAAAACTATTTTGTGGGCTTCAAACTGAAAGTGATTGTGTTCACTGAACAGAGTGGAAGCAATTGTGGAAAGACAGTTTTCAGAGGGTAAAAAGTTGGTGTGAGACTTACGCAAACTAAAACACCAGTAATACTGGTGTAATTTTTTTTTTAAATCCTTCACATAATGGTTTCATCAGCAAAAATGGCATGAAATCTGCGATGATTATGTGTTCAACTACAATAAATGAAAAGACTCAGCCAATCTTCTATATCTGTCATGAGAGAGTATAAACCAAAGAGGGCATCCCATTTAAGTATTTTTGGGCCTATTGGTGGTCACTTTATGTCCATAGTAAAAGAAACCTCCCCTCCCCCAAATTGACCTCTGTGGTATATGAGAGGTTCAGACTGCAGAGAGCATGAAACTGAGTCTTTGGATTCACCAGAGCAATCCAGTCTACTCTATTGCCAATGCAGTATTCACAGCATCAATAGCAGCCATGAATATCCCTGTGTAATTCTGAACTGTGAAATACAGACCCTCGACATGGAAGACAGAATCAAAACATTTATTCAGACGCCAGAAAGTCAAATCCCAACACCAGAAAGCCAAATCAATCCTAGCAACAAAAATCTATACATAATAACAATGCAGAGGACAACGTCAGCCCCAAGCCTTCCACCTGCTAGGCTTCCCACAAACCAACTCCTTAAACAAAATCACAAAAAAGCTCTTTTGCTCACACTAGCCAGCTGCCTGCTTGCAGCTAATTTCCTCCCTCCCTATGACTGTTCTCATGACTAACTTCCTTCCAACTCTGCTCTAGCTCCACCTCTTCCTGTTTCATACTCCCTGCTCCACACCTTTAGCAAACTCCTTCCATCACAGGTTTCATGTGATTCAGATTCATGTGACTTAGGCTTCCAGGTCACTTAAGCAGGTCACATGGGTCTATTAATGAATGGAAAGATCTTTCCATTTAAATTACCATTGCATCTATATAACAAGGGTCCCAATTTATACAGACAAGAATGGTTAATAATTCTTCCATCTTCTTAAAGACAGAGACTTGTAAATGAATTTTGTTGCCAGAACCTATCAGAGTAATATCTCCTCCACAAGACTGCTAGACTGTCATTCTCTTCTATATGCCAGGTAATTAAAGTTCATTCTTGGAGTTGTGAATCATAGTGGGTGGGTGAGTATATCAACAGCTGATTGACCCTAGATAAGTCATTTCATCTCTATCTGCCTCAGTTTCTTCAAATGTAAAATGGGGAATAATGCTAACACCTCTCTCCCAGGATTGTTGTGAAGATTAAATGACATGGTATTTGAAAAGCCCTTAGCAAAGTATCTGACATATAGTAGATACTTAATGCATTTTTTTCTTTCGTTCCTCCTTCCTTTGTTCTTTCCTTCCTTCCTTCCTTCTTTTATTCCTTCTTCCCTCCCTTCCTTCTTACTTTTAATAACCTCTGGATATAGTTGCAAGTTTATCCTAAAGAATTTCTCCCCAATTGGACTACAAACTGATAGGTAATATAAAACAAGTCTCATTCTTATTCACATACTTTAGCATAGTCTTTTTCCACACTTAGTAGGCACTTTCCAATTCTAAATGACAATATTTTGTCAGCATAATATGCAAACTATAAATGTACACACACAAGCGTATATATTATATATATGTGTGTACACACACACACACACACACACATATATATATATATATATGTTTCTCACCAATATTGATAAAAGCTAAATTTTCCCTTTCTCAACTATTATTTATTTATTATGTATTAGAATTTTTTTTTCCTTTGGCATATAGTCCTCTAATAATCATTACTGTTCATTCTTATATTAATTTCTAGGTCTTAAACAAATTGTCATCTTCACAAAGTACTGTTCATGAAAACAGTCTCATCCTTACCTGAAAATGATCCTAGTTTCCTGAAGGCTATATCAGCAGATCATAAGTTTCAACACCTTTTAACATTTTGTAAATACTTTGATGACAGTTCCAAAAAGAGATTATATATGCTGTATGAGGTCCAAGACAGTGAGGTACATTAAAGCATGTTGACCACCAGGTGATAAATTATTTCATGATGACAACCATGTACAAACCATCTTAAATGTAACACTGACTTTAACCTTTTGATATTACGCTTATTGCATTTTTATTTCTAATTTTCATGCACACATACACATATGTACACAAGGAGACACTCTTTCAACATTTGATGGACACTGACTATATAAATATTATTCTGAAAGGTGTTACTTCATGATAACAATTTAAAAACAATCTAACACATGTAACCTATTCCCTTTCTTAGAAAAGCCTGCCTTGTAACAGCACTTCACATAATAACTAAGAGCTAATATTCATATGCTAATTACTATGTCCTAGATATTACATTAAGTACTTTATAATTACAATATTATTTCATTTGATTCTCACAGCAGCTCTGGGAGGTGTGTGCTATTAGTATCCCTATTTTGCAGATGAGAAAATTGAGGAAAACAAGGAATGAAAGATTTGCCAAGGCTCACATCCCTAGTAACTGTCTAAGGATGAATTTCAACTCAGCCTTTCCTGTCTCCAGGTTCAGGACTCTACCCATTTTTTGCCACACAGCTGCCCCAAAATAGTATTTAATTTAATGACGATGAAAGAAATAATTTTGGAACATGGTAGGGAACCATGAAAGCTTGTGTCTCATCAAATTGAGTATTTAGAAGACAAGATGAATGTGTACCAAAAGCACTGTTGTGTTTAACCGAGATCCTTTTTGGAATTTATTTCTTTGATACAATTATTTTTTACAAGTTGGGTTAGTGCAATAATTCTCACTTCTCATTTTCCCCTTGTAAAACATATTTGATCTTCAACCTTACTTCTCTCCATTCCCATCACAGCTTCCTACAAGACAAAAATAAAATATGCCCTTGTAGGGGCAGGATACTGACATATTAATGAATGTCTGAATCATGTTAGGCTCTTGTTCTGTTTTGCGATAACTCTCTTTCAGCAAATGCTCTCTTTAAAGGTTGGAAATTCGTTGCTTAAAGGCAATCGAGATCTCCAAATAGTCCTCTTCTAATGCTATGAGTGATACGTGATTTAATTTGGGGTGATAATGTCTATTCCATGTTATTTGAAGGAATAGTACTGACACATACTGACTCGCTTTTATTGCTATAATGCATTTATCCCCTCCACTCATCTTGCACTAAAATATCATTTTGCTCCCTTGACTGAAAGTGACAACCTTGTGATTTTTCTCTCTGAATTCAGTTAATCTGGGTCTCCCTTCTAGCCCTTTTAGCTTACTTTTGTTGTTTGTTCAGGGTTTTTTTTTTTTTGTATGCATCTTTCATTCTCCCCCCACCCCCCAGAAAAGTTATTTATATCTTTAGAAAGCTTATCCACTCAATGCTCAGACGTTACAGACTCTGGTGCTGTTTGACCATTCATTCTTGCTTCCTTTTATTGGTTTAGTAATAATCTCTTTTTAAAAAAGGAAGTGCTATTATTTTATCCCCTCTCAGTGCAATCCCCACCTTCGATTCAAATGACATAAAGTATATACAGTGTTTAGCAAAATTAAAGATATATACATCTCTCTCTATATATATATGTATATGTAGATATACATATATATCTACATATACATATATGTTATCATCATCAAACTAACTTTCCACTAAAAAGTGACACCAAAAAGAAAGTTGAATCATATTTTTGTACATTTAAGTGATAAGACCATCTGTTCTTGATAATTTAGCATTTGAATGTCACTAATAGTATACTCTAGAGAATGTGGCTCTGGGTGATTGATCCAGGGTTGACATTACCACTGCGTATGATCTGTAAGCTTCACAGAATATGGAGTTATGCACCTAAGGACAATGGCAGAAACCAACATCAATTTTTCAGGATCCACATTCTCATAATAGCTTTTAGTGATCAGGTTGTATAGTCTTCAGGGAGTGAAAGAATAAATGATGTTTTGAAGAGACTTATTGGGGAATATGGAAGATTGATCATAAGTCTAATTAATAAGTGCTAAAGTTTGGAATCATGTTTTATCCATGTTCTATAACATTTCACATGGTACTAAACTCAAAAACATGTTCAGAATAATAATATATACACATGCAGCATTTTATAGAGAAGCACTGTTACATTATACTGTTCACAGAATTCCATGGCAAGAGAAGGGGAAAAAAATCTCTCAAATGCCTCAAGTTGTTACAAATCCAAACAACTAGATTTACTTGCTATTCCACTGTCTGGAGAAATCTGATATCTGAAAACTATGTCAAGAACCTTGTTTTTACCCCAGAGTTATAAAAAAATATATTTTTTTTAGTTCTTGAATCTTAGAGATTATTCAATACCACCCACACATTTTACAATGAGGATACTGAAGCTCAATAATATGAAATAAAACCCTTAGTCTGTCCTTCCATTTCCTCCATAACCTTCATACCTATACCATCCTGCTTCTTTCCAAGGTAACACATGAATTGTTAAAGGGATTTAACATTTTTGAGTTCTTGGGGATTTGTTCTTCCCTTTTCACTGTGGGATTCTGTGAAAAAGAAACCTTCAGCAGTGTACGAGCTTTCTTTTACAAAGCGCAATTCTGTTCTTTTCCAGTATTGCCCCAGGGTATGACATTGAACATCTCTGTGTGCTCACTTAATAAAGCTGTTACTTACTTGGAGGGAATTGCAAATTTTCTTTTTCACATTAATGTATACCCTTGATAATGTGAAATTAGACAGGTGAATTTTTAAACAGGTTAGAAGTTGGAAAGAATTTTTAAAAAAAAAGCATACTGTGCTGTGCACAATGCCAAGCACACAGTAGGTGCTTAATAAATGATAGCTGACTGAGGGGAAACAAGTAGTTTTACTTATCAAATGACAAAAATTTCTGAGTGTATATCTTAATTTTTATTGACTAGATGTCATTTTTATTCACTGACACCAGTAGTTCATGTTTTAAAGAAATCGGTTGATTTGAAATGAAAGAAACAAAAACTAGGCAAAACATTTTTTTTTAAAGCTGACAGAGTGGGATGGTGGTCTAGAACAGAGAAAAGCTCAAAATTTCTCTTCTTGCAAATGACTACCAAATATATGTGCATTTCTTCAGAGTGGTTAGTGCTTTATGTCTTCAAACCTATGTAGTGCATGTAATTTGAGAACCTTTCTCCTTATACCAGCATTTGAAAGTGGGAAGATTAGTCTTACTACTTCTATCCACATTGAATTTTAAATGGAATAAGGAAAAGACAAAGAGGGAAAGAACTTTAAAGGAGAAAGGTTAGAATGCACAGGTTGAGGATAAAAAGTGGAGGCAAAGAAGAAGGGAGATGGAAGGAATAGAGAAGAAATAGGAGAGGAGGAAAGAATATGGAAAGGAATAGAATTGAAGGAGAAGGAAGGGGAATAAATATAGAAAAAAATGTTGGAATGGGTGGGTACCTAGATGTTGGAGTGAAAAAAAAATTGAGGTATAATTTAAAAAAAACATGCTCTCTATTTGGTCATTAAAATAAATTACCTACAGACTCCTTAAATATAAAAAGAAAGAAAATTGATGTGTCCAACTAATGTTATTTAAGGTATAATAGATTCCAGTAGTGCTAAGGATTCTGGGTAACTGATCAACAAGCATTTAAGTGCTACATGTCCACTAATGTGTGTATTCTGAAGGGGTTTAATAACCATTTAAAGTTTCAAGGATTAATAATTTATACTGTGTGTGATCCTTCTATCACTGCAGATGTTAGTCCTTTTACCACTTCTTCCTTTCTTAGATTTTTTAAAGTTATTGTGGTTGAAAATTCTGTGACCTATGTCTGTATGATAATCTATCATCATATTTATCACCACCATCTCATATAAAGAGATTAAAGTGGTGGTTTTCTAATCAGTCATTGGATCACTGGGAAGCTCTGTGGCATGGAAGATAGAGTGCCAGTCAGGAAGACTTATCTTTGTAAGTTCAAATCCAGCCTCAGACACATAGTAGCTCTGAGCAAGTCACTTAACCCTGTTTGCTTCAGTTTCCTCATCAGTAAAATAAATTGAAGGAAAGGACAAAACATTCCACTACCTTTGCCATGAAAACTCCATATGGGGTCATGAAAAGTCAGACATGAGTTAAAAACAACTGAAAAAACACAATAACTCCAACAATACAGGATCATAAATTTATAACTGAAAGGGACCTTAAAGGCTACCACCTCACCTTTTATAGATGAAGACACTGAAGTACATAGGGGTTAAGTGACTTACCCACAGTTATACAAGTAGTAAGTTCTGAGATAGCACTTAATGTTAAGTCTTTGTGACTCTTATTCTTGTATTTTTTCACTCTGTCAATTACCTGGCTAATAACGATGAGCATAAACAGATTAAAATCCCACTTCTAATGCTTACTAGTTTTGACATTCACTAGCTACTTAATGCTAAGTCACTTAACCTGTATATGACTCAGGAAAATTCCCAGAATTTAGATATGCTGAGTCACAGATACTGGGTACTTCAATTGGTGGAAATAGTTCCTTCTGCTGAATATAATGAATCTACTATTCAAGAAATTTGTCAGGATGCAATGAATAAGATTTTGCCCTTAGAGTAAGGAAGATGTGAGAGAGAGTTTCTGCCTCAATTGCATAGTAGTTGAGTGATCATGGATCATCCATTGAAATTCCAGGGCCCAAATGACTTTCTAAGAATCTGGGTTATTGATATGCATTGAATCAGTGAGCTATCATCTGTTAAATGCCTACTATGTACCAGGTATTGTAGTGGGTATTAGAGATATAATGAAAAAAGCATAAACAGTCTGTGCTTCCAAGTAATTTGTATTCTAACTGGGAGAGAGAGAAAGAAGAGTTCCCTATATGCAAGGTATTATAGATCTAGATAAAAAATTATGAAAATGACAATTAAAATTTCTATGTATTGTCTCATCTAATCATGGGAAAAATTTGCAAAGTGTCACTGAATGAATCACATTTCTATGTGATTTATAAGATGGGAGATCTCAATGAAGGGAGAGGGGAAGGGATGGTGGGAAAGAATTTGGAAGTCAAAATTAAAAATTAATGACAGTTAAAATGGTTTTTACATGTATTTAGGAAAAATAAATTTTTTTTTAAAGATTTAAATTTATTTATTTTCAGTTTTCAACATTAATCGCCACAACATTTTTAGTTCCAAATTGTCTACCCATCTTTCCTCTCCCCTGTACTCCGAGATGGCATACATCTGATTACCACTTCCCACAGTCTGCCCTCCTTTTCATCACCTCCCTTCTTTCCCCTTTATTTCTTTGAAAGTCAAAATAAAATGCTGCACCCCATTGCCTGTACATCTTACTTCTCAGTTGTGGGTCAAAACAATTTTTTAACATTTGTTTTAAAATTTTGTGTTTAAAATTCTCTCCTTTCTTCCCTCCCCACCCACCCGCATTGAGCAGGCAAGCAACTCAATATAGGTTATACATGTGTAGTTATTCAAATTACCTCCATAATAGTCATCTTGTGAAAGACTATCTATATTTCCCTCAATCCTATTCTGTCCCTCAATTATTCTATTTTCTCCTTTGACCCGGTCCCTTTTCTAAAGAGTTTGCTTCTGACTCCTTCCACCATCTGCCCTCCCTTCTCCCATCCCTCAGTTTCCCCCTGTATCCTCTTCCCCCCTTATTTTTCCATAGAGCAAGATACCCAATTGACTATGCATGTTATTCTCTGCATAAGCCAAACGCAATGAGAGTAAGGTTCACTCATTCATTCTCATCTGCTGCCTCTTCTCCTCCACTGCAAAGCTTTTTCTTGCCTCTTTTATGTGAGATAATTTACTCCATTCTATCTCTCCCTTTCTCCTTCTCCCAATACATTCCTCTCTCACACCTTAATTTTTAGTTATCATCCTTTCATATTCAACTCACCCTATGCCATCTCTCTCTCTCTCTCTCTCTCTCTCTCTCTCTCTCTCTCTCTCTCTCTCTCTCTCTCTCTCTCTCTCTCTCTCTCTCTCTCTCCCTATCTGTCTGTCTATCTCTTCCAACTCCCCAAATACTGAGAAAGGTTTCATGAATTATAAATATCATGTTTCTGTGTAGGAATGCAAATGGATAAATTTTAATAACCCTATAACTTCTCCTTCCTATTTACCTTTTCCTGTTTCTTTTGATTCTTGTGATTGAAAGTCAAATTTTCTACTTAGCTCTTGTCTTTTCATCAACACTTCTTGAAAGTCCTCTATTTCAATGAATATCTATTTTTTCCCTGAAAGATTTTACTAAGTTTTGCTGGGTAGGTGATTCTAGGTTTTTATCCTAGCTTCTCTGATCTCTGGAATATTATACTCCAAGTTCTTTCATCCCTTAATGTAGAATATCTTGTTTTATTCTGATTGTATCTCCACAATACTCAAATTGTGTCCCTCTGGCTGCTTGCAATATTTTCTCTGTCACCTGAGAGCTCTGAAAATTGCCAACATTATTTCTAGGATATTTACTTTTAGAATCTCTTTCCATAGGTGATTGGTGGATTGTTTCAATTTCTATTTTACCCTCTGATTCTAGAATATCAAGGCAGTTTTCCTTGATAATTTCTTGAAAGATGACATGTAGGCTTTTTTTAATCATGGTTTTCAAGTAGTTACATAATTTTTAAATTATCTCTCCTCAATCTGTTTTCCAGGTCAGTGGTATTTCCAAAAAGATGTTTCATATTGTCTTTGTTTGTTTCATTCTTTTGATTGTGTTTTGTAATTTCTTGATTTCTTATAAAGTCATTAGCTTCAATTTTCTCCATTTTAATTTTGAAATAATTGTTTTCTTCAGTGAACTTTCAGACCTCCTTTTCCATTTGATTAATTCTGCTTTTTAAGGCATTCCTCTCTTCATTGTTTTTTTTAGATTTCTTTTGCCATTTAGGTTAGTCTTTTTTTAAGGTTATTTTCTTCAGTGTTTTTTGGGTCTCCTTTAGACTCCTTTATACTTTTGCCTTGTTTTTCATAATTTTCTTACACCATTCTTATTTTTCTTCCCAATTTTTGCTCTACTTCTCTTACATGATTTTGAAAATCCTTTTTGAGCTCCTCTGTGGCCTGAAAATAATTTATATTCTTCTTGGAGGCTTTTGATGTATGAATTTGGACTCTGCAGTCCTTCTCTTGTTGTATGCCCTAACTATCCTTGTCACTGAAATAAGATTTTGTGGTCTGATTTGTTTTAAGATGTTTGCTTATTTTCCCAGTCAAACACTTGACTTACTAACTTTTTGTCAAGGTAGGACTATGCTTCTAGTTGGACAGGGGGTTGGGGTAGATGTACTGACCTAGGCTTCAGGTATTTTGTATCAGTCACTCTCTCAGACCTCTGGAAGTTATCTCTGCTTCTGCTGCTTTTGCTGCCACTGCTGTTGCCACTGCCACCATCACCACTACCCTGGGAATGGGACAGGACTCACCCAGGTCCCACAGAGTTTTCCCACTGACTGTTCCAGTTTTTTTGGATTGAGAAGTCTGTAAAGCTCCACAAGTGCCAGTGATACAGTTTCCAGAGGCTTCTCCAGTATGTCTGTGCCCTTGAGGCCCATATCAGACTGTTTTTGCTCTCTGTTCAATGCAAAGAACTCTTCTTGTCAACTTTCAGGTTGTTTTGGCCTGGGAATTTGTTCCACTTTGTCATTTGTTTCACTCTGTAGCTCTAGAATTTGTTTAGAGTCATTTTTACAGGTATTTGGAGGGATTTGTGGAGAACTCAGGGATGTCCCTGTTTTTATTACACCACTATGAAAAATGAAATATTTTTTGAAAAGATAGGAGGGCTTCTCAAATATAGTACATGGGCAATATACAGGTTCAGATAAAATGACTCAAGAGACCAGGTGCAACATTGTTTGAAAATGTAATTTTTATGGCACTGACTTTTAATTTCAAAGTTAAGTTTCTTGAAAGTAGCCCATTGATCAGAGTACAAACAGAATTAAATAAGTAGAAATCATTCAAGTGTGAGAAATGATTTTATCTAGATGGCTCAATATTGCCAGGGTGATCTGAGTAGAGATTTTTTCTCTTTCCAAGAGTGACATGATGCTACCAGCAACCCCTTATTGCTTTGAAGAGTATATAAACTGTGAGCCCTACCACCATGATTGTCTTTGGTCTAAAAGAGATGACCAAATGAACATATTTTTGTTAATAAACTGCTGGTTTTATTAATAAAATGATTAAATTACCCAGAAACTAAATCTCTCAAACCTTTATAATTATTACACAAGGGAAGAATTTTCAGCCATAAAACTGTGATGTCTAAAGTCTGAAACTTGAA
The DNA here is from genome assembly GCA_023548195.1 of Bettongia penicillata ogilbyi. Taxonomy (NCBI): domain Eukaryota; kingdom Metazoa; phylum Chordata; class Mammalia; order Diprotodontia; family Potoroidae; genus Bettongia; species Bettongia penicillata. The sequence continues at coordinate 2,711,529 of JAJHZJ010000490.1, forward strand.
TAAATAGGCTGGCTGTCCCTGGGTTGTCTAGGAAGACTCTTTATGTACAACCGTACTGTTCTAGAGGAAAAGGATAACTGTGACATATCTATACTTTTATATTTCATGTTTAGACAGCAGTTATGGAAAAACAACCAAGAAATATGATCCCTAAACTGAAATACATTCAAATACTTTCCCAGTAGCTATGTCACTTTAAAGTGAAAGCAGTGATGGGCATTTGTGCTGTCTGCCCACTAAATTACTGATTTTTTATCCTGATTTTCTCAGTCTCAGACTCACTATCTGAGGTGCTATTTAATCATCTTTTAAATTGCTGTCAAGTACAGATCAGAAAAGGACTATTGTGCAGTAGTCTGAGCACTGCTCCAATTGGAAATTATTATTTTGATCTAAACTCAGGTGCATTTTTCTTCCTGATCTAAAAATTCATCATTCCACAGAATATGTTGTGCATTGTTGGTCAAATCTTAGACATGACATAATAGCTGCATTTGTAGCAGTTGTCAGTACTTTTACAGCTAGTGACCTCTCATTCTCTCTATCTCTCTCTGTGTCTCTTTCTGACATTACTAAAAGACATGGAATCAGATATTTTTAATAGGTAGAGCAATGGATAGAATGATGTACTTGGAGTCAGGAAGACATGAGTTCCAACCCCATCTCAGGAACATGAAAATAATTATATAAGGATATTAATTCTCATTGTTTCAGTTTCCTCAGATGTAAAATGAGGTTTACTACACCTGACTACCTCTAAGATCTATTACAATTCTAAATCAATGATGATACCATAGTGCTGTGTAGTAAAGGTTAGCAAGAATAGATGCACAACACAAGTTCTGCACCAATAACCATGTATACATAAAGAAATAATTCAGAAAAAAATCTGTCCATAATAATAGAAATGCTCTGAAAGATTTATGGAAACAAATGGTCAGAACATGTAGACTATGGGAGGTTTAGGGAGGTTGGGATCTTACTCTTTTAAATACTGTATCTCTCTCCCTAGTAGAAGATGTGCCCTTTGACAGCAGGGACTAATTCATTTTGTCTTAGCATCTCTGATTCCTAGATTAGTTTCTTATACAAAATGGGTGCCCAATCCAACTGATTGTTGAAATCAATTGAGTTGAAAGTTCTTATGGCACATAGGAAGAGTTACAGATTTTGCACTCCATTTTTCATCTGCTTCCCCGAATGATTTCAACTCTATAGAATAAATTGTCCCTCCCAGGATAAGCTTCACAGCTAAACTTATCAACCTGCTGCTAACTGAAGTCTTAATTATTTAAACCTTAATTATTTATACCTTCCTCTCTTCTCTTTGGAGGGCATAGTACCAAACTCCTCCCAATGTTGTTTTTTTTTTTTCCTTTTAAAGACAACAGAAGCTGGATTCAGAGGACTTAACTTTGCATCTGTTGCTTTTCCTAGTTTTAACTCCTGTGCAAGATATCCCCTGGTGTCCTGTTCCCCACCCTTTTTCCTAATTCCTTTTGCACATTGTCCCCACCTTTAGATTTTGAATACACTAAGGGCAAGGCCTCTTTTTTTTAATAATTATATGTTCAGTGCTTAGTACAGTGTCTGGCACATTGTAGGTGGTTAATAAATATTTGTGGGTTTGGATTGAATTTAGAGGACTCATGTTTGAAATCAGCTTTCTCACTTTGGACATATGAAACCCTGGATGATTTATTTAATGTCTCTGGGCCTCATCACACTTATTCATAAAGGGAGGGTGCTGAATTTAGTTGATCTCTAAGGTTTTTGGGTAGAGTGACTTCAAACACTTAGTAGCTGTGTAACCCTCAGCAAGTCACTTAACTCTGTTTACCTCAGTTTCTTCATCTGTAAAATAAGTTGGAAAATTGTATGGCAAATCACTCTAGTATCTTTGTCAAGAAAACTCAAAATAGGGTCTCAAAGAGTCAGACATGACTAAATGTAATGGGAATTTAAATGGGAATATCTTTCCCATTCATTAATAGGCCCATGTGACCTGCTTGAGTCATATAGAAGTGAGTCACATGAGTCTGAATCACATGGAGCCTGTACTGGGAGGAGTTTGCTGAAAGGGTAGAACATCAAAGTGGAACAGGAAGAGGTAGAGCAAGAGCAGAGCTGAGAAAAAAAATGGTCAGAGTCTAGTCACAGCTAGGAAGGATGCAGGCAAGCAAGAAGCTGGTCAGTGTGAGTGAAAGAGTTCATTTGTAATTTTGTTTAAGGGATCCTACTTGTGATTTGTGTAATAAAGTTGGTTTGTGGGAAGACTAGAAGGATGAAGGCTTGAGGATGGTGTTGTCCTCTGCATCGTTATTGTATATAGATTTTTGTTGCTATGATGGATTTGGCTTTCTGGTGTCTGAATAAATATTTTGGTTCTGTCTTTCACATGGGAAGCCTGTTGTATTTGGGCAGAATTCTGCTGGGATATTCATGACCACCATGGCGCTGTGAATATTATATTGGCTCTACACTAAACAACAGCAAAAAGGTTCACTTTAACTTTCGATAGCCACAATTTTAACTTCGGGTAGTGAAAAATGGAAAGTAGGATAATTCTGGAGTGAAAGGCTCTGGCTTCAAATTCTACCTATACATGACTATCAGACTATGGTCAAGTTACTTGTGCTTCAGTTTCCTTAACTGTAAAATGAAAGTCCTTTGAGGTCTAGATCTATGATCCTATGAATTGAATTAAATTAGAAGCAATGGTTTTGTCAGGGCAATCGTGGATTCATTGAAGAATCAGGGTATCACAAAAATATTTACAGTTACCAATCTTTTACATTTCAACATTTGAAACACTTAAAGTAGCCTAAGTAAGACATAGGCCTCATTTTTCATTGCCTTTTGTATTTTCATTCCTTTCAAATCCATTCAGACACCCTTTTATGTTGGCCTTACAAATTTTAAATATCATATTTAAAGCTTTATTAGGTTAAAAACTGATAATTCTTTTTCATTCACAAGTGGCACCAGAATTTTCATCTAATTATATCAATTCCTCAGTCATGTCTGTATAGTCTTTAGCATAGGAAGATACTTCAAATGCCACTTGAAGTGTCTAACAACACAATTTTAATCCTGAAAGAAAATGTACACACACACACACACACACACACACACAAAATTGTATTGACTGACTTGTATTAATTTTAAAAAAAGGAAGACAATATTGAAGGAGAAGAGGCAATATGGAGAATTCATGTAAAGAACAAAGGGCAGTGCTTGACACTAGTAGGCATCTAATAAATACTTGTTGATTGATGAAGATTAAAAATTGGTCTTGTGGTAGATATTTTCAAGTAAATATCTATAAGTGAGACAGTCAAGGTATAAAACCTACCTGACACAAAGCTGCTAGGAGATGGTGTACAAGACATTTTACTCCCTTTTTTTTGCCTCATCTCTGAAATTATTAGGTATAACTAGATCATATAACCTCAACAATTACAAAGTCTGATTTATTTTATATTCATCAAGCTTATAGAAAATATTAACTTCATATACTTGGCATGCAACTCAATTTTAAAATTTTTAATAAAGCCTTCCGGATTCTTCTAAGATTTTGAAAAGCAACTCGCATTGCATTTATTTCATTTAAAAATAGATTTTATTGAACATTTGTTTTCATATAGCCTAGATTTTCAATTGTATCATTCTCTACCCCCCCTCTGGAAACCCATCTCTAGTAGCAAAACATTTTAATACATTTTCATTGTATTTATTTTGGAAATTTCTCCTAATACATAAAGTAATTCAAGCATAACAATTATCAACTATCTGTATGTGTGTTGGTGTGTGTTTCTGTGTTTGTATAGGAGTTTGACAGGAATTCTTTAATTAAAAGTTAATGTAGTCCTTGTAGTCATCTGAAAGTTCTCTGCAAAAGGAATTGGATTATGTGTTTGTATTCTGATAAAGCCATGAGGTATGACAGTGCTATCAATCTTTGTACTTGGATTGTGAAACTGGCGGCAGCCTTATGGCAAATAGCCTGATGAAACTGCATCATTAATCAGATACATGCCAAAAATGTCAAGGTCCACATTTTTCAGTAAGCCAGATTTCTATGAAGGCAACAACAGAATATGATCAGCTTTTCAGTTATCCTCTTGACAAGGGAACATTTTTTAAAAAATCTTTGTGATGCAGGCATGCCTGTCTGATTCATGGTCTGCCCTTTCAAAAAGGGATTTGATGGAGAAGATGAAAGAACTTCTCTAATAAGCTTTCATTCACTTTGGGATTTGTGCACCTGAAAGAGAAAATTAAAACTCATATCAAACAAAAAAGTGATGAATAATATACAAGAAAACATTAAGCCAACTTAATCTTTCAAATGAAAGAGAGAGAATGTCTGGAATAAAATATTTTGAAGGAGATATAACAGCTGGTAAAATTGTTATTCATGCCTTATTTTTATTTAGTAGTTAAGCAACCCCATCTCTATATTTAGAGAAAAGAAGGAGGCAGACAATGTGTTGGAGTATTATGCAAGAACTAAGGCAAGCCCTTTGGATTCTTCCACAGGTCCAAACTGTATGATTATCTCATAAATTAAAAAAAAAATTCTCAAACTAGCTCAAATATTTCTCTTGCCAAAAGATTTGCTGATGAAATCATGCTAGGCTATCTCCATTCAAATCTGTTCCAACTTTAAAAACTGTTACCTCCTGTTTTGATTAATTCCCTGAAGTGACTTGGTTTCAATCCTGAAATCCCTTGATGAATCATCATACTTTATCCCAGTACCATCTTGGTAGTTTTGGAAGTCAGGGTAAGGACTGAACAGGGAAAGATTAATCAGTTCCCATTGCCAAAAAATGTCATTTCTTCCCAGTCAAAGCAAAGCAGATAATTCAGTCCAAATTGTACATGGTGTGAATTATCTGGATTGGCTGCCTTCCCAGCTAAAATTCATCCGATAATTCTATGTCCCATTTTTCTCAGATGTGTAGAGCTGCCTTTAGATATGAGTTTATAGGGAATTAAAAATCAATTTAAGTTTTATTTCTGTTTGTACTCTTGATTTTTAGTTTATAACTGAATTTGTGCTCCTTCTTTAAAAAAAAATTAAGATTTAATGTAGAATTCAGTCTATTGGAACTGGTAGTCTATTGCAATTATATTTATTTTAAATGCCAAAGAAAATCTCATTTCCATATCAAAAAGTGAAGACTATTAAATTTAATGGTGCTCCTCATATGTTAAATGTTCACTGACTTTCAGGGTCTCTATTCATACTCTTCTTTGGAATATATTACAATAAAAATAAACACAATCAGTTTTCATACTTAGGAAAGTTCACATGTTTGATGTTCTTGAATGATTTTATTTGTTATGGTTATAACAACTCTAAATTATCAGATGCACTGTCAGGGGTCTGATTTATTTATATCAATTTATATCAAGCTTGTACTTGAATGTCAGCAGCATGCAGCCCAGAGTGTGTATTCTTAATCTCTGATATCACCAGGCAAGAATCTAGTTCCGATTATAGTTGTTCTTTTATTTCCCCAAATTTGGACTAAATTTCTCATTGTTGAATTTGAAGGATTCTAAGAAGTGTATTTTTAAGCAATGTATACCTCTAACTACTTATACATATATGTATATCTATATGTCTGTGTATATACATATACATACACATATATATATACACACTTACATATATGTGTACACATGTGCATATTCATATAACAAAGTGCTGAATAGTATGTATATTGCACATTTCTTTGCTACAGTTTCTGGTAGTCATTAAGTGTTTTCATTAGAATTCAAAGATACAAGAATTTACGTAAAAAGGTTCACTGAGGAAAGCAGCTAATAATGGCTCCTGGAGGCATATTTTAAGTCAGTATGAATCATGATAGTCTCCATTCCTCCTCAATGTATTTTAGGGAAATAACCATTAGTGTCATGGACTTACAGAATGAATTTAAAAGCATCCACCCTTCTGGCTATCCTCTTCTGGGCACTCTCCAGGTTATAAATATCCTTCCTAAAATGTAAGACTTCTAATTGCCGACAGTACTCTAAATATTATCTGAATGGAGTAGAGTACAATAAGACTATCTTAGGATGCTGTCTATGACTCTCTTAGCACAGCTTAAGTTTACATTTGCTTTCTTGGTTTCCTGATAAGAAAACTGAATCATATTGATCTTTAAATCCCACTTGGAACTCTCGTATCTTCTTTTTTAAACCAAATGCTATTTATTACTTTTTGGTCAGTTAATGAAAATCTATTTTTTCTTTTAAAATTTCCCCATGGGTTGTTAGGAGGTAGGTAGGAAAAACGAAACCAAACAAAATAAAAAAAAACAACACGTAACAAATATGCATGGCCAAGCAAAACTAATTCTTTTATTGTTCATATTCCCCTTCCCGCTCCCCCCAATAAAATGTCAACCTGGAGTCTCTTTTTCAGTAGGGTAGCATGTTTCCTCATGTGTCCTTTGAAATCATGGTTGGTTATTGAGTTCATCAAAAATTTCAAATCTATCAAATGTGTTTTTCTTTATGGTGCTATTTTATTGTGCAAGTGCTTTTTCTCAGGCTGCTTACTTTGTTCTGCATCAATTTACACAAATCTTCTTAATTTTCTCTCAGTCTTTAAGCTTCATCAGTGCTTCTAGAATGATGCTCCTTTATATTCATATGCCATAATTTGTTCAGTCATTTCCCAATTGATGATGTTTTATAGTTCATATTCACAACAGCAACGATCATGAACATCTTTGTACTCCAAAGTCAAAAATATAACCAATCTGTTTAAATAGAACTAGATATTTAGCCATTAGAAAAAAAATGATGATTTCAGTCGCATGGCCTGCTATATATTTTCAGTTACTGCAAATTATATATCATTGGGAAATAACATATATGTTTATATGAACTCAGAATGCAATTGAAAAAAACATTATTGTAAAGAAAACACCTTTTTAGCTCATAATCAGTGCAAAGCTATCAAACTCCCATTGAAATCACAGAGGGAAGTACAAGTACTCGAATTCTCTATTTGTACATATCCAGCCTCCATTACTTTCAAAGAGAAATAGTACATATTGATGGATATCTTTTCCACTTGTGGAAGGGAAAAGGCCCTCAACATTTTATTAAAGTATTTGTACCCCCTTTTTCTCATTTTTGAAATCAATTTGAGTACCAAAAATAAACAAATTGAAAAGTCACCATTTATACAACTTTGTTGATATGATTTCCTTGTTTTGTTTTTTAATGATTCAGAGATGAAAAAGTTATTCAGTATAATGACTTTAGTTAATTGCATTAACTTCCGTGCCTTGCATTGTCACAATACATTGAAGTATTGGTCTTTCAACCTATTTTTTTCAGAATAAGATTAATGCTCTTTCTTTTTAATAGACTAAAATGGACCTAAAATTATACATGTTTTATTTGTTGATGACATGGATGAAACACAAAAATGAAAACTTGAAAAAGATTTTACTTCAGTTTGTTAAGCACTACATGAAATAAAAATTTGTACTCATAAGTGTGGCTTGCTAATTCATACCTCAGAAAATCCAGTCAGTTCTTCATTTCTGTTCTACATCTGATGTGTGCCTGTTGACTACTATGAATGGAGACAGAGCAAAGAAGGTTTACTCTCTGGTGATAACTTAGAAAGCATGTACCTAACACTGTCAAAAATCTTTATGATTGAAAAGGCAGGTGGTGTAGACTTACAGCAAAACGTATGTGATGGCCAGTCAGTTAGCAAATTCTTGAAGAAATGATAAAATAAGCCAAGGAAGCCTCCTTGTATATTGCTTGGATCTTTCCTGGCAGATTTCTGGAAAGATAGAGTTCAGAGTGTCAAAGAAAGAATGAAGGAGATTTTGATGAACATTATATTTCTACAATAACATATGTCCTTCGTAATTCATCCCGAATACTATTTTCCAAATGCAGTTTTTCCTGATGCCCCCAACTGCTTTTTTCCCCCAAAGTTTCATGTATTTGTTATTTTATATTTTCTTTCCCAATCAAAGGTAAGCTGAAAGAAATCAGAGATTATTTCACTGTATTTGCTTATTGATAAACATTTATTAACTGCCTATTTTGTGCTAAGCACTGTGGTAAGGGCTCTGACACAAAAAAACAAAAAACAAAATAAAAAAAACAACCTTACTTTTCCCAGAGGAGCTTACAAACTGGGGAAGAGAGGAAACAAAAGGAAACTGGAAAGTGGGGGAAGGGAAGTGGAGAAGCCACCAGGAGAATCTAGCATAAAGGTGTTATGTTTGTGGAACTGAAATGATTAATTGAGTAGATTAATTGAAATTAGAACAACTGAAGGAAAATGGAGAAGTTACCAGGAAATTTCTGAGTACTCTATAAAGGCAAGCTTTGGAAGGAGTTTATCACTTCACTCTATAGCCCTCGAATAAGAGGAGAGATAACTGAGGAGCTATGAAAGTGTTTACTATCCTAGCTAAGTCAATCTTTATATCTAATTCACTTAGTTTTCATGTAGCTCAGGGTCTGGAATATAAAACAGACTTATATACTTGTTCAGGGATTGATTTCTACTTTAGAACTCTAAGATAGCATTAGAAGACAACTTCTGTTTGCAGTGGACCTTAGGTAGCAATCTTTCACTAATGAAACAACAGCATGTAAGCAAGCAAACTATCATTACACTGTGAGAAATGGTTGAGAAGTATTACTCACCAGCTGAATCTCTGGGGCAGGATTGGGAGGAGTAAACAGATACTTGACTGGGTCAGTCTACCACACAAGTTGATCATAGGATACAATTCTGGTGGTCTGCTTTTTAGCAAATATGAAGAAAAAGGAGAATTTAGAAATAAAACCAACTAAATTTATGTTTCTGGTTGTGACAAATAGTGCCTTTACATAACCAAAGTACAAGTTTTTCTGATGCTAGGCAAGAATAGATAAAAGTGGGCTTTTGGATTTCTACTTTTCACATAATCTGGTGGCAAGTTTATTGGAAGAGTGGACAAATGTGCTTCAAGAGAGAAACAAAGAAGAAAGAGAATATGAAGAGGCAGAAGAAAATGTTCATTTAAGTTGGAAGGTTGGATTATAGACTAGCATGATAAAGAAAAACGGAAAGAAGAGAAAATGCAGAACATTTGAAGTTGCATAAATGCATATATTGCTTGCTTCCTGCAATGTGCAAAATGAGACTATTTGAGGAAGAAATAGACTCTTGTGCTCTAAACAATGATGATTGTATATATATATATATATGTATATATATATATATATATAGTATTGATATCTGCACTGATGTTATAAGAGCAACTTGCAATTTACATGTGCATGAGTGTAAACACACACACATAGATCAACACATTACTCTTCTCATCACTAATTATTTTTCTTTTGGAAAATTTAGTTATTTGTAATGAAATATGTTGTTTAGATTGATAAACAATGTAATTAGCATTGTCATTTTAAAATGAATTAATAGATATTTTAAATCATCATTTTATTTTTAGCATAGTAAATATCAGTAGATTTAACCAAAAGTTTCATGGAATTATCAGTAATTTTTTAAGAGTATAAAGAAAAAAAGTTTGAAAATTGTTTCAATAAAATATTTAACCCAATATTAGAAATAAAATTTTAAAACCATTAATGAATGTATTACTAAAGAATACAAAACTGCATTTCTAGATGGATTAAAAATAGATCAAAAATTTAAACAATTAATTTTAATGCTACCCATACCATTTGCAAAATTAGGAAAATAATGTATCTTTAAATCTTATTTTTAATGACAAAAATTTGAACTTGATACCTACATTAGGGAGAGATAAAACAAATACTTGACAACTATCTATCCCTAAAATAACTGTATCTCTAATGAACACTGATACATTTAATACAAAATATTACTTAATATGTTAAAATGTATTATATTACATGTAATATAATTTGTTAGATGTACTATATACCAATATGAGGTTTGATTTATACCAGTAATACAGAGTTTGTTCGACATAAGTAACATTAATAAAATATGTTAATAATACTGATATTAATATGATCATATAAATAGATTATATCAATCTGGCATTTATGATTATATAACTAGATGCTAAAAAAGTTTTGAGAAAATCTAATATTATTTTCCACAGAAGATTAGAAAATGTGAAGAAAATGGGATTTTCTTTAATGTTCATCATATTAATATAACCAATAGCAGTTACCTTGAAATATGTGGAGTGTTGTTTAGAAGTGGTGTTAGTTGGGTTGTGTTTCACCTGATGGGACAAGGAAGTAACAAATGGAAATTACAGAGAGGAAGAAAGTTATTTTGGACAATAGAAAACTAACAATTTATGATAGAGACTAGAGATATAATTTCACTTGTATATGAAACTCTTGAATAAGAAATTCTCTCTATGGAGCATATTCAGCAAATTTGCTAAGAAACCTTTCCTGTTCTCTTTTAATTCTTATGCTTTTCCTTCAGTGATTACCCTCTGATTCATCTTGTACATAGTTTGTCTATAAAATGGCTTAATTATTTTCCCTCCCATTAAAGTATGAGCTTCTTGAGAGCAGGCACTCTCTTTTGTCTTCCTTTTTATATTCAGTGCATATTATCCCCTGGCCTGACACTTAGTAGACACTTCAGAAATGTTTATTGAATGACTGACTGAGCTTTTAGCACTTAGAGGCTAAAGCAATTTTCCTAAGGTTCCATTGTCATTATATGTCAAAGGTGGAATTTGAAATTAAGTCTTTCTGGCTTTGAGGCCACATGATATCTCCCTAGTAACTATACCCATCTAAAAGTGCAATCCCTTGGAGTGAGGAGGTTGAGGATGAGGCTTTTAGTGTCTTCACCCTCACTCAGAGTTTCCAAGGAAGGCAGGTGGATCTATTGTTAAGCATACTAGAGGGGATAAGTTCTTATTCATTCATGGGTTGCATTTGATAGAATCTCAAGAAGTTCCAACCATGAAATTCTGGGAAGAACACTTCTGAACCTGATTCTAATTAAAAAAGGGAGACTATTTGCTGAAGCAGACATGCGAGGTTTCTAAAGAGTCAGCAGTCATTGCATCCTAGGAGGGCAAAGTTTTGTATGATCTGGCAAATACGATGTATTCAGGAAATTCAGATTTTCAAGTACTCAAATAAAAGATTAGTAAGATTACATCACTTAAAACCTCACAGTATGCTCCAGAGGGATGAGTTCTCAGTGAAATTTTGATCATATGAAAGCCAACAATGCCAATGAGGGAAAAAAAAAAGAGATAAGGAGGAAAGCAGGTTCAAGAGATTGATGTGGAGGAACATATCAAGGAACTCTAAACCAATTAGAATTATTAAAAACGCATACAAACAAACATCCATATGCATATATTTCCTAAGTATGAATAAGCATGTGCATATATGTATTCAGATATGCATGTATACATACATATATGTATACATACATACACACATATATATATATATATTCAAAAAATTAAGAAAAGGTATTAGCGTATAGATGCAGAAGAGGAGCATGTCAATTTGTTTTGGTCTCAGTTTATCCCTCTGTATATGATGTCAATAATATCTAAAGTACTTACATTACAGGGTTGTTGTAAAGTTCAAATGAGATGACATGGAGTGTGGGGTATACCAAAAGTCTTGGTGCTGCTTTAAGAACACCTTTTGGTAATATGACTTTTGGTATATCTGTATAATATTTTTTGCAAACTTCAAATCACGATATGAATGTCGGTTATTTCTATGTGAGATAATCTCCTGACATAGCAAATCATTATAATTTTGTATGTGGTGTTCAGATTTATTGTAAAGAATTCATCACCCCATGACCACCTTTGATGAACTTAGCTACGTATTCCAAATAACAGACACAAATGAAGAAGCTCATCCCATCACCAACTCCACAAAAATCTTTATTGCTTGGTAATATGTGACATGGAACATAGTTAAGAACTAAGGATTATCTGTATGCAATGATATAGTATTAAAGAAAGATTCAAATGAAGGACTTATGGAAGCTATGGTGAGGAGGAATCATCTCTTTTTTGTTTATTTTACTTCCAATCATATGCCAAGTCATCTCAAAATTAGAATATATCTCAGAGAATATTAATTCCCAAATACACATCCTGCAGCTACTTTTTACCTGGCTTTCACTTAAAGAGTTCTGGTGTATGAGGACCTTCTTCAGCCTTTTCTACTTAATGATGTATTTTCCTGAATCAATTCAAACTTTACCTCTCCATAACTTCCATAGACTGCTCCTAATTCTGTTTTCGAGTCAAAATGAATTTTGTTTTACCCACTTGAAAACTCTTTCAATACTTGAGAGCAACTATTATTTCCCAATCCATTAAACCTTCTTTTCTCTAGGCAAGTATCTCAAATTTCTAGGATCCTGTATATGATAATCCTAAAAAATGTTTATCTAGTCATTGCATAGGCCTTTAGCAAGATGGAAACTACAATATTCAGAGGAAGACTTGCTCTGTTTTTCAATAACTCTATTTCTTTGCAATCTTTTCCTCACCTCAAACAACACACACCACACATATGAATATTTTTTACATATTTGTATGAATTTACATATACATTCTACACACACACTCGTACATATACATAGAGATCACACATATATATTTACAGACAAGCTAAGCCAGGTTGATTGTAACCTACAAGTCTAAACCCATCAGTGAGTTAGGAAGGTGTCAATCATGTGAAGACTTCCTTCAGAAGAATGGGCAGATGAGGGGAAATTGTTCCAATGACCATGAGTGGCTAAAGCAGGCACTATGGAGCACCTAGATGTTTATCAGATATCAAAGACTTGACTTTTGTCCTGCCACGTGACTTTGATGACGGGAAGACAGAGTGAGGATGATGACTTTGTATGGCTCTGCATCACTTCCAATCCAATTCACATAACCCTGTAATGTCATTGTACTTTTTGAAAATTGAAGATGAACAGAAATGTTAGGCAGGTAGGTAGACAGATAGAAATACATGTTGTTGTTGTGTTTGTCCTTTGTTCTAGAAGAGGAACATGATATCAAGATGATGATACAACTTGCAGTTGACTTTGATTTGAGTGAGGGAGGCCTGCGCAAGGTCACCAACCTCACTTTTGAGTTATATGTATGTGTGTGTGTGTGTGTGTGTGTGTATTTGTCTTCTGGGGTCAGTGGATTATAATTCTTTTTTTTCATGATAAGCTTACAATGTATATAATCTAAGTTGAAAATAGAATACAGAGCATGCTCATTTATTTTTAGGTGATACAAAAATGGACAAGATATGGTATAAATAGTATATTTTAGCACAAGATCTAAAACAAAATGACAATATGAATCATAAAGATGACAACCTCATTTAGCATGGTTATGATGTTCCCTTGTCAATCTGGTCACCTACTCAGGATGGTTTTAGCTTTCTATTATCTTTTTTAACATAGGACTCCCAGAACAAATCACAGTCCTCCATCCATATTCTGACCAGGAAGGAGTAGATTAGGATAATTACCTCAGGCCTAGAAACTATGCCAATTAATATAGCTGAAGACTGCACCAACTTTTTTGGCCTCCATGTAATAAATTCTCTGTGAGAATATCACATTCCAGAAGATTATTCAGTTGTCCCCAGTTGGAGATCCATTTCTCATGTCTGTCATAAAAATAGGTCCTTTTTCTGTCAAAGGGAGGATAGAAATTCAAAATTTTTGTTATTTGGTACAATATCAAGGAACAAATGGGATGACAATAATCTTAGGAGTCTTCCTTTTCTGGAAAGTGGTACATCACTAATTTGTTGTACCATAACTCTAAGAATGCTGTACCAGGGATTTCTTCATTTCATTACATAAGCTATGCCCTTTACCCTAAGTCTATCAACCTCTGATCAAGAGACTTTATACCAAGATCTCCTGCTGACCTCCAGTGTTATACAATCCCCTGATTCAAATTTAATATTGACAAATTCAAGGCAACAAAAGGTGATTTTCTTTCCCACCTCTTACACTAAGGGATATCTATTACACAAGAAAATGCCATACAACATATTTAGAAGCCAAAAGAATATCTGTCTTACTGCTTTATTTCCTTTTCATTTGCATAAGACTACTAAATTTAACGAAAACTTTCAGCAATCTCTGATAGAAAAGTTACCCCAGGTAGGACTGATTTAGAAAGTGCTAAGAAACATATTCAAGTACAAGGAAGAAAGAAATGAATATCCCAATTCAAGGTGTCTACATAGACACAGAGCAGATAAATGACATAATGAATAGTGGCAGTCCTGGAATGAGAAAGACTCACCTTCTGGAGTTTAAATCTGTCTTCAGACAGTGACTGACTGTGTAACCCTCGATGAGTCATTTAATATTGTTTGCCTCAATATCTTCATCTGTAAAATTAGCTAGAGAAGGAAATGACAAATCTTTGTCACCCTTGCTGAATGGAATCATGAAGACAGAGACATGGCTCATTGACAACAACAAAAACGTACACAGAGACACACAATTCTATAAAGTAGAATATTAATAATATAAGCACATAACTGAAAAAGATGAGGTGTGTGGACCAGCAAGGAGAGAGATATCTTCACTTAATAAATACTTTCTCCTTCCTTCCTTCCTTCCTTCCTTCCTTCCTTCCTTCCTTCCTTCCTTCCTTCCTTCCTTCCTTCCTTCCTTCCTTCTTTCCTTTTTTCCTTCCTTTCTTCCTTTCTTTCTTCCTTTTTTTTCATTTTTATAGATTTATGGATAAAAGAAAATCTCTCATTGTGGTATACTAATCCTCACTGTCTATGACTAAGTTTCACTTTACTTTATAACCCTTCTTTCCTTCCCCTTTCATTGCTTAGAATAGGCAAAATAGCTTTAAATACCTTCAACTAAGAAGAATAACTAAAGGTATAAAGCACATAAGATTTGCTTTCTTTAAATAAAAGTCTATAAAGAATTCTGAAAAAAGTATCTTAATGTAACTGTTAATGTATTCACTCTTAAAATATTCTTCATTTTTATATGGAAATAAATGAAGGTGTAGGGTTAGTGGCCTCTAAAGAGTCTTCCATTAAAAGAATCTTTGTCTTTTCAATGGTTAGAAAAAAAATCTCTTAGTTCTACAGTTGACAGCCCTGAAATGAGATCAGGACATGCTACTTAGGGAACCATAAAAATGTCCTTTATGTGTCAACTGTAGATTCCACTTTACATCTTGACATATGTACAGATATGGTTCAACTACCATGGTCATTTCCAAGCCAGGTCTTTATCACAGAGTCACAACATTCTAAGCAGCAAGCACTGTCCCTCTCCTATACAATGCACTTAGAATGGAGCAATGTGAATCTGATTTTTGTTCTAAAAAGCCATTCCTTCTAATTCCTTAATTGATGGATTTTTTCCCCTATAATTTTTTTTTAATTCATGGCCTTTCCCACTTCCTTCCCTCCTTTCTCCTTCCCCCAATGATTTTCTAAATGGAAACTTTTTCTGATGGAAAGCCTTACAGTGGAGGAAAAATAAGATATGTTACTAATGGAAATATTTAAGACATTCTGTTGTCCCATTAGTAAGACATCAGAAAAATATTGAAGTACAATTGTATCTGTGGATGTCTCAATTATGTGTAATGTACTTAAGTAGTGCTTCTCTTCAGGGTCCAAATGCTGGAACTGGCTAAGTTCCCAAGACCATTCTCCTTCCCCCTTCCACAAACTCACCCTCCATACCACTCAGAAGGTAAGTAGTGAAAATTCCAATTTCACTCAGTGATTGTATTGATCTCTGGCAATGGCTACCCTGATGGCCTAGTGAGAGGTGCACTCTCCCTAACAAAAAATGACACATATATAAGTGCATAATTCTCTCTTATCCTTGCCAAAAAGACTTCACAGCTCTAATTATATATCCAGTTTCTTCAAGTTACCAGCATTCATACATCATTCCTGACATATTGATTACATTGTTTATCTCATCCTGTTCCTGGCTTAGAACAAAATATCTCTTTCACTTCAACCAGTCTTCAATTACTACATTTTTTGCATGTTATCTAGATATACCTAAAAGCTCTTGGATTATTCTCAAGATTTTGCTTCTCTCTGTATTGTGGCTGAGTTGTGTGATTTTAACTTCAGAATGAAGTTAAAATCATTTTGGATCAGCTTGTACTTATTTCTATCCTCTTTTGTTTGTTTAACCATTTATGATACAGGCAAATAATTATATTTTTAATCATATACTATGTATGTTTAGATTATTTTTAATTTTTTATTTAATTTATATTTTTAAAATTTTCATTAAAATTATTTTACAATTCCCTTGGTATTTTTAAATAATTCTGTTGAGTGCTGAGAGATTTCCATTTTACTTTTCCTTTGATCATTTCAGTTTATGAGAATGAATTCTATCTACCGAAAGTCATTTGTAGCAGAAAGTGGAGAGTTAATGGGGGAAGGAAGGATTAAGAAATAAAATGTGAAAGTCATGGGTGGGGGATGGCAGGCGACTAGGCCATGTGTCAAAACAGCCGATTTTCACATGTCTCTACAAAGAAGAGGCGAACAATTAGATCTAAAAAATGCAGCCTCACCTTTTCTGAGAAACTGAATAAAATGTGGAGCTGAGGAGAGCTGAGAGAATCATCAGAAAGCTGAATAGAAAGAGAAAAACAAGAGGCATCTTACTCTGCACTCTAGTTGGGGTGTGAAGGGGAGATAGAGGAGAATATAAAAGACAGAGAAGGAAAGAGTAGAGGAGCGAGAGTTGAAAGAAAATAACTTACAATTTAGACCTGACTCCCTAAGTTTCGTCTGTCTTCCTCAAATGGAGTAAAAAGTACTCAATATCCAAATCACATCAAGTATAAGACAGTTATTTATTTCCTATGCATTATGTATGCATACATATATGTATGTTTACATGTGTATGTGTGTGAACATACACACATGTACCTATATATGTACATTCAAATACTTATGCTTATGGGTAAAATAAATAACACAACAGTAACAAGCCTGCAGCTATGATCCACATCTCCTAATGCAATCTTCTAGGTGGTTGATATATAATGTGTTGAAACACAGAACACTTAATAATGATTAGATATTTTGCCTTTACCTCCCTACTGGAGTGTGTAGCCAACAACCTGGACAGCTGGTACATGGAATGGACTCAGCGGCATTGTTGTTATCATCATCTTTGAGAAGGGTATACAGTTGTAAAAAAAAAAAATTCCTGATGCAAGTCAGCTTTGATTAAGAAACTCAGATCTCCCAAACTCTCAGCCCCAAGCATGAAAACTTTAAAATCAGCATTGATGTTTCGCCATATGTTCTCAGGAAAAACATTACAAACAATAAAAACAAAGTGGGGCCAAGTTCAGTTTGGTGTAGGCAATACAATTAGCTTTTGTTCTTTTCCATTTGGCCAGTTCCAATCAGCCCATTTTAGGAGTTATTTTTTTCAGTTGATTTTTTTTTATTCTCAATTCCATTTGACTAATTCTACTTTTTAAGCAGTTTTCTAAACTGTTGACTCTTTTTTTCATAATTCTCTTGCATCAGTCTCATTTCTTTTTCCAATTTTTCTTCTCCTTTTATATGATTTTTAAGCTCCTTTCTTCATTTTGCCATGAGTTCTTTCTGCGCTTGAGACCACCTCCCACTTTTCTTTGGAGTTTTGTCCCTAAGTGTTTCGACATTATCCTCTTCTGAGTTTGTGTCTTGGTATTTCCTTTAACCATAATAACTTTCTATGGTCAAATTCTTTTCCTATTGTTTTTTGCTAATCTTTCTTTTTTTGTCCCTTTCCTTTCTTTTACATTTGATCTCTGCTCCCAGGGTTGAAGGACCTCTGTCTCAAGCTTTTTGTTCCAGTGGCTGCAGGCCATGGTTGTTTACCTGGTGCTGCAATGATGCTGCCTTAAGGCCCCTACAGGAGCCTAGTGTCTGGTTCTATGTTGAGGAAATGTGGTGGGAGGCTGTAGAGCTCTAACAGCTTACCTGGTGATGAGCTATGGCTCTAGTGGCAGTGTCTGACATGTGCTTAGGTCAGGTACTGTTTTTCTGCATTTCCCCAGGCCTACACTGGAGGTCTGGATCCTGGAAGATGCCTATTTTCCTGGGTCTATGATGAAGTACATGAAGGTACATCCACTGGAGGACACCTGCCAGCTCAGGGCAATACTGAAGCACTTGGAGGTCCAGCCACTGGAGGATACCTACCTGCCCTGGGCTACAGTGAAGTATATGGTGGTTCTTAGAGCTGGAGCCAGCCAATTCCTCTGGTTATGTTAAGGTATTCAGGATATCCTGGTGTTGGCATTTGCCTGCTCCACAACACTGGGCCTTTATTTTTCCTCTCCAATACTTCCATTTCTTTTAATTCAGCAAATATTTATTTACTTTCCAAATATTTAATTTTTTTCTAATTAAATGTAATTTTAAAATCTTTTTTTATAAAGAAACTTGAGTTCTAAATACCTTTACACTCCCCATCCCCATTGAGAATGAAAGTAATTTGTTATAGTTTATGCATATGCAGTCACAGAAAACGTATTTCCATATTATTTGTGCTATAAAAGAAAATATGGATTGCTCTCCTGTGGTCCCCTCCCTCCCAAAAAAAAAAGAAAGTTAAAAGAGTGTGTTTCAATCTGCATTCAGACTCCAAGAATTTTTTTTTTTTTTTTTCTGGAGGTAGGTAGTAGTTTTTTCTTCATGAGTTCTTTGGAATTGTCTTGGATCATTGCATTCCTGAGAATAGCTAAATTAATCCCAATTCATAATTGCACAATACTGTTGTTACTGTGTATAATGCTCTCCTGGTTCTACTTATCTTTCTCTCCATCTTAACTACTCCAATCTAAAACTTTGAATTACTCAACCTGGGACAAGCATGCTACCCAGAACTTAATAGGTTGGGCTATATTCCAGAAGAAGTAATAAAAAACTTATTTTTTATAGATGTGGCCCCAAATAATTCAGTTAATCATCTGCCATTAGCAGCGTACTGTGCTAAATTTTCAAGGTGACACAAAGTTTAGAGAAGGGAGAGGTTTTACTCTCATAGTAAAGTTATATGGAACATCTACATTTTTAAAGGGAACATGCCAGGAATCTTAGTATTATATAGAAATTTGCAAAGATGTGAAGTACATGATTGAGTAAAGTACTAGGTTTTAATTCAGAAAAACCTGAGTTCAAATTAGACCTGAGATACAAGCTCTTTGGTCTCCCTGCATCAATTTCCCTCATTTCCTCTGTCACATGCTGAGGCTATTAATGGGTGTGTAAATCTGTCAGCTCTGGATGAATTCTGTCTTCCTTGACTTCTCTTTGTTCTTCTAGAACTTGGACACTTTAGCATTTTATATTTTTTCCCACTTTTAGAGAAGTTACTCACCAATTATTCCTCTGACTTCTAAATAAATCCTTTGCAACAACAAAAGAATCTCCCACATGTCAGTTACTGATCCTACCCAACTCCTACCCAAGGTTGACACTTCTCTGCACGCACCATCACCACCACAATTAACTCTTACCTAGATTGATCTCAAAAAAGAAAACAATCATAAAATTAAAAAGTGAGGACACATTTGACAGTAAGTAGGAAATTTTATGAAGAGATTTGTATACATATGCATGTGCTCATGTGTGTGTGTTTCAGAGAGTATTTCCAATTAGATTCTAACAAAACTGAAAATATACATGAAATGGATAAATGTTTACAAAAGTATAAAAAGGTCAGAGTAGAACAGTGA
Source organism: Bettongia penicillata ogilbyi (assembly GCA_023548195.1). NCBI lineage: Eukaryota > Metazoa > Chordata > Mammalia > Diprotodontia > Potoroidae > Bettongia > Bettongia penicillata. The sequence goes on from JAJHZJ010000490.1 coordinate 2,731,307, forward strand.
AAAATAGAAAATCTCATCTCACAATGAAAAAAATAAAGCAATTATAAAGAAGGAAAGAAAAATGAGTCCAGATGGATTTTCAAGCTGCATCAAATATTTAAAGGATTAATAACTAGTTCTAAACATGATACTCAAAAAAACCCAGAAAAAGAAAAATGGTTTATGAAAACCATTTAAATGATCCTATATTCTGAGTTGGTACTAACAAAGGCTGGTACCCTGGTAGTTCCTATTCAACTGTCGAGTCCCCTGGTAGTTTATGTTCAATACTACAAGAATACTAATGTTAGGTAATCCAACAGTTAAGAAAAAGAGATTTACTCCACTGTATGAGCAGAAGGATATTCAACAAGGATAGGCAATGAGAATATACAGTGTTCATTCAGCTAAGATCCCTTACCTGAGCTATCCTTTGTAGTCAGGCAAACATGAGAGAGCACCTGGACCAGCTCTTACATGGCTGGTTTACATTCAGGAAATCACAAAGCAGTTTCAAAAGCTTGAGTCAACCAATACTCAATAAATTTTAAGGAAAAAAAAGACAGTGGCAGTTGTAAAGGCACTTAAGAACTTGTAGAGAATCTTCTACCACTTAAATGACTTTAGGGTTGTCACTATTTAACCTTGATTACTGGCATTTAAGGAACTTGATAAAGGCAGCAATAAAAGGGGAGGAGAGAAACAGAAATAGAAAAAATGTTAACAGCTACCCAAAGAATTGCCTAAATATGAGAAAACATCAAGAAAGTCAGACTTTCCATTCTTTTCACCCTTCCTCTTCCCAGCTGGAATCTCTCCTGATATGCAGAGCATTGCTTCAGGCTTATTATGCTGGCACTGTCTTTCTGTGTTTGTCTCTGTTGCTATGGATACCTATATACAAAAGTGTCTTTCTTATGCAGGAACTGGGTGCCATAGACCAGGCCCCTGTTTGGTTCACCATAGCTCATAAGATAAAAACTTTCCATAGGATCAGGCAATTTCAAGGGATTCTGACCCATTATAGGAGGGCTTGGGTTCATCTTCCTGGTGTTAAAGTCTACAGTATAGAAAACTTCTCCTGCTACCAATATACCCCCACTGAGGGAACTAGGTATTTCTAAAACTTAAAATCCCCCATGTAAAAACTTAAAAATGACTCCAAGAATTAAGAAGTCCAACTCAACAACACTAACCTGTCTGAAGTTGAGAATTTTTCTGGAGTTTGAAAACTGTGGAAACTGCTGTCTAAAAGTGAAAGGGAGTGAGAGGAAGAGCAGGGGGGAGGGAGGGAAAGATAAAAAGGAGGGAAACAAAAAAAAAGAAAGGTAAATGAGGTGAACTGAGATGAGAAAGGGGAGAAGGAAGAAAACATTGAGAGGATTCCCCAAAGCATGGGTGATGAAAACAAAAGTATAAAGTATAAAAAAGGCAGAAAATAACTCATTCTTCCGAATTTTTATTTTCTAATAATAAGAAAAAAGTCTTTTTCAATCCTCTCCCCAAATTAAGACAAAGCACAGTGGGAAATAAGTAGACTATTGGAATAGTCTAAGCAAGAAGTACTGAGAGTTTGAACTAAGACTAAGGCATTGGGAGTAGTGGAAAGGATATGGACATGAGAGATATCATGGAAATAGAAATGAGATTAACTAACCAAGTGAATATATAGGATAAGGGAAAATGAGTAGTGAAGGATAAGATTCTAATTGTGAACCTAGTAGACTAAGTATCTTGATGCATTCTAAAGAAATAGGGAAGTTCAGAAGATTGGGTTTGTGGAGAAAGATGCTAAGTTCAGCTTTTGACACAGAGTTTGAAATGTAGTGCTGAAATCCACTTGAAATGCAATTTGAATTGTCTAATAGGCAGTTAGTGAGGTAGTACTGGGAGAGTAAATATGTTTGGACCATGTGAGAGATCTGACAGATCTCTGACTCACATCTATTGAAATAATAAACCCATGTGAGCTGATAATGCCACCTAATGATATTATAGAGAAAGAAGAGAAGGTCTAAGAAGGGCCATGAGATATATCCATATTTAAGGTGTATAATATGGATTATAATCCAGCAGAGGTCACTGAGATGTTGTGTTCAGATGACTAGAAAGAGACCTAGGAGAGATTAGGGTTGCCAAATGGTGGAGAAAAAATTATCCAGAGGAAGAAGGATGCCAGCAGTACCAAATTCTGAACACAGGTCAAGATATGAAGATTTAGAAATAATCACAATTTTTACAGTTTTTTTCCTTTATATTGATACAAGATCATCAATTAAGAGGATAGGGGAATGGAGAACTATGAGTATTTGAAATGGAAAAGTTTTAGAACAGGCACAGTGGACAGTAGACAGGGCAATCAATTATGGAGGAGTAAAAGGATTATTTTACCGTAGTGAGGGTTCACTTGAGTTTGCAAAATATAAATTTGTAATGGACAAGTTTGGCACTGTGGAATGACTTCCTGCAGTTGGTTCTGTAGTATGTGAGTAGAAACCAGGGAGATGTAGGGCTAGGATTGATTCCTAATTAATGAGAATTCAATTAAAGTCTTGCCTATTCATGAAGGATAATAGAAGGATGAAGTAAAGGAGTAAAGGACAGCTTGAAGTTCAACTCATTTGTTATAGGATTGGTATTTTGTAAAGGAGAAAAGTATTTTACAACAAGGGTAACAGCCTGAGAAAGTATGGAAGGGTGAAAATTTTAGAGGTAGCAAAGAGAACAGATAATAAGATTAGGAAGGATAAGGCATAACCCTTAGAGGTTGCTATCATAAAAAAAGGATCTTTTATTTTGTGTGATGGAGAGATCTAGGGTCTAAAACTTATACTATATGTAGTACTACTGGTTATCATATTTGAGCAGACTGAGACCCAGGGAAATTAGGGTGCCCCTTGGTATGTGAACAGGAATTAGGAAAGAGGGGAGTTTTATTCCTTGAGAAAGAAGAAAAATTGCCTTTTGATTGAACTGTAACCAGCATTGTTTGACACATTTGATATCATGAACTTCAAAAAAAGAGAATGGGTAGCCTTTAGATTCCTTGTGAAGGACCAATATCATGTACATATAAGAAAAGGTACAAAAGTCCTGGAAAAGATGGTCAGGAATGCAGTGTCATCTGGGGGAAAACAAGAGGTCTTTATGAGCACAAGAAGATGCAAAGAACATTGGAGAAAGAGATTGAAACGAAAGTAATTCAGAGGGTAGAATCCAAGGGGTGGAAAGATTGAAAAGTAGGCCACAGATGACTTTGAAGAGGATGAGGACTAGGGAAGGAAGGGAAGATTTAGAGGTGAGAATAGTTTAGGCAATGGGTAATTAAGTATTACAGGGATTAACAAAAATAATAATTGTGTTCTTGCCAGAAACCCTGAGAGCCTACACCTCTCAGATCTTTTTGTTTTTAAAGAGATCATTCTTTGCTTCATTTCTTATTAAGCCTTAATCACTGAATATACTTTGTCTCCATCAAACTAAGATGTGTTTGGGACCTTAGCTTGAAAAGGCTAAGGATCTCCACTGCATCCTGGACCATCTCCATTTGTCTGTCCTGTTCTCTCTCTAGCAACATCAGATGGCTCTGGAAGTAAAAGTGAGTCTGGTGACTTCACACAGCCCTCCCACCTAAATCTAATTCACTTGCATGTCTTGACATCACCTTCCTCATGTCATGGTCCTCTTCCAGACTGGACAAATAACAGTAGCAGGTGAAAAATAGATCTACTAGAGGCATATTGTGATTAGATTAGAAATCTCAAAGCCCTGGGGTCTCTGAAGATCTACCCTAGGACAAAGTGGTAGGACTAGATGTTTACATGTATCTCTTTGTATTAGACCTCCTTTTTCCATGTAGGGTAGAGTCGCCAAAAACCTCAAGACCTCCATCCTCTGAAGTGGGGTGGAATAGGAAAAAAAAATCTTATAATTAGATAAATATTAACCTTCTATTCATAGTGATCTCATATTTATAGATAAGATGATTAATAATTCAGTAAAGTGGCAGGGTAAAAAAAAATCTCCATATAAAAGTCCACATGTGTTTTTTTCACGTTACTGACAATACACAAGAGGAAAATATAGGGAGAGAAATTACAACTTTGATAATAACATAAATGAATCAAACCTTTCTAAAGCAGAATTATCCAAAATTGGAATGAGTTGCTTTAATATGTAGAGTGTTTCACTCCTTGGAGGTATTCAAACAGAGGCTGGATAACCACTTGTTGGGCTGGTGGTGGTATCTAATAGAATGGATAGTTTTTCAAGTAAGAGTAGCCACTGGGGTCTCAAAATTCTGAAGTTCTATGGCCATGTAATTCTTTAGACCCCAGGATAGGAATTACTCCACCATGCTATAAAATTATATAATATTACTCTATATTCTTTCTAGCACTATGCTCTGTAGATAATAGATACTTAATAAATGTTGCTGAATTGAATAAAAATAGTCATAGAATCTTTGTGATGGAAGGAGTCAAGGTGGTCTTCTAATTTAAGCTCATGCCTGAAGTAGGAATTCTTTCTATAGTCTTCTCCAAGGAGAGAAAGGAACTTCATTGATTCAGTCTTGGCATTTTCTTTCATTTTTGTAATGGTTGTTGTCTTACTCAAATTCAAACCTACTATGGAATAATGAAAGGAATTCAATGACTCAATTTCATTTTACTTCCACTTGACTTTCCAAACAAAGCCAGAGGGCATGAAATGAGAGAAGTTTTCACTTTATTATTTACTCACCACTGCGATCCCCAACTTTCAACACGGACTATGAGATTAACAGAACAACCAACAAAGAATAGGGCAAAGGTAGATTTTGAAAGAAAGTAATTTAAAGTAGGAAGAAAATTTTCAGTTAGGTCAATATTGTTAATGAGATACATGAGTTATAGCGATTATATATGTAGAGATAGGGGAATATTTACTGACTGCCTATTATGTTTTCAAAGTTGATTGTCTGTTACTCAAATATCTATGATTCTTATAAAAGCATGGCATCCTGATTGGAGTAGGAATGAATAAATACAATTGATTTATCTGATACTGAAAAAAAAGCAAACAAAACAACAAAAACCCAAGTCTGATAGGTCTGACCTAAGTCAACAGGTGTTCACATATATTTCTTCTCACTGGTAGCAGTGGTTTCCAAACTTGTTTTTTTGATCATTCATCTCACAAGTACTTTTTCTTTGCTGGTTGAAAGGAAGGAGAAAAGTATCAGATTTTTTTTTCAATGCCACCTGCATGGATACTTCTTTGAGTACCTTGGTTGGAATTAATTTTAAGTTGTTCTAATGTGCCAATGTCTATCTCAGAATAAGAGAGACTGTGGGAATGTACTTGAGTGGAAAAGTCTTGCTGTCAACAGGTGAATGGCAGATATATGTTTTGGAGAAAAGCCATGCCTTTGGATATTACTTGTGAGCGTGAGCTATGACCCTTTTTACATACTCTGGTTTATCAGATATCCCACCTACTTCCACCCACCTACTCCCAACTTTGGATACCACTTCCTAAGACAATTGCAATGATACTCCCAACTCTTCTCCTTGCCTGTTATCCCCAATTCTCCCAATCTAATGAGAACTCTTATATCAGTTTACCCAAACTATACTACTATTTTTCTCTGACATTTCCTGTGCCTTCTCATATCCAATTATTTGTTCACTCTAGCAGGAACGCTTTCCCCTCACATTCTCCTTCTATTGACATTTTATCCATATTTCAAGGACACTTTTCAGATGCTATACCTTTCATGAAGTCACTCTGATCTTTACCTTCTCCCTTCCTACACAGTCCCACCTCCATATTAGCAGAATTTTTCTCTCCTCTGAAATGCTATAACTCTTTGCATTTCTCTTTTAATATTTCTTCTCTCCTTCCTCATACTCTGTTTTCTGTGTATTTATATTTTCCTTCCCTGTTAAGATCCTTTAGGTAAGTGACTATGCTTTACTTTGCTTAATATCCCTCAGAGAACTTAGAACTGTGCTGTGAACATAATATAAATATTTTGATTGAATTTAATTGAACTAAATGCTAAACAAGTTTTCAGTTAAAATATCTCTGATATGTGGCCACATATCCTACCTTTAATTCTGAAAGACATATATTAACATACACCTTTGATCATAAGGAAAACCAAACAAGAATAGATATTTGGCCACTATTTAAACACGTGTAGCCTAAGGAAAGTCATTTGACTTCCAAAGTTTTCTCATCTGAAAGATGTAAATGGGGCAGGGGACTAAGTGACTTGTATAGTTCCTTCCATAAATAACATGCTATGATTTTATCCCCTTGTTCAGTAGGTAACATCACAGGACACAAGAATTTTGTTTTCAGTCTTTGCATTAGTTTCAATTCCCTATAAGAACTACTCATTTCCATATATTTTTTTTTAAATTTCATTTCATTTTTTTACTGAGTAGCTCTATTGTAGCTGTTTTTAGCTGTTTTATGTAATAGCAGAATTTCTGGTCTATTGGGCAGAGTTTGTTTGTTCTCTGATTATTGTGCTTTTCCAGTACATCTTGTGCAGTTATTTTCAGCAATGTTCTTAAATTTAAGAAATATTCCATACCACCCACTTCCACCTTCACATGGAGGGACCCTACAAAGACCTCAGACACACATAAAAGGGGAAATGGAGAGTGAGAACTATAGAGCCTGGAAGAAGTACTGGAGGGAAAAACCTAGGAAACACATTATTGACTCAAGAAAGCTGAGAGAGAGAACAATACCAATACTGCATGGAAGAGTAGGACAAGACACCTCTACCTACTATTTTAAGTGCCAATAAAAGTTTGAGGTGTGGTTATTTTCACAGGAAAAGTAAAGACATTATAATATTTACAATGACTAGCATTTTTATAACAATTTCTAGTTACAAAATGTTTTAGATTTTAGAATTTCGGGTCAGTTCTAGTGATCTCTTGCTCTTAGCCACTAGGTTGGGAAGGAAAGTTGGTAACCATATTATTTAGCAACCAATTCTGTGCTGTTATTTATGGAGAATGGAGGAATCTATGACCAAGCAAGCAATAAAGAACATTGTGAAATGTAAAATAGATAATTTTGCTTAAATTAAATTGGAAAGATTTTTGTACAGTTAAATCCAATACAACCAATATTAGGAGGGAAGCAGAAAATTTTGGGAAAAAAATTACCAATATCTCTGATAAAGGCCTCAAATTTATAAGAATGCCATTCATTCCCCAATTGATTTATGATCAAAGGCTAAGAACAGGAAGTATTCAGAGAATAAATTAAAACTATCTATGATTATGTGAAAAGCAGCTCTCAATCACTATTGATTAGAGAAATGCAATTCAAAACAACTCTTAGAAGGGGCAGAACCAAGTTATCTGATAAGAAGCATGAACCTTCCTGAGCTCTTTCCCTAAACTCCTTAAAATACCTGTAAAAAATGATTCTAAACAAATTCTAAAGCAGCAGAAGCCACAAAATGAGAGAGTGAAACACATTTCTAGTCCAAAACAATCTAGAAGACAGACAAGAAGGGTCTACTCTACTGAACTTGGAGTGGATCTCAGCCCAGTATGGGTCATGCCAATACAGACAGGATTGAAGCAGGCCTATGGGCACTAAATTACTAGCAGCTCTAATGGTTTGCAGGAGTTTAAACCCATATATACTAAAGACAACTTCAAAAGTCAGTGGGAAAGCTTTCTCACCTGGATGAGGGAGGAACATGATTTGCACTAGTCCTAGAGCAACCTCTAGGGTGGCAGAGCCAAGGCTGCAGCAATGTCTGCATGTAGAGCTCTGAGCCTACAGATGATGAGGGAATCGGGTGCATTCCAGAGGAGAGGAGAAACATAAGCGTGGCAGAACTGGTGGTGGCTGTGAAGAGAAAATCTGACTCACAGTTCCAGGGCACAGAAGAGTGCTTGTGGTTGCTCACAGATGAGACAGCAGGGCAGGAGAAGAATAAACAGCTCTCCTTTGATTAGATCACTTTGAAGGAAGTAAGAATTTACAGGACCCTAAAGATATCTCTAAAAACAGCTCCTCAAGACCCCTGAAACTAGGCTCAGTACATCCTCACCTTAAGAAGAAGCTCAAAAGCCAAGGAATTGGCTGGGAAAATGACCCAAAAGGGGAAAAAGTAATTCTTTAGATGGTTACCTACCTGGCAAAAAGGTATTTTCTTATGATGAGAAAGATAAAAGCATACAGCTGGAGGAAGACAGCAAGGTCAAGTCTCCTACATCAAAAACCTCCAAGAGAAATATGAATTTGTTTTAGGACATGGAGGAGCTTATAATGATTTTGAAAATCAAGTAAGAGAAGTGGAGGAAAAATTGGGAAGAGAACTAAGAGAGATACACGAAAATCATGAAAGGCGAGTCAACAGCTTGCTAAAGGAGACCCCAAAAATGCTGAAGAAAGTAACACCTTTAAAATAGACTAACTCAAATGGCAAAAGAGGTCGAAAAAGTCAATGAGGAAAAGAATGCCTTAAAAACAGAATTGGCCAAATAGAAAAGAAGGTCCAAAACCTCACTGAAGAAAATAATTTTTTCCAAATTAAAATGGAGAAATTGGAAGCTAATGACATTATGAGAATCAAGAAATTATAAAACAAAACCAAAATAATGAGAAAAATAGAAGACAAGGTGAAATATCTCACTGGAAAACCAATTGACTTGGAAAATAGATCCAGGAGAGATAATTTAAAAATTATTGAAGACCATGATAAAAAAAAAAAGAGCTTAGAAAATATCTTTCAAGAAAATATCAAGGAAAACTGTCCTGATATTGTCGAAACAGAAGATAGAATAGAAATAGAAAGAATTCCCTGTTCACCTCCTGAAAGAGATTCCAAAAGACAAACTCCTTGGAATATTGTGGCCAAATTCCAGAGTTCCTAGGTAATGGAGAAAATATTACGAGCAGCCACAGACAATTCAAGTATTGTGGAAACACAATCAGGAAAACACAGAATGTAGCACCTTCTACAGTAAGGGATCAGAGGGCTCAAAATATGATATTCCACAGGTCTAACGAGCTAAGATTTAAACTAAAGATCATATAGCCAGCAAAACTGAGTATAATATTTAAGGGAAAAACATAGAATTTCAATGAAATAGAAGACTTCCAAGTACTGTTACTGAAAAGACAAGAGCTGAATAGAAAATTTGGCTTTCAAATACAAGAATCAAGAGGAACATGAAAAGGTAAGCAAGAAAAATATGACAAAGGGACTCATTAAATTTGAATTCTTTACAGAGGACTCAAGGTGAGCTGAACATGAAAGGGGGATACCTAAAAAATAAAATTAATTGTTGAGAGGAATGTGCTGGGAGAAAAAGAAAGAGAGATATAGAATGTAGTGAGTCATGTCATGAAAAAGATGCAAGAAATAGCTTTTACAATGGAAAGAGAGGGGGAGCTGAGAGGAAATAAGTGAGCCTTACTGTCATGGGATTTAGCTTAAAGAGGAAACAACACACATTCAGTTGGGTATAGAAATCTATAGATTCTAAGATAGAAATCTATCTTACCTTGCAGGAAGGCAGAGGGGAAAGGCATGGGAGAGGGAGGATAATAGAAGGGACAACAGATTTGGTGAAAGTGTAATCAGAAGGAAACACTGTTGTGGGGGAGCAGGTCAAGGGAAAGAATGGAATAAATGTGGGGCAGGACAGGATAGAGGGAAATGTGGTTAGTTTTTTGCAGCATAACTGTTATGGAAGTGTTTTGCATTGCTACACATGTATGACCTATATAGATTGCTTGCTTTCTCAATGACAGTGGGCGCAAAGGGAGGAAGGGAGAGCACATGGAATACAAAGTTTTAAAAATGAATGTTAAAAATTGTTTTTGCATGCAACTTTGAAACAAGTTGTACAGGCCATGGGGTATAGAAATCTACCTTGCCTAACAGGAAAATGGAGGAGAGGGGGATGGGAGAATAGAGGATGATAGAAGGGAGAGCAGATTGTGGGAAGGGGTGGATGGAGTGCACACTTCCCTGGGGTGGGGTGGGGAGAAATGGGGAGAAAATTTGGAATTCAAAATCTTGTGGAAGTGAATGTTGTAAACTGAAAATAAATAAATTATATTAAATTTAAAAAATTTCTTAGGTACCATATCACACCTATCAAACTGGCTAATATGACAGAACAGGAAAATTATAAATGCTTGGGATGATATGGGCAAATTGGAACACGAAGTCATTTTTGATGGAGTAGTGAACTGATTCCAAACATTCTGGAGAACAATTTGGAATTAAAGGGATATAAAAATATACATACCTTTTGACCCAGCAATGTTAGTTCGAGGACTGTATCCCAAAGTAATAATAAAAATGGAGAAGAAGACCCACATGTACCAAAATATTTATAGCAGCTCTTTTTTGTGGTGGCCAAGAGCTGGAAATTGAGAGGATGCCCATTAGTTGGGGAATGGAGGAATAAGAATACTGTTGTGATGTAAGAAATGATGAACAAGTGAAGTTCAGAACTGATGCTGAGTGAAATTAGCAGAACCAGGAGAACAGGGTACAAAGTAATAGCCACATTATGCAATGACTCTCTTTGATAGACTTAGCTCTTCTGATCAAAGTAAAGATCTAAAACAACTCCCAGACTCATGATGGAAAATGCTATCCACATCCAGAGCAAGAAATATGGAGTCTGAATGCAAAATGAAGCACACAATTTGTTCTCTTTTTTGTTTTGTTTTGTTTTGTTTTTCTTTCTTCTGATTCCTCCCATTCATTTTAATTCTTCTATATAACATGACTGATATGAAAATAATAAAAAAATAAACAAACAAAAGAAAAGATTCTACTGTTTCTGAGATCTTCTTGTGTACCTGAGTACAAGGTGAACAGTTTCTTGCATCCAATGAAGTTTATCCTTAAAGGATGAAATCAATCTATTTATTCACCCACATTTACACAATTTAATTGCATTCTATCCATTAATAAATATTGTGCTAAATCCATGTGCTCTCTACCTGTGATACTTGATCACATTCACCCATAAGTACTTCACAATGAATATTCTATATGTGTGTGGTCTTTTTTAAAGGTTTACTTTCCATGGATATCAGTACAGCCCTCAGGCCATCCTGTCATCCAGTATTCATTGCTCTTACTACTGACCCATTTCTTTTTCCAGTCACACATTACTTTGAAAATATATTCTTTACTCAATCCCTTAAATATAGCTCATTGTTGGTGTCCTATATGTACCAACCTTGACTATCTAATTTCCTTTGGCAAACCTGAATTTTAATTCTCTAGAGTTCATAGCGTATAAAGACTTTCAAACGTGCTTTGTCACTCAATGAACAGTTTTCTTAGAAGAACTGGTCTTGTTTCAGAGAGATTCTTGGGATCGTTAAAACCTCTACATAATTTCTCAAATTCAACTCAGACAATTCTCTTCCCTCCATTCAATACTGAACCCAATTCCTGGTGCTTCTATAGCACCTCTCAAAGAAATATAATGGATTGACCTTATAACTAAAAAGTCACTATCTGGGCAAAATACTTTTTTTCCCCATTCATTCAGTTCTTCACGTGTAGACCATTTTTTCTGTGTCTTTTCAATAAATATGATTGTCATGGTGTGATCGTTTTAACAGTGTCAGTCAGTGATTAAACATTTCTCAAAGAGCTACTAAAAGTCAGGCACTGTGTTGAGAGCTGAAGATTCAAAGAAAGACAAAAGACAGTTCTTACATTCAAGGGGCTCAAGTCTAATGGGGGGAAAACAAGTAATTATGTAACATTATAAATCTGTATGTATGATAAATTGGAAATAATCAAGAGAAAGAAAGTACTAGCATTATGAAAAATTGGAAAAAAATAACTTCTTTTCAAAGGTAGGATTTTACCTTGAAGGAAGTCAGAGAAGCAAAGCAGAAGAAATGAGGACAAAGAGCATTCCAGGTGTAGAGGACAGGAAGTGAAATGTACAGGAGTTGAGAGATAGAATGCTTTGGTTAAGAAAATTCAGGAAAACATAATATACTTTTCAGTGCAAATAAACTCAGGTCTAAATAATTGAAGTAATATTTATTGTTCAGGGGTAGGTAAAGCCAATATAATTTTTTAAAAAGATAGTTTTACCTAACTTATTCAATGTTATACTAACTAAATTACACACACAGACACAAACAAATACACACACACATACACTCATATATTACTGAGTTGGAAAAAAAATAATTGCAAAGTTCATTTGAAGAGGAAAAGATCAGGAACTTCAAAGAAACCAGGAAAAAAGAATTAAATGAAGTAGATTCAATGGTATAAGACCTTAAAGTATATGATAAGGGAGAACATTATTGAAGTGTAGAAAAGATAACTGATTATTTTAAATTAAATTCTTCTTGTATAAATAAAGACTACATAGCCAAGATTAAAGGGAATGAAGAAAATTGGGGAAAATATTTCCTTGACAGTCTCTCAGATAAGATGTGATTGGGTTGGAGTACTGCTCTTGTGTAGGAAATGATGAGCTGGTTGATTTTGAAAACTTGGAAAGACTATGACCTCTGAAGGAAGATGCTATGAACCTTCAGAGAAACTTATGACAGATGGAAATGAGCATAGTATAGTCTTACATATAAGTGTATGAGTGTATATGTATATGTATGTATATGTTTATAGATATCTATGTATATGTATACATGTATGTACAGATAAATGGATAGACAGAATGATAGAATGATAAAATGATAGAGAGAGAGAGAGAGAGAGAGAGAGATGTTTAATTTTAGCCTTGTTGAGGGTGGAGAAAAAATAAAGTAAAAAAGTGCATGGCAGAGAACAAAATAAAACCCTCAAGGAAGCAAGGAAAAGCTGGGTAGATTTTAAAACAATATGAAGTATTTAATATATACATTTTCTTGAAATGAATCAATACTATATTATACTGAATCCTCTCATGGTCTGATATTTACTTATTAATGCTTTTTTTTCTTCTCATTCTGTAGTTAAGTTTAAAATTAAAAAAAAAGTAATACAAAAAGAAAGACCAGTAAAACCAGTGTTACTTTGAGATTAATAAATAAGAACAAAAACATCCTAAAAAGGAGCTTCTTGAGAATCTAACCACCTCCAGTGAATCTTGTGACAAACATCTTGTATAACATTAACACTGACCTGCTTAAGCCTCTATTTTATCACATATCTAATGTTCTTAATAAGAGATTAGTTGAATAGAGCATTAGCTTTGATTCCACTCATAAAAAATCTTTGACACACCTGAGAAACTCCTAATGGAGCAGAGGCTCTAAGCCTACATTTTCCTTTACGAAGTCAAATGTTTTTTTTCTTTAAACTTAAATCAGCAAAGATAAAGACAGTAGGATCTTTTATTTTTACAACTTTCATTCAGCTGCAGAGCTTGAAAAATGCGGCCTGTTGCAGAAAATTATTTAGTTAAATATCCCTGTCCTTTTCTCATATTTCAATGTTTTGTTGATTATCTTTTTTGTTCAAAAATATAACCTGCAAGTTTTTCAATTCTTTTTGTCTCCACTCCTACCTGAAGCAACTTTTGAAATCATTCTTCAATGCTTTCAGGGTTATTTTGTTTTCACCACACATTTTCTATCTCTTTGGTATGGTCCATATAGCCTTCCCAATTAAATTTTTAAAAAATTAATTTCCATGTTGTTGTTTAGTATATTCTAGACTGAGGTGTTAGCATTCAAATGTACTGGTTTTGTTGACACTGATGATGAGAACTGATTCCTCTATAAATGCCGACAAGTCTACTGCAGTTTATATCTAACTGTTGTACTGTTAACATATCTTTTATCTATGGTTGTTTTGCATAAAGTCCCTTGGTTCTCATGCCAAATAATCACACCTTGTTTTCACTTTTGTGAGTGCTAATTATTTATAACCTACTGCTCTTCTCCACAGTGTTTAATGAATGAAATATTATTCAAAGCTGATATTTACAATTGTATTTTTCTGTTTCACAAGAAGAAATCAAGTATTTGCTAGCTAAGGAAATTCCTGTCTTTTTCTTGCCTTATTGTAGGAACTGTTTGATACCACTACACTTTTAAAGACAGTGATGGTAAGGTTAATGTATTTCCTTTTTCTCTGCTTTTCCTTTCATTTCTCTCTTTTCTTATTTTTAGCATTAGTAGCTTATTTGAATAGTTCAGTGTGTTGTATTAAAAATCTACACAACATCTTTTCATTTTTATTCTTTCTTCTAATTTAGTTGATTTTGATATTTGCTCTAATTAGTCAGTCATCTGACTGTATGGAGACAGCAAATTCTGAAAATACAACCAACCACACCAACCAATAATGTCTTGTCCAGAACATATAGACAAATTCACTTTCTGTGATATTGGTGTTTTGTCAATCCTTGTATCATCTTTATCCTCTTGTATCTTGTATCTTCTTAAACAAATAATTTATGATATATAGGCATTATAATTGTAAGTAGTCTATAAGACTTAGACCTCATATAATGCTTTAACCTGAACCATGTTTACTAAGATAGTATTATCCAACTTCCCCTATACCCCTACCTTTATACTTTCATTGAGAATCAAAGTTCAAGATTGACTAGAAATTTTAGCAATGTTTACTATTGTCCTAATATATTATACATTTCTCCCTGAGACATTGCATTATCTATTCCATCTTTTGGGGTTGAAGGGGTGTAACAGAAAGCAAAGTAGAATTTTTTGTTGTTTGTCTGAATTGAGTTTTAGACAATTAAGTGCCTTTGATTTGATTGAATCAAACAAAAATCTTTGACAGCACTCTGCTGATGTGTTTTAATTTCTCAAACAGAAGTCCTATCTGTTGATCTTTACAAGTGAATTGGAGACGATGGTGCTGGTAATGTCTATAAATATTGTTATAACTCTGTTAAGCTTTGTTTTCCTAGAAACTGAAGATGCAGTCAGGATCCCCTCTCAGGCAGAAGCAGGAATAATTTGGAGGGGAACAATCCCTATCAGCTAAGACAAGGAGAAAAAGCAGAGAGCTGCCTGTGTGTGAACCCAGGCAAGAGTTGGAAGCTGTCAGCCCACAGAGGAGGAGATGTGAGGTTTGGAAATTAGCCTTAAGTCAAGATGAGAAAGGAATTTACTTGGACCCTGAGTACTGTTTAAAAAGATTGTTCTTACAGTGACTTAGAGATTGAAGGTGTGGTATTTCCAGCTATCCCTGAAGGATGTATTGTGCTAGGGAAGACCTCAGCCTGGGATGCCCTGACTTTGGGAATGGAATGATATACGATATGCGTCATATGGCATACTAGAGTGTTATGAGATACATATATGCATTAGATGATATATTTTGCTTAAGGACGTTGCTATGAATATTATACTTTATTGAACAATGCTTAGTTTGTTGCTGAATAGAGAGTTCATTATACTATGCAATTAGACCCTCAGAATCATTCACAGCAGTAATCCTCAGGGGTTTCTTAAATTACATTTCCTAACTGTCCTCAGTTTGATTCATTCAAAGGCCTCTGATTGATGTTATGAGCATCCCAAAAAACAGTAAAAGAATTAAGATATTTAAAATTGCATGATTCTGACCAAACTTCCCTTTATTATGTATCTTATTTTTGTGATTGTTTATAGCAAATGCTCTCTCCTGAATCACTTCAAAAAGCCCTACAAATTCACCAAGAAATTTCTCATCATGCATAAATTAGAATGGCCTTTATCATCACATTTTTACTTATACCAAGCAGGAAGATATAGTCAAGTTCTTCCATTTTCATGTCTGAATTTGTTTTTGTGTGGTTTAGTTTTTAAATTTTTGCCTGCACCCTACGTTATCTTGCCACGTTTTTGTAATGGAAAACTCTGGTCATCTTTATGGATCTCTTTGTAGGTAGAAATAAGGATTTCTGTATAGAAGTGATGAGTATTTTGCAACATCACCGTTATGCAAACTTGGTGAGAATTAATAACTTTTACCTTCATCATGTGGTAGGGTGGTCCTTTCAATCTCCTGATTTCTGTTTGCTGTGAGAACTGTTTTTAACTGTTCTTCAAAGAAAATGGAGAGGCATGATAATATCTCAGCTTACATAGTTCTGTTTCCATAATTCTCTCTCCATTAACCATGAAAAAAAATTGGAGTCAGGAAATAGGAGAGTGAAAAACCTGAGCAACACTGTTCTCAAGTTAGAGAGTAAAGCAGCACTGCTGGCTTGGTCTTTGTCAAGTGTCCTTGTGAAACTGAAAAAGTACCACTCAGGCTCTTTAGCTGTATAATATTTCTGTATTATAAAAAATGAATAGACAGCTATCTTACCAGTTGGCAGCCACTCTCATAGCCTGGCACAACTAAATCCAGAAACTCAGAAATCTGAAAAGTAATACTGGAAGTCATCTGTTTAATTTTTTCATGTGAATTCCCCATGCTGCTTCATCTCCTTCCTTTATTACTGAAGATTTAATAAACAAGGAGTCTGAAATAACTTTTATCTTATCCTTTTCTGATCTAAACCAAAATTATACTACTTATGTTTTAAAGAGTTTCATTTTACTTTCCAAGTACTTTTTGTGTCATGTCTTTAATACACATACACACACACACACACACACCCATAGGCACAGGTGTATGCATATGCTTAACCAAGCCTTTCATATATATAAGATCACCTAGGTAGAAGAGATCTGCTTCTGGGAGAAGTATGTGGGTGGAGACAGCCTTGTCCACTAGCTTTGGAGACAGAAAAGGCTGTTCATTAAAGCTACAAGACTGAGGCAGTCACACTCTTCTCTCCCCATCCCCACACTGGCAACCAAGACTATGATGGTCTTCTTCATTCCCAACATGAATGCCATGAAATGCACTGGGTGAGGGGAATGGTTACCATTCTGTAGTAATATACCCTTTCAATGTCTGTGGTCCTGAGAAACTAGATTGGGGTTTTGGTGTGGCATATTTTGTTTGTCCTTTACAGTTCTATGCGTAAGTAGCAGAGTCTTCTTACCTAGACTTCAGTTATGGTGAACATAACAGCAGGATTTCAGACTGGATGTTCCTTCCATTCTAACAAGGAAGTTGTGAGAAGACATAACACTTGGCACATTAGTACAAAAAGGATCTTTGGATTTGTAACTTGGCAAAACCATGCTATAAAATAACTCAGTTAAGCTGTGAACCCAATCCTCTTCTATTCTCCAGGCACTGAGATGTTGTAAGGGGGTATTACCCTGTCCCAAGCAGTATAATACAAGACAACCCAGCACCTCTGCAACCTGTTCCAGAGCCAAAGCAAATTTTTAAAAGACTCAAGGTAGTACCTGGGAAATAAAACACCTACTTTTACTCTGCATCATCAATATCTGAGTCTTTAAAGTCTTCTACTGGTAGATCTATCTAGAATTTTCTCATAGGTTCACAGTCTCATGGGAAACTGGAAGATTTTTACCTAAACAGGAATTTTCAATATTCACATCCTAGTATAGCTCTCCTCCTTTCCACTTTTCTCTACCCAGGAAAGATGAAAAACCTTAGAAGAATATCATGGTCTTCCTGATCCCTGAATCTTCATCATACTCCTCCTCCTCTTCCTCCTCCTCCATACACACACACACACACACACACACATACATACATATACATGTAATAAGATCACAGAATCTCAGCAATGAAAGACATCTCAGAATTCATCAAATCCAAGTTATGTGTCAATTTGAATGAACTTGAAAAATGGTCCTCAATTTTTTGTTTGAAGCCCCACCACCTATCACTGCCTGAGAGAGATCATTTCACTTTTGAATATTCTTCATAATTAGAACCTGTATCTCTTCCTTTTTTTCATTTACCTATGATTCCCTGAAAACTATTTATGGACCAGTAGTTTTACCCTCAAACAGATTAAGATTAATCTTTCTTCCTCTTGAGAGTTCTTCAAATACTTCAAAACTACTATCATGCCTCACTGATTCCCCTCCCCCTGCATACATATATATGGTTTTTTTTTTCTTTTTCAGGCTGAGCACTCATAGTTCTTACAACTAACACTCATATAAAATTATGTAAAGGCTTTTTCCCATCATTTGGATGCCCTCCAATTTATTGATGCCCACCCTAACATGTGGCATCCAGAACTGAAATGAACATAGTGTTCCAGAGTAGTATGCCCAGGACAAAAAGCACTGTGTTTATCACCTCCTTATTTGTAGACACTATAACTTTCTTAATACAACTTACATTTGTAATTTATGAGGGTTTAACAGGCCACAGGGTAAAATCTAACAAGTCATTATAATGAAAAAGTGACAACATACACAAACAAGACAAAGCAACGATAGTACAATAACTCCCTGATTTTTGCAAACCTTTATGATTTTTGTTACGTTCCTTATATCATTCAATGAAGGTTATCATACTCCAGGACACGCTCCTACAGATTCTAGAAGTCCCTGTTCTATAGAAGGGAAAGGGAGTGAAATATGGAACCAATAAAGAGAAAACTACATGTCAAAGAAGAGAGATTCAGAGAAAATTGGAGACAGGATTCACTTAGCTAAAATGTCATGATTCTCCTTTCAAAGAATTGTATTAATGCATGGTAATCAAAATGAACAAGTTGAAATTTAACTTAAGGATAGAAATAAAGCTAGAAGCTTGTAATGATGCATTCTAGGAGGCTTGTTTTAAAGAGAAAAGAAAAATAGAAAGGCACCTCAGTGATGTGAGAGGATAAGACTTTTTTCTTGTTTTTTTTTTTTTTTTTTTTTTTTTTTTTTAAGAAATGCTAACAATTGCATTTGAAAGCATAGGGAAAAGACCAACATCAGCCTGCAACTGATAATGTTGGAAAGGAAAGAAATGCTGTTGGGACTGAGGTTTCTGTCATTGAACAAATTATTCTTTAAGCATTAAAAATCCTTCTGGCCCTTGTGGCCATAATTTTAATGTGGACAGATGGTAAAGCTACCCCAAAAGAGTTACCCTTATACATAACTAGTGTGGTATCCAAGTAATGACAAGATTCAAATATATAACAAGAAACAGAGGTTTGATTTTACTGCATTCGCATCCAGTCTACTATCAATACTTGCCTGTTACTATGAGCAAAATGAAAATTACCATTACACACGTTAAAAAAAATGTTCAGCATGTATTTTCAAACACATGCTTAGCTATAATGCTAAAATTTTTGTAGTTGAGTAGTAGATTTCATGGAAGAGGAATTTCAAGGAGCATATTCCTAGGATGATGGATCTCCTGAGATGAAACTTGAAACAGAAATCTGATCCTAAAAATAAAAAAAAAAAAAACCAAGAAACTAGTCAATTTTCCCCATAAGACCACTCTTTTCACCATTTTGTCAAAGGTGGTTAGGCTTCTCTTAGTTCTGATGTAAGTTATTTTATTTTGCTGATCTTTTTCAATGAATTTAATCTTTTAGAACACATTTTTGGCTTTTTCCCACAATCTACATTCTCCCATAGACTAAATTAGTTAGCAATTCTTGCCAATTGAATCAGAATCTTGGTAGAACATATTCAATATGCTTCTCCTTTGCTTGATATCACAAATCTTAAAATATTTAATTGGTACAATGGAATTTTTCTTTCATTTTCAAATTACAAATCATTGTGCTTTTAAGGAAATTTATGTATTTGTGTGTATATGCACACATCCTTCAATTGCTGCTTTGTAAAGAAGGAAAACAATAATAACCGATAATAGCTAACATTTCTATAGCACTTATTTTATGTTAGACACTGTGCTAAATATTTTACCATTATGTCATTTGATCCTTACAGCAACCCTCTATTTTTATTATTTTTATTTTGTTATCTCTATTTCCCAAAAAAATTAAACTGAGACAAAAAGAGGTTCAGTGATTTGTGCTGTGTAGATGCCTCAGAAAGAAAAGCATATTATTTTGCAGATCATTTTTGCCAGGGGTGTAATTGCATTTCTATTGCATTTCAATAACTTAAATCATAGAAAATCTGTCAAGATGTGATGGCCACAGACTTTTAGCCAGTTAGATCATGTTCAAATAAGATGAGAAAAAATGGAAAATTAGGTCCAGCAATTAATATTCACATTATATATGTCTGTTATATGACCAGAAAAAGGTGATATTACTGAGCTTGAGACTACAACTTTGACTAACATATTCTACATCTTCCATTACTTGTATGTAACCTGTTGTTGTTTTTGTTGCTGAGTATTTCAGTCATATTCAACTCTTCATGACTCTAGTTAGGGTTTCTTGGAAAAGATACAGGAATGGTTTTCATTTCCTCCTCACTAATTTTACAGGTGAGGAACTGAGACAAAGAGAGTTGTAACTTGCCCAGGTTCACATAGCTAGTAAGTGCCTGAGTCAGATTTGAACTCAAGAAGAGTCTTCTCGATTCCGGGCCTGGCACTCTATTCACTACTCTGGCTCATTGCTTACATATCTTGCTTTTACCCCAATTTTTTGAAGGCCTATATTCTTTGAATCTTCTTGGAATTGGCTTTACGATACCTGGAAAGTTGAACCCCACAAAAGAAACAGAAAATTGTGCTCATGGAAGAGATGACTTTAAAGGGAACCATCTTCTACAAACACTAGAGGGAAAAATTACCTGGTCAACAGCAGACATAGAGGTCTAATATTAAGTGAAAACAACAACAAAACTTTGCATTATGCATTTTTGGCACAAGTCTTCCCGAAATCAAATCATTAAGTAAATTATTCTAAACATGTTTGCCATAATGAAATACAAAGGTGTAGATACAATCATGTTGCCTTTTCCTCTCCATCCCACACCCTCTTTTAAAAAACTCCAGTTGTTCCCTGTCACCTTTGGGACAAAATATAAAGTCCTGTTTGGCTGTTAAATCCATTTTTTACCTATTCCACATTTTAATCTCTTTAAATGCTATTCTATTCCAAATATTCTCCAGTTCATTGACGTTGGCCTTCCTGTTCTTCACACAAGATATATGTGGCTGAGCACATTCTGGCCTGAGCATTTTCATTGACTGTCCATCATTCCTGGAATACTTATCCTAGTCATAATTCCTAACTTCCTTAGTTTCCTTGAAATATCAGCAAAAGTTACATGTTATTCAACAAGTCTTCCTTTCTCCTCATTAATTTAAAAGTCTTTCTGGTGAAACTACTTCCAATTTATCATGTATGCATTTTGTTGTATATAAATGTTTACCTTTTGAATTCCTCGGTAGACTGGGATGTTTTTTGCCATTTTTTAAAGTCCCCAGTGATTATCACTGTGCATGGTATGGAGTAGGTATTTAATAAATGCTGGAAGACTGACAGTAATCCATCCAATCCTTGCCTTCAGCCATTGATGCTGTAGTGTACGACTCAGTCCTTGACTCCAAAGAAATTTGGACCTTCTCAAGATGCAATTCCCACATCTCCCATGAATAACTTACTCACTTGGCATCAGGAAAGAAAACACAAACATACACATACACACACACACACAAGAAACAATCACATGCTCATTATCTATGATCTTCTACATAGATTAGTCTTTATGCTTTACACTGAACAGAGAGAAGTTATCCCCTTTAGTAATCAACTTAGTTCTGACTCAACAGCTAATTAGAGAATTCTCCATTACCCCACAGTACCAAATCTCTGAATCATCAAAATATTTGGAGTAGGCATAGATAGGAAATATCTGACTATGCTTCATAGAATGGACTTCATAGAGCTTTTCACCCCCATTACACTCCTCTCACATAATTATATAATTTAGAAGTTGACAAGGACCTCAGAAATTTTCTAATTCAATCCACAAATGAAAGAAATATCTACCATTACATATTCAACAAAGGGTTGCCCAGTGTCTGCTTTAATATACAAGACTGAGAAAAAGCTAACACCTTTTACTTCAGGTCACTTTGAGTCATAAATTTTCCTGCCAGGACTTAAAATTCCTCCTTGACATATCCCACAAATGGGAAACATTTCCTCAGACTTAGTCAATGGAGTCAATAATCAATGTTTGATGGACAGAAAACTGTCTTCCTCATTACAATCACTTACCTCATTAAGGATCACAGTTTTGAATTAGGAGGGATCTTGTCTATTTACAATATAAACTTTCTCGTTGATCCTATGACACATTTGAATGAGAGCAATAACAATATCATCAATAGCTGACATTTATAGAGCACTTTAAGAACGGTAAAACATTTTACAGATATTATCTAATTCAGTCTTCACAATAACATTATGCCGGTGGAATTTCAATGTAGGAAGGATGAGCTCTTCTACACCTTTGAAAACACTCAAACATTAAAATTTTGGGTTACCAACTATAATATGTGTGTGTGTGTGTGTGTGTGTGTGTGTGTGTGTGTATATATATGTTTCTGTGTGTGTGTATTCAGTATATAAGTCCTGAAGAGGCCTTGATATTGAGAAATAGTCATGTTATGAGTTTGATTAGACAACTCATATGCCCTATTCATGCTCTTATATTGTTGACAGCTAAAAGAAATCCCTTAGCATGTTAGATTAAATGTGCTCTTATCTAGGGTTTTTGGGAAGATATGGACTAACACTGAATGAAAGGAGATGATATGAATGTGTTGTTATCTCTACCACCGGAAAAAGTACTCGCATTAACGAGCCCATTGATTCACCAAAATATCAGTACACTGAAATGGGAGAGGGACAGGGTATGTTGTATCAACTCAACAACTGTGACTGCCAAGACTTTATCCTGTCCTCATGACAGTCATAAAACTGAACTACTCAAGGGATTATTGAAGTCTATATAATTTCTATTAAAACCCTCAAGTTATCTCTCTGTGTGAAATAAACAGCCCCCAAAATACTGCATGACAAACTCATTACCCTAGAATAGCACCTTGAAAATAAACAATTGCTTTCCTTCATTTTCTCCTTACTCTTAATTTGATTAAAGGAGAGATGAATTATGTCAATATGAAATAAAGAAACACCAAGAAATAACTAAATCATACGGGTCCATATTGATATCATTTGATATAGATAGAGAATTATACTTCTACCTTTCTCACTCTATGTATTTTTCTTTCCATAATATGTTTGAAGATTTGTTTTTTATTTCTTTTAGCCCAAATTCTATAGACTATTGCCTCTGTTCACCTCTCCAATTGCCTTGCAAGATAAAATTATATACAATGGGGCAGAAATGTCCACTGGAGCACATCATGTTAATTAAGGAAACATTAAACATTCTGAAAGTTTAATGAATAAAACTTTCAGCTTTTCCCTTCATATTAACCCTGTGATTTATATGTTTATCATGCAGTGATATCCATTAAAATTCTAATGCCAGGTCTCTCAGAAGTCAGCGAGCTGTAGCAAAACAAAATCTTTGGGGTTTCAAGTTTCCATTAGATCATAGGGTTCTTAGTCAAAAAGAAGATTGCACTTTTACAATTTACTCATTATAAGTTATGCATATTAACTTTAGTTTCTAATTAAGCCTCTTCTATGGTTTCCAGTTTAGCCTCTTCTACATGAGTCATCTGCTTGTTTACATGACTTTTCATGAGGAAAAGAAATGTATCAAAAGACCTTCAAATTAGACAGGAAAAAATGTCATTAATTAATATTATTATCACAGCATAATTGTGCCCAAGTATTAAGAAAAATATGTGAATAGCATCCACTCTTTAAAAGTTTGTATCATTATTGCCAGATTATAGCTTTTATATGAAACTAGAGAACTGTATTGTCTCTTATCCAAAAATGTCCTATCATTAAAAAAATGTAGTAGTTTCTTTCTGGTTCACATAGTTCATGATGTATTTAACCTGGAATGAACCTCAAAAATGACAAGATCTTATCTTTTCATTTTACAGTGAAGAAAATGACACCCAAAATAAGTGACAGAAATTGTCACACAGTTAGCAAATGTCACAATTGAGACTCATCCTCCAAGTCTATTGACTCCAAGTAGTTTATTAATCTAGGGACTAAGGAGCAGCATACCAATATTCACCCACTGGCCAGTCTCCTTCAACTCTAAGTCTATCAGGGAAAGAAAGACTCTTGGAATTTTTTTGGTCTTAGACTTGTTTTGACAGCAATCTTGAAACACTAAAATATTTAGTTTTCTCTATAGAGAGAAGAATTTAGTGGGCACTCTAAGAATTTAGACGACAGGAAAGTTTTTAGTTCAGCAATACATCAGAAGAGCACAAAGACCATTAGAAGCGTTATTAGCTCAAGAACGTACAAATATATAAATAATTATAAATAACATGTGCGTGCAATAATATTTCTTTGGATAGCTAGTATGCACCAGAAACAAATTTGCATTCAAGTCTGAACTTTGAAACAAAACACACTGACTGTGTGACCCTGAGCAAGTCATTTAAATTTTCAGTGCTCCAAGCAGAGAAGATAGTGGATTGCATTGGTAGAGAGAGTTTCCTTATCTAAAAGTTCTCCTTACCCATGAAATCACAAGTTTAGTTCCTATACCAGTCCATATATAGTAAAAATACTATCCTTAACAACATTCCCTGAAATATAAGGTATTTATTCCTATAATGAAAATGGTACTGAATCCTCATTTAAGAATCTAATGGAGCATTTCTGGTTATGCAACTGGTTTGAATTTCCCAGGAGGGCAATCATCATTAAGCTATAGTTATCAATGGCTACCATATTACCAAGGACAAGGATAAGTACTTTGTCAAGGAGGTACCTCATATTGATGTCCAGTGCAAACCTTTATTACTATGTTAATCAGATTCTCCTGATTTTCCTTTCCCATAATAAAAGGGAAAGGTGCAGTTATTGATCATCATCTGGGTTGTATAAAACAACACAGTCAGGTACCACTAATTTGTCTAGAATGACAGTTCTGTTAGCAGTCAATTCTTCCCATGGGAGCCCAAATAAAGCTGTACCTATTGCATAAGGGCTACATAAAGTAGGTGAGACAGATGGGCAGCAGAATGGATAAAATACTTTGTTCATTAGTATTCCAGAGATGAGCATGCTGCCTGAGAATAAAATGAACAAACTCTCTTTATACTAATAAACCCCTGGTTCTCAATCCCTTCGAAAATTAAAGAAAATTCCTATCAAATTATTTTTTTAAGATTCTTGTTACTAATGGTATAAATAAAGCTGATTAAAGCAAACTAACAAATTCTGCTTTCAGATCTGTGCTATTCCAAGTCTAACGATATCATGAAGAACATATTTAGGAGGAAGGGAACAATTTGCTTGCTATCAATCCATATTTTATAATTAGTAGCTAAATTGCATATAATAGCTACCCTTGACAAGTGACTTACAACAATATTCAGGAAATGTTTTTAGAAGAGAAAAGGGACAAAGAGAAGGAGGTCACAAGAAGAAAAGGAAGAGAGAGAGAAAGGAAGAAAGAAAGGAAAAAAGAAACAAATGAAGGAAGAAAAGAAAGAAAGGATAAAGAATAGAAAGAAGGAAATGGAGGGAAAAAAGAAAGGAAGGGAAGAAGAGAAAAAAAGGAAGGAAGGAATTAAGAGAAAGAAAAAGAAAGAAAAGAAGAAGGAAAGAGGAAAAGAGAGATTAGGCAGGAATTACGAAGGGAAAAAAGAAATGGAGAAAATAAAGAAAAAAGAAAGGGAAAGAAGGAAAGAAACAAAGACAGACATAGGGAAAGAGAGAAAGAAGAAAGCAAAAGAGAAAAGAGGAAAGAAGAAGGGAGGGGAGGAGAGAGAGAAAGAGAGAGTCAGAGTTCTTTTTTGTTTTGTTTTTTTTATTCCATGATGCTACTTTCATTGCCACACACCAAGGGGGTAAGACAGGCTAAGGTTTTGTTGGGTGAAGTAGACTTTTTTGTCTTCTTTATTGTGATAGCATTTATAGTTTATAAGTTCTCAAAGAAATTGTGATGATAATAATTAAATCTTTACATTTACCTTTTCAAATTTGGGGAATTAACAGTTGTTTGAATAAGCCTCATCACAGATATTATGATTCATTCTTCAAATTTGGGTGTGATTCTAAATTCTTCTAATTGACATTTTTATGGCACCATTCAAAACACCCAATTTGGAAATGATCCAAGTATCAGTAACTATTTTTTTTCTGTCTCTAAGACAATCAATTTTACTTTTGTTTCAGTATTTACTGATTTGCATTATCAGCACTTTGTCACAATTTTTTGGAAGAAAATATTCATGTCATGTTGCAAAGTTACAGACACTATTTTGACTTAAATAATGGAATGATGTTAATCACTGATCCAACACAAAAAAGGTGTGTTAATAAAACTGATCTTCTTAACTTAAAAAATTATAGTTTTCAAATCCTTGGCAATGATAAGTGTTGGTATATCAGGTTCAGGTGATTTGAGCACCAAATTTTGTCTTCCTTTCATTTTTCTTTAATATTATATTCTCTCCAGTTACACATAAAAACAATTTTTACTTTAGTTTTTAAAGCTCTGAGCTCCAAATTCTCTCCCTTCCTCCCTCCCTAGGCTCCCTCATTGAGAAGGAAGGCAATTCGATTTAGGTTATACATGTATAGTCATGGAAAACATCTCCATTATATTAATCTTGTGAAAAAAAAAACATAGACAAAGACAAATCAAGAAAAACAAAGTAAAAAAAGAGGATGCTTCAATGTGTATTCAGACGCCCTCAGTTCTTAATCTTGGGACAGATAGCATTTCTTTCACCATAAGTCCTACAGCATTGTCTTGTATCACTGTAATGCTAAGAATAACTAAGTCATTCACAGCTGATCACCTTAAACATTGCTTTACTTTGTATACAGTACATTTCACTTTGCATTAACCCATGAACAACTTTTCATATTTTTCTGAGAGCATCTTGCTCATCATTTCTTTTATTACAGTAATATTCCATCATAATTCCATCATAATCCACCATAATCACATACATTCAGCCATTTCCCAATTGATGGACATCCCCTCAATTTCTAACTAATTACCCCCAGAAAAGAGGTTATAAACATTTTTGTATCATAAGTCCTTTTGGCTCTTTTTATAGCTCATTGGGTATACAGACCTAGAAATGGTACTGCTGGATTAAAAGGTATTCCTGGTTTTTAGCCCTTTGGACATAGCTCCAAATTGTTTTACAGAATGATTGAGTCAATTCGCAACTCCACCAACAGTTCATTAATGTCTCACTTTTCCCATATTCCTTCCAATATTTAGTATTTACTTTTCCTGTTCTATTAGATAATCTAATAGGTAAAACTCAGAATGGTTTTAATTTATATTTTTCCCCTCAATAGTGAGTTTTGATATTTTTATATGACTATAGATAGTTTTAATTACTTCATCTGAAAACTTACTATGTATTTCTTTATGTATTAGTTGGCAATAGCTGTTATTTGTATAAATTTGACTCATTTTTCTATGCTTGAGAAATCCTTTATCAGAGAAACATACTTCAAAATTTTTTCACATTTACTATTGCTAACTATATTTCCCCCATCTTATTCCCCCTACCTGCTTGTTTTATCCTCTTTCCTTTCACCCTGTTCCTCCTCAAAAGTGTTTTGCTTCTGACTACCCCCTGCTCTCCTACAATATGTCCTCCCTCCTATCACCCCCCCCTTTTGTTATGCCCTTTCCCTCCTACTGTTCTTTAGAGTAAGATAGATTTCTGTACCCAATTGAGTGTGTATGTTATTCCCTCACTGAGGAATTTTCTAATGAGAGTAAAGTTCACTCACTCCTCTTACAGCCTGACTCATCCCCTTGATTGTAAAAGCATTTTCTTGCCTCTTTTATGTGAGATAATTTTCTCAATTCTACCTCTCTTTGACTCCTTCTTCCAATATATTCCTCTCCACTCATTTATTTTCTTTTACTTTTTTAGATATCATCCCTTCAAATTCAAGCTGCATCTGTTCCCTTTATCTATATATACACCTTCTAACTACTCTAGTAATGATAAGGGTCTTATGAGCTCCAAGCACCATCTTCCCATGTAGGAATGTAAACAATTTAACCTTATTAAGTCCCTTTTGACTTCCTTTTCCTATTTACCTCTATATACTTCTCTTGAGTCTTGTGCTCTGACTTGTGATCAACCACCAGCACTTTTTTTCTGACCTGGAACTATGAGAAGCCCCCCTGCCTACCTCCATTGTGACCACAAGCTGTGTTGTGTTGTGCTTTTCCTTTCCCTTAGACTGCTAATGAGGACTGGGACCTGGATCTGAATGTGGGAAAAACAACAAAGTCTTACCTGTGACAGAAAAAAGAAGTGGTAGCTTTCTGACCAGTGGATTGACTCCCTTTCTATCTGAAAGCTGAGAACTCAGGAAGCAGCAACTGCCCCTGCCATTGCTGATTCGGTCAATCCCAAAGCCTGCTCCTGGTTTGCTATGGTCAGGGCTGTGCTGGTGTGACCTAGGAATCACTAGGCTCCACTTTCACTCAGATATTTCCTGGTAACCTTCTCAGTCATCTTTGCTGTGCCTGGGCTCAGAGGTCTGGAAAATACCACTGCTGCCAGTGATTCTGCCATTCTGAAACCTGGTCTGGATTTGCTGGTGTGTGTTTTGTGCTGGTCCAGCCTGTACTAGACAGCACTCCTTTCTCACCCTGGAGCAACAGACTTTTTCTGCCAACCTTCCGAATTGTCTTAGGCCGGAAATTTGTATCACTCCATCTTTTTGTGGGTTCTGTTGCTCTAGAAGATGTATGGAGGATTTGGGGGGAAAGATCAGAGGATTCTTGCCTTTACTCTGCCATCTTGGCTCTGCCTCCTGTCTTTCTTTCAACAAAGGCAATTCTCAAGTGATGGCAAATTAGGGCAGCAAAAAGTGGAGAATCCATCAGACCTGAGGAGATAGGAAGGTGCATTTATCTGAACTCATAAAATTAAGGAATGCTAGAAAACTTAGCACCACTTCAAAGCACTGTTATATATAAAACAATGAATTCTTTAAACTCTGGCTACTTATACATGTAGGGCTTCTGTTTATCAGTGTCCCAAAATTCTTGTGTGGCTTAAGATTTTATTTATTGCATGACCTGAAGACTTTTCTCATTAAATTTTATGACCCCATGATTCTTTGGACCACTTTTAAATAGTCCATAGAGGATTTTGAAATATTTGATTTATTAATTCTGAACTATATTTCTCAATATACTTTCTTCCATAGTTTTGAAAAAAATTACTAGCTATCAAAGTATAAGTTCACTTGATTTAGTAGATCTCAGATTCTTCCTATAATTCCTTCACTTCTACAGTCTGTAAATGATGTTTAGTTCCTAAGTTGCAATTGTGTTTATGGTGGTCTTTTTGCTTATTATGAGTACTGAAAAACAAGATGACCAAGTATTCTGTGAGATTATGCTTGTAATTAATCTTATGTCCCTCTCAAAGGACCTTTCTTCTACCACAAATACTATTCCATTAATAGTTAGTGCAAAACATCCCCTTTATCCTCATCTTATTCTGGTGATTTTAAATCTCCAGTTGTTATCCTGTAAATCTTCTACCCCATCCCCATTTTTCCAGTCCTTTAGAACTATCCACCTCAACTCAACCATACCAAGATCCCACAACACATCTGCCCAACTCTTCCCCTATGCCCTCTGGAATATCTGTTCCATAATGAATAAGTTTCCTTTCATCTTAAAATTATTGCTTACATTGAGAACTGTCTCCTTTCTGATGACAACATTTCCACCAGTACTATTTATGGGACTCTTTCTCTCAAAATTCCTGATTCTCTAATTATCTTGGAGGAAATGGATTACTTGTTCCCCATTGACACATGTAGGTGGTCTCTATCTACCACCCTTACTAGATAGCCTCTCCTCTTTTGAGGTTCACATTATCCAAGTGTATCAGCTAATTAGTACCCCTGTACTTTAATCTTCCTTTCCTAATTTGATCAGTACCTGGTTCATAGGTTTTCTGTCCAACTCATCTCATATTTTCATGCCAGAGAATTTTTTTCACATATATTGGTGCTTGCCCTAAAACAGCTTGCAAGTTCCACAATCTACTCAATTTCCATTACCTGTTTTTCTACTACTTCTCAACTATAACCAGAAATCAGTAAGCACTCCAACATACACAGCAGTCTTGTTATCACAGGTTCTTTTATCTGTTTCTCAAAGGAAAGGCAACTTTTGATTCTGATTTGATTAATTAACAATCACTCTAATGAAGCACATATGTCATTCCTTTAATCAAGCATATATATCATTCTCCTAGGTCAAGGGAAACAGCACCCTGAACTTCAGAGAAAATATAGAGAAATAAAAGATCAACTGACATGGCTTCCTCTACCTGACAATAATCAATACATATATCACAAATCAACAGACAGATCCAATTGTCTGACCATAGTTACCAGAGAGGGAAGCACTGACATCTAGGTTTTCAAATTTGAGGGGCACTCCTTAGCAGCTTTCCAGAGTCCTCATCTGACCAAACAAACAATTCTAGACAGTAAGTCCCAAAGTAAAACCTCACCCTGAGAGTATTAATACACTTTTCAGAGTCAGAGGGCATGACCCTCTGACCCAATGCCTCAATAGAAAAAAACAAAAGGTACTTGGGATTCTCTTAAAAAATAACTTCCTTCAAAGGACAGGTCCATCAATGTGTGGGGAAGAGCTTCTTTAATCAAATTATTCAGTCAGAGGCACTTTTAGTAAAACAAAAACAGCAAAAATTCTACTTTACTTGGCCTTACAGATGGTCATGCATACCCTTGATCTTGTCATCACTCATAAGCATACCATTTCTGTTTCCATAAATTCTGAATTTTCTTTATCTGATCACAAGATTTTATCATTTTATTTTCCCATGTCTTATGACTCCAATCTTGTTATTAATCCTCACTATGACCTCTATTTCTTCCATCTTTCAGTCTTTTTTCCAGACCATCACCCATGTACTTACTGAATATTCTTCCCTTCTTTCTGTCAACCCCTTAGTGAATTTGTACAACTCTACTAAATGACATTTGAAGCACTTGTTCTTCTGTCATGTTGCTCACCATCCCTTGCTAAATTCCAACCATGGACTTCTCCTTGCATCTAAATCCTTTACTGGAATCCACATGCTGCTAGACAGACCTAGAAGAGATCATTACAGCAATGATGATCAAGTATACTGCAAGTTTTTACTATCTAATCTCAAGAAAGGGTAGCTGGTTGGTATGGTGGATAGAGCACTGGGTTTAGAATCAAAAAGACTAATCATGAGGTTAAATCTGGACTCAGAATTTTACTATATGTGTGACCTGTGAGCCTGGGTTAGTCACTTAACTTTACCTCAGTTCCTCACATGTAAAAGATGCTGGAGAAAGATATGACAAACTAAGTCAGTACCTGCAAGGAAAATCCCAAAATGAAGTAACAAAGTCTTGGACATGACTGAAACAACGCCATAACAAGCGCAATTTCAAGTAAACCATCACTAGTATAGGCTACTTCCTGATGAATCCATTATCTCACTTCCCAAAGTGGCTATTTCAAATCTTCTTGGCTCTATTCAAGACTTGTGCCTTCTTAGTCAAGGATTTCACCTTGTACAGGGGTGGAGAACCTGTGAAATTGAGGTCACGTGTGATCCTCTAGGTCCTGAAGTGCAGTCAATCTGCCAATCCAAAAGTATTCAGTCAAAGGGCCACACCTGAAGACCTAGAGGGCCACTTGTGGCCTCAAGCCTGAAAGTTCCCCACTGTTGATCTTGCACTTCAACACAATCACAGAAAAAAGTAGCCATTCCAAACATTACCCCTTCCCATCTCTTCCTTATCACAAAAAATTCAGTCATCTTTCCTGATGATTATTTAACATCAGTCTTTGATGAAGGGGTGTCTGCTCCTTACCAAAGACTTCTGTTTTGCATGCATCTGTGATTTCATCCCTTCTTATCTTCTCTAAATATATTACCACTGCTCACAATCTGCTCCATAATCCATAATTCAACAGAAATTACCCATTCTAAGTTACAAGTCCTCTCTTAATTGCCAAATTTGAAAGACTTTTACTTAGTCCTGATGGTTCTTGATCTTTTTTTCTTTATTTAACACAAATTAATCTTCATTTAACATGAATCACATTCTTGTGCATATTTCTTTTCCTTAAGTTATCATAACTCTATCCTCCTTGATTCTTTTCATATCTTTCCAAGATTTCTTTGTTGATACTTCATCCATATCTTAGTTATGGGTTATCCAAACTGTTATTATCTGCTAAGTGTGAGCATTTCTCATAGTTCTATTCAGGCCCTCTTCTCCTCTCTTACGTTGCTTGGTGATCTCATCAGTACTCATAAGTTCAATTACTCTTTTATGCAAATAACATCCAAATCCATCTTCTTAACCCTTGTCTCTCTTCAGACCTTTAGCTCCACATTCCCCAATTGCATTTGAGGCATTTTAAATTGAACATTCCATAGAAGTTTTATATTCAAAATGTCCCAAACACAATTCATTATATTTTCCACTCAATCCCACTTCTTGACCAAAGTTTCCTATTACTGTCAAGAGCAGCACTATGTTTTCACTCTTTAGGGTTCAAAGGATGACAACCTCAATGTCATCTTTGGAATCTCACTTTCAATCACCCTATGTAATCAACTGTTGCTAAATCTTGTCATTTATACATTCACAGCATTAATTGTATATTTCCCTTCTCTCCACTCACACAACCACCACACTAGTTCAGTTTCTTATTATCTATTGATATACTATTATCATAATTTCCCAATTGGTCTCTTGGCTTTAAAATTTTTCCCCAGTGAAATCCATACTCCATTCAATTGCCAAAGTGAGTTTTGTTTTGTTTTTCCTCTAAAATATAATCATGTCTCTTTCCAGCTCATTGAGATTCTTGCCTCCTTATTAACTCCAAGATCAATATGAACTCCTTTGCTTGATAAGCAAACTCCTTCATAATGTATTTCCTCCCTACCTTTTTATTCTCACATTTCAAACTCCCTCAACACACACTCTCACCCACCAGTCATGAACTATTTGCAATTCCTAAAAACAAACGAACAAAAAATCCCTATACTCCATCTCTCATCTCTGTGCTTTTATATAGGCTAGTCCTCATGACTGGTATGCTTCTCCTAATCATCTCTTCTTTTTACTTCCCGTGACTTCCTTCAAAGCTCAGCTCAATTCACACCTGCTCTAGAAAGCATAGCTGCTGTCTCCACACCTACTGATTTCTACTTTTAGATTTTTTTACATGTACCCTGTGTATATATATATATATATATATATATATATATATATATATATATATATATATGTCTACATTTCTGATATGTATGTATGTATTAATATGTGTATATTCATATGCATATAATACATACACACATATGCATGCTTTTTTGTTTATATAAGTCAATTTGATTTATTGTTTGTCTTAGGACAATGTCAGTACTTTCAGCAAGGTCATTGATTTTGTTTATCTTTGTACTGTTAGCACTTATTTGTATCTCTAGTAAATCTTAATCTTCTTCTAAATAAATATGCTTACTTCAATATGTTCAAGTATTGTATTGTCTTGAGACATCCCTCTCCATTTTAGTTGCTCTTTCATTGTTTATGAATTATATATATGTATATAAAAAACTATAAGAAGTATCATCATTCATGATTTCAAAAGACCAAAGATGAAACATGCTATCCATGCACAGAAGTAATGGATTTACAGGGCAATATAAAACTTACAAATTTTTGTGTGCGGCCCCTGAAGGAATGTGTTTGGACTGATAATGAATATTTGCTATAAGAAATTTATTTTCCTTCTCTTTTCCCCAGAAGAAAGTGGAGGTGAAATGGAGAGATATCTGTTTTTTTTGTTTTGTTTTGTTTTTAGTAAAGAGAAGTGGGCCTTACAGATATGAAATTTTACATGCATTTTCAATCATTAATTTTATTTATTAGTATTATTATTTATATTTAATTGTTTTGCTTTATTATGAGACCCCTCATAGAAGTGGGAGAAAATATCTGGACTGCAAAAACAGACATATCAATAAAATATTAGCCTTTAAAAATATAATATACCAATATGAATATTACAAACTTGATATGGTCAGAGCAGTCTATTTGAGGATACTAGGATTATTGTCTCCCATCTTTTGAGCACTATTCTCCTATTAATATGGGCAAGCATCACATTCACCTAATCCTGTTTTTGACACATATGAATTATGTTTGTAGTGAACTAAAGCCTAAAACTCTCCATATGAACCTTTTATATGTTCTCCCATGCATATTTGCCATGAAAAAAATAAGTATAATAAGAAATAGAAAAAAAAATCACATGAAGCAAATTGTACAAAGAAAATGATTGAATCCTATATAAAGAAGCAAAAGAAAAAAATGGAAAAAAAAAAACCTTTTTGCTACCTGTACAAAAAAAAGGGGGGGGGGACTTATTAGTATCAATAATCGCTCTGGAATTTATAAGTTAAAAAAAATTGTGGAGTCTTTTGATTTTTTTGCAGTTCAGATTTTCTATTATTTAATATCTGTTTATATGAAATGTCAAACCTAAATGTCTTTAACTTATTAAAAAAAATCACATTTCTATGGACAAAAAGGGGTATATAAAGAAAATTTTGTAATAATCCATTGCTGCTGCTTATTTGTTTCTGTCATATTCAGCAGTTTGTGACAACTTTTTGGTGATTTCTTGACAGAGATATTGAGTGGTTTGCAATTTCACTCTCCAGCAATAATCTATTCATCCATAACAATAATAATCTGTTTTTTTTCTGTTTAAAACAGGCTGAAACAATTAGCAATAATCCCTAGTGTGGGAACATATGTTACCATATATGCATCATAATCCATGATTATGAGATCTTTGAAATGAGTATTGAAGGAAAAGTTGCACTTCTTTTCTTCTTCTATTAGATTTCTAGAATTGCTTTGGAGAAAATTATAATACAGTTAAACAATTCTTTATATAGCATATCCAAACATTCTTTTTCTGAAGCTGAAGTATGTAATAAAATATAATTTATTACTGGAATAGAGTAACTTTCTTGGGATTAATACTATAATAGTACTTGTAACTTCTTTATTCCAGAGATGGTAGGAAATAGGATAAGAAAAATAAGTTTATTTATTTAGGAAGTCCCTAAATACCAACTAAGAAATTCTTCATGCTTTCCCATTGTTAATAGAATTCAGGAGAGTCTCTGGGACCAAAAAATTTAGTTCAGGAAAGCAGAATATCATACAGATTCCTATTTATAACCTTGGAATACTGTGAGCTATATTTTCAGGAGTAGTGACATTTCTAGCACCTGGAACTTGCTGTGGTCATTCCCTGCTGGATATAATGTGTGTGTGTGTGTGTGTGAATTAGGAGGGGGGAATATGAAGTGAAAGTTATAAGAAGATCCCAAAGTCAAAGATTCAAGAGGGGGAATCATGTCAAGAGTAAGAGGATGCTTTCTCGGCAGCCATATCTGCAGCTCTTGGCCTATAGACCCTAGAGGAATCAAACAGCTGATCTGAGTCTCAGTCCTGAGTAGTAGTCTTGGAGTAAGGAAGAGCACTGGTGGGGTGGAAATTGTGGATTTGGAGAGGAAATCCTACTCATAGTTCCAGGGCAGAAAAGAGTGTTTTCGTTTCCTCACACATGAGAGCACAGGTCACAAGAGGATTAGACACCTCTCCCTTCACTATGTCACTTTGGAGGAA
Source organism: Bettongia penicillata ogilbyi (assembly GCA_023548195.1). NCBI lineage: Eukaryota > Metazoa > Chordata > Mammalia > Diprotodontia > Potoroidae > Bettongia > Bettongia penicillata. The sequence continues at coordinate 2,766,952 of JAJHZJ010000490.1, forward strand.
CTAAAAACTTACAGGTCCCTATGTCTCTGAAAACAGCAACACAAAACTTCTGAATCCAGGGGTAGTATACCCTCCACTTGACAAAGGACTCAAAAGTCACATAATTGACTGGGAAAATGCCCCAAAAGGGGAAGAAATAGATCATAGAAAGTTACTTGGTGAAAAGGCATTCTCTTCCATCTTTTCAGAGGAGGAAGAGCAAAGCATGCAATGAGAGGTAGAACAAAGCATATAACTGGACGAAGAGAGCATGGTCAATGCTCCTATATCCAAAGCCTCCAAAAAAATGTGCAATAGTCTCAGGCCATGCAAAAAAAGGGGGTGGGGGTTTAAAAAATCAAGTAAGAACGGTGGAGGAAAAATTGAGAAGAGAAATGAGAGCAATGCAAGCAATGGAATACTCTCAAAAATAAAATTCTGATGGTAGAAGTGCAGAAATTCTGATGAGGAAAAAAAAGTGAAGCTAGAGAAAAAGATGAATATACCTGCCCCAGATATTCATTAACCAATTTCTTATTATTTTATTGTCATTATTATCTATAGAAGTACAGGGAAGAAAAATATAAAAATGTCAGGAATGACACCTCAGAACAAAGTAAGATTTGTGACAAGTTTTAAGCACAAAATGCTTCATTATAGCTAAATCACAAGCAAGAGGAAATTTAATGACTATGTCTATTCTTTGGGTTAGATTAAATAATAATAGGTGATAGACATAAGGCAAAGATCTTTGGATCCTACTTAGTTTCAGTTGTCTCTACTAAAAGAAATGAAAGTTAGACTGAGAAATATAGAATAAAAAAACAAGTAGGAACTTAAAATCCAAGGTAAATGAGGAGCTGATGGGAGTGAGTAACTTGCTGCTCTCAGTGAGTTTCAGATAACAGGTTGGGACATGGGTTTTCCAAGGTACTAAAAGAAAGTGCTTATTTGATGGAAGAACTGTTGTCATTAGTTTCTGAGAAATAACAGAGAATAAGAAAGATTCTACAAGGTAAAAGAAAATGTTCTGAAATCCAAAAAGCATAAGAAGTAGGATTCTTTATACTATTTAAAGGTAACCTTGATGTTTATTTCAGAAAAGAAATAAAAATTGTATTTAATTCAGTACTATTTAGTTTAATTTTACAAGGCACTATGATAAGCCCTTGGAGGATAAAGATAAAAGTTCATTTGTTCCCTCAAGACCCCCTAAAACAAATGGGGTTGGGTGGAAGGAGGATAAACTAGAAAATGATGGGTCAGAAGACATGTCTAGATGACATGGTTTAAAAAAATTGTGAGAGAAAGCTGAGGGTGTCAAATAAGACTTATAAGAAGTAGGAACAACATCTTTTGAAGTTCATCTTACAGCTGCTTAAAGAAGATGAGGATCAATGCATTCCAGGCAATGGAGATGCCCTATGAGAGTGCATGGAGGCAGGACAATATGGAAGAAGATTACGACCAAGCAGCATGTCCCAATCCACTAAATTGTGCAAGGAATGAAGGAGAGAACTAGTATAATACTGTAGAGACTAGAGTAAGACTGTGAAAGGCCTTAAATGACAGGCTAAAATGTTGGAATTTTTATGCTTTGAAAAATGAGGTTACTAAGGACTTTTGAGCAGAGGATTGTTATGTAATAATATGAAGATTATTTCTGGAGAGGGAAATGTTTACAATCAGGGAGATCAGTCAGGAGGTTACTCTAATAGTCCAGGTGACAGAGGATGAGAACCTGGACTATAGTGGTGGAAGCATCAATATACTTCAAAAAGAGGAGCAATTTGTGAAAGTGGTAAAAAGGCAAATTTATCCTTGACAATATAAAGACTTTCTGACAATTACAGAGATGTTCCAGTTGAATTGGCTGCCTCAGGATGAAGTAGGTTTCTTTTTATTGAAAGCCTTCAAGAAAAATATATGTAACCACTTAGCAAGTATTTTGTAGATGAGTTTCTTTATTGGGTATTGGCTAGAACTAGACAAAATGATTGCTAAAGTCTCTCTTTACCTTAAAATTCTAGGATTCTGAGAATGAAAAGGAGAGGACCATTGCAACAGATATTGAAATTGAATCGGTTGGGCTTGGCAACTGATGGGATGTTGAGTTGAGGTGGAGTGAGGGTTCAGTGGGTTAGAGTGAGTGAAGAATCACATATTATTGCAAAGGTTTGAGATTGGAAGTTTAGGAAGATAAGGGAGTCTTAAGGAGAAGTAGGGGAGTTAGTAGGGAACATAAGTTTGAGATATATCATGAATTTCATTTTGACATGTAAATTTCATGTGGTAGCAGGACAAAAATCAACATTTCCAGCAGATTGTTGAAGATCCTGTACTGGAGATCAGGAGGTAGATGGAAGATAGGTGTGTAAATGGAAGTGTCATTCGCATAAAGGTGTTAAGTAAAACCATGGATATTACAGAGAGATTGACAAGGAAGAAGAAATAAATAGGTTTGGAGAGCCAACTTTGGGGGATACCAGAATTTAAGAATTTGAGGAAAGAAAAATGAATCAATGAGAGAGACCCCAGAAGGAGTAATCAGACATGTAGAAGAGAAATGACATGGAAAGCAAGAAAGTAAAGCATATAGACTAGATAGGATATGTAGTCAACATATAATTAAAGTTGTGACCTGTAAGTAACTACAAAGGGAAGAATGTAATTAGGAGAAGCCATAAAGCATTACCAAACAAGAAAATGATATCACAATAACCTTGTTTCCCTTTCTGCAGGGTTACTAGATTGAAAGATCAGAAAAAATGCCATAGATATATAGTTTACTTTCAGCAAGGTATTTGACAAAGTATTGAAAATGTTGACAAAATGGAGACATAGATATAGACTGCAAGACATTATAGTTAAATGGATTAAAAACTAATTAAATCATAGGCTCATATATGAAAGCTGTAAAGGATCTTGGGGCAGCCAGGTGGTACTGTAGAAAGAAGACTGTGTCTGAGATCATGATGACTCCTTCTCATGAATTCAAATCTGGCCTCAGATCTTTACCAGCTGTGTGATCCTGGGCAAGTCAGTTAACTCTTTTTGCTTTATTTTCATCTGTAAAATGAGCTGTAAAAGAAACGGCAAACCACTCCAGAATTTTTTGCCAAGAAAACCTCAAACGGGTCATAAAGAGGCAGATATAACTGAAAAGGGATTCAAATTGACAAGGGACCTTAAAGCTATAACACTCATTTTAGTTGAATAAATCACTTGACCTCTCTGGTCCTCATTTTTCCCATCTGCAAAATATGAGGGCTGTTCTAGAAGATATCCAAGATATATTACATTTCCTAAATTTATGATCTTATATAATTAGGGAAGTCATACATTTTTACCAAGGTTTACGTAGGAAATAAATAATAGAGCTGTAATTCAAATCTAGATCTTCTGATTCAAAAGTCAGCATTATTTCCACTAGGTAAAGTTTTTAGTTTTTAATAATTCCCCCACCTGATCTCCTCCAACTTAAAAGTAGAATATAAACTCCTCAAGGTCAAGTAATATATCATTTTCATGTGATCTTTTTGCCTCCAACACTTAGAAACAAACTTAATAAAAAAATAATTGAATTTTATCTATTTGATTCGAATAGATTAATTTTCAAGTAAAGGAATTTCCCTGGTGGAGTGTCACAGAGATCCTTCCTTAATCTTCTTCTGTAAAACATTTTTGTCAATGAACTGTCTGTTGTGTAGTCATCTAAAACTCTACTTGCTCAAAAGAGACCTCATTATTATTTTTCCTTAAGCCTCCTCCTAATATACACATTAAAATTGTTTTTGTTACCAATGTTCACAACCTTGGAGTCAACTTTCACTCTTCTCTCTTCCTTACCACCACCGCCTGCACATATACATACAGACACACACACACACACACACACACACACACAAATAATGGATTGGAATGATTAAAGTACAGTGATGAGACAAATGTCAAGATGACTCTTAGTGGTCTAGGATGCAGTGGATGACCATGGCATCTTCAATATCTGACTAAGCTCTAAGTACTCCACAGGGTCTGCTTCTGCTATTGTCATGATATTGCAACAAATTGTTCTCATCTACCCATTCCACTGGGAGAAGACTTCACATGCTTGCAATAGACATCTGCCTGACTCACCAAATGGTTCTGAGGCCCATTGGCAACCAATCTGGTTTAAACCATCTACTGCAATGGTTTTAGTATATGTGGCTTCTTTGGAGGCATAGGTAAGAGTTGAGTTATAGATAGATAACAAAGGTGGATGAGCAACCCTGAAAAGGGCTTGTCAAGCCCTCACAACAGAGGTACTGATCCTTCTTGAATACCCCACACACCATAATCACAGTGTAAGTTTCCTTAGTCAGATCACTTCTAGAATATTCCATTCAGTTCTAGATGCTATGATCTGGGGAGGACATTGACAAATTGGAATTTGTATAACCATTCCTAATCCTTTCAATTCTAGTACCATTCCTCCCAAACTAACATAAATTTAACTAATTTATGTTTATTCACTTTATATTTATGCCACATATGTTCACATACATACTTCTCTCCTCTGCCCCTTAGAATGTAAGGTTCTTAGGAGTAGGAATTTTCTTTTGTTTGTGAGTGTATGTTGTTATTTGTCATTTATTTGCTTCAGTTGTATTTTTTTTTTTCCTTCATGACTCCATTTCATGTTTTCTTGCAAAGATACTGAAATAGTTTTCCATTTCTTTCTCTAGTTCATCTTACAGATTGGGAAACTGAGGCAAGTAGGATTTAATGATTTGCCCAGGGTCACACAGCTAGTAAATGTCTGAAGTCAAATTTGAATTCAGAAAGATGATTAAGTCCAGCACTCTATCCACTGCACCATCTAGCTGCCCTGTATTTGTATATTTAGGATCTATCACAGTGCCTGGCTTACAAGCACATGTACACACACATACACACACACACATGCACACACACACACACAAACACAAATACTTGCTGGCTTACTGACTGATTTATCCAGTATGCTTATAATACCTTTTGGGAAAATTTGTTGAGTGAATAAAAAATGTTTATGCTGAGGGAAAGAGTTGATAGTGCCTGCTGTCCTCAAGTATTTGAATAGTCATTGTGTACAAGAAAGAATGTGTTTGTTTTTCTAGTCCCTTCCCAAAAGCAAAATTAGAAGCAATGGGTAGGAGCTTTCAAAGGGTTGGTATGATCTATATATAAGAAGCAAGAATTCTTATTAATTAGAGCCGACCAATAATGGAATAAAAGGCCTCCAGTTAATGGTGGGTTCTTCATCACTGGAAATTAAGTTAATACTGGACATGTATTGGTATAGGTGGCATTAGGTAAATTCCTGACAACACATATTATGTACTTGATTACCTCTGATTTCCTTGCTGAAGAGCTGTGAGAACTGGTTCCTCCAGTGGAAAATATTTACTCATATCAGCTACCCTATTTATATATATATACATCTCTATTTTACCTGAAAATCACTGAGTGGTGAGGGTACAATTTTCTTTCCCTTGATCTACTTCTTTGAAACACTGAATTCCATTTCTAATTACATTTCATTAGGGACCCTTTGCAATGCATGCTAACTCAGGCCTAGTTGAGAAAAATTGTAGGGAACGAGATTAATTTCTCTCATCCTGAAGGATTAAAGTATTTTTGTACCTTAGTTAACTTGCCTCCCACAATGCTATATATGAATATTGCATTTTTTGCAGTGAACTTCTTTAATAGCAATTTTCTCCTTATAGTGAAATTCTGAAATTATTAGAAATGTCATTAGTTTATAGTTATGGCTTTGGCTATGCCACCAATATTATCAGTTATGAAAATGAAAACAAAACAGACATACCTAACAGCAGCAAAAGAGCTAGGAGAGCTTTGCTAGGAAAAGAAATAAAAATTCAGTAGTCAGAAGTTGAAAACTTACTAAAACATTAATCTGATTTAAAAGAAAATTCTTACCAATGTTTCCCTAGCCTCATCTATGGATAATAACCCTGTACAAAACAAAGGAAAAACAAAAATAATACAAAACGAGGACAAAGAAAAAGCCAACAAGCTGTTCAGCCTTCTGAGTACTTCAAGTAGCCCCAGTAATAAAAGTGAGCAAAATGCTTAAATAAATGTTCACTTACACCAATTTCTAAAATCAGATTTTCTGCCCACTTTGTACCCTGCAAAATAATCTCAAATATTTCCATCTAAAAGGAAGTGTTCAGTCTGGTGGCACTAAAACTCCTGGGCATGACAACACAGTTTTCTTTTTCTTATTTTTTCCCTGAGAACTAAAAAAGCTAGGGTGTCTCTCTTATTTTCTTAGAAGCCACTTCAATATGATGGTTTCCAAGGAAACCAAGACCTGAAATGAGAACAGAGTCAGAAAATTCACAATTAGAAGGGGAAAAATTGATCATTGGTCCTGACCTTATCATTATTAACAATGCACTCAATGTTTAAATGCATAGTGTGCTGTAGAAAGAAGAAAATAGTTATAGTAACAAACAGCTGTGAAGTCATTTATAGTCCTATACTTTGATTTCCAACTTTGATCTTAGCTTTTTTTAATGAATATTGAAAGAAGCACTCTATATGTAGTATGTTCTAGAAAAATTTGACCGTTTGGCATCAGATTTTTTCACTCATAATTTTAAAAGGATTTGACATCTAAAATTTTCATAGCTTTTAAATTGTTAATATGTGTCAAAATCACAAGAAGCAGTTTTTTTAAATGGAGCATGATCCCACTCTCCTATGACTTGATATACTATCATATTACATAAAGCTGTTACATGAAGTATACTTCTGGAAGATTGCCTTCAGAATACCATCCTATGACTGCTATATAGGCTGCTTTCAATTCACTTGAACCTCAAATCATCTTGAAGCATACCTGACATGACTATGGAAGTATTTCTAATGGTCAGTCACATACATGCAATAGAGGCACTCAAAGATTTACTCCAGGTCAAAGCCAAAATATTAGATCATGACCACTAATGGGAATCCTCTTGATTAGGATACATCCTAGAATTAAAATATACTCCTCTATCTTGTTACAGATTCACATAAGCTGCATTTGTTTCTGAAGAGTCAGTGCAACTGGGTACAGATCATAAGAAACTATATAGACCAGTACTCCCATGTACTATTATTCATAGTTTCTCAATAAAGACAAATGTGGTTGATTCTACCTATAAATCAAGTGGTATTTTAAGTCATTAGCTGTTTGATTTGAGGGGAAAAATGGGGCTTAAAAGAAAATTACATCACTGGCTAGTGCTGACTAGAATATGTCATTGCTATATTTGGACTCACATCTAAGATTAGAGAAGATATAGATTCTAAGATTTATAGAAAATTGTACCCAGGAACTAGCATAAACATGAACTTTACCGTTATGAAGTGAAACAAGCAGGCAAAAAGAAAGCACACATACATACATACATACACACACACACACACACACAATGGCAATTGAGGCAGTGATTCAACCACACCCACACAGTCAGAATCGCTCACTTGAGGGAAGCAGATGTGTAGAGTAACAAAGATTTCCAAGAGGTTGGCATAGGGAAATTTTATATCTTAAAGATAAATTTGGTTTGAGAAGAGATAACTGATGTCAGATGAGAATACATTTCTTAATAGATCTAATTGTGTTGAAAAAATTCCCTGGGATTCTCATATATATATATATATATATATACATACATATATCAAATTCAACGGAAAGTGTTTCCTAATGGGACTAGAAACTGACTGGTTTGAGCTGTTAATCAGGGACCTATTGTATGCAAGCTGGTGCTGCAGTCACAGCAACTGACCACCAGCCTCATCCAATCAGAGTCTGGATCATTTACTTGGTTGACACAGAGTCAGAATGAAACAGAATAGTGAAAAAGAGAGGCTGTTTTTCATTGTTTATATTTTTATAGTCATTAGATCCATTTGGCCTAAGTTACTCCATATTCAAATCCTATCATTCATAACTATAATATTAAACAATATGCTTCAAAAGTCACAATTATCATAGCCACTAAAAATGGTACCATAAGGAAGTAAACGAAAATTTATTAAGTGCCTAAAATATATGCCAGGCACTGTGCTAAGTGCTCTACAAATACTATTTCATTTGATCATCCCAACACCATGAAGTCACTGTATTATCCCTGTTTCATAGTTGAAGAGTTTGTATTTTGTCCAGGGTCATATAGCTACTACATATCTCAGGCTGGTTTTGAATACAAGCCTTACTGAGCCCAGAGCCAGAACAGTTACATAAAAACTATGTTGATAGATTTAATTTTAATATTCATTTCCCACCAGGTTACACTCCTGTGGACTCCTCTATCACACCCGAGGCACCCCTTCATCCTGAAAGATAGCTTCAGCCCTGGAATTCACATCACTTAAGTACCCTTTGTACCAGTGATAACTCACTCTGATTGGGGCCTAAAAAAGTCCTCCTAAGAACCAACATTTTAGGAAGGGTCTCAGGCCAGGCACACACTCCCTATCTATGCTCTCCTCACCTCACCCTATGCTCCCACCTCTTTTCATCTCTTTTTTTGTGTTGTCTTCCCCTATGAGAGTGCAAGTAACTTGAGTGCAGGGATTGTGTTTTGCGTTTTGGTTTATTTTTTTTTTTATCCCTAGGCTTTAGCACAGTGCTTGACAAACAACTGACAATATTTATTAACTCATATATTTGAGTTTTCATACAGATTCATATATTTAGTATTTAACAAGAAAAAAAAAGTCTCTTCCTATAGTAGACGGAGCCTGAGGATTTACTAAAATAATAATAGTAATAATAATCAGTGTTAGAGAAGGAATTTATGGGCATTGCTTCCTGAAACCCAAAATCCTACATAAAAAAAGAGGAGATTCTGAATTCCTAGATAAGGTAGCTGGGTATCCAGTCTTCTAGCAAAGAAAAAAATAGTAATAGAAGAGAACCAGCTTTCAGTGTTGTTCAGTTGGTAACTCTAATTTCAAGTTTCTAAGCCTAAGAGTTCATGGCATTCAATCTTGTAGCACAGAAGTTCTTAACATTTTTTGGGTCAGAGAATCCTTTAGATCATTTCTCAGAATATTTTAAGATGGAAAAAAATAAAATATATAAGATTTAGAAGGAAATAAATTATTTTGGAATAACAATTATTAAAAAAAATTAAGAAAATTCATATACTCTAGATTAAGGACCTTCATTCTAGAGATAGATTTCCTAGTGCATCCTGCTTTTTTGGAAAAGGAAGTAGACAGTACACGAGATTTCTATGCAATGTTTTACTTGGAGCATACAACCAGAAAAATGTTCGTGCTCGAAAGACCATATTAAATTCCTAGCAAGAATTTCAATTGATCCAGAAACCAGAGATAGTGGAGATTACAGTTAAACAATGTCCCACAACATAGAATGATGCAATATGTGGCAATGTTCGATGGAAGTAAGCTATTGAGGTCATCAAATGCAATGTGGAGATATTAGCAGTCCCACAACTATAGAGGCATGAGTTACCTTTCCTTGAACATGATTTAACTAAATGTGTTTATTTGAATGATCCTCTTCACATATACCATGTCTGCTTGTGCTACCTTTATAAGCACCTCTCTATCTGTGATCATATTTGTCCATTCTTCATGTGAGTGTAGTTGTGTATCCCAGATTTTTGATGACAATACATTGCTTTTCTTAATATGGTAAACATTTTACTTAGTGCTTTAACCTTGAACCAATTATATGACCATTAACGGATTGTAAAAGGAACACATGTATAGGGGCTCATAATCTATAATGTTAGGAATGAGATCTCACAGAGTGAATATTGACTGTGAAAACAGGAAAGTTATTTAACCTTTCAGTGTTTGAGGCCATTTGCCATGAGCTATCTCTTCTCTTTCTCATCTCCTATAACTCAAATGCTTTCTGCTATCACCTCTACCTTCACTCTTGTCTCATGTGAAGAGGTGGAATTACTCTTTAGCAAGGCATGTTTCTCCACCTTTACTAGCAATCTCACTCTGTCTCCTCCAACAAATTGACCCTCTGTCATTGCCACTCTATTACTTATCTTCAATCTCTCTCTGTTTACTTCCACTCCAGGTAACATACTTTCTTCCACAGAAAGCTTTACCTTATATCTGTTAATTCTAGCATGTGCTCTTTCTTAGTTATTTTATATTGATGCAGTAAATTGCTTCTTTGTCCATTTTTGTTTGCTTATTATACACCCCATTATATTTTTTTGCCTCTTCTATCCTAAGTGCATGGCACAGTGCCTGGCATTTATTAGACTCTTAATAAATGTATATAGACTGAATCACTAACCATGCAAATATCTAATACTATAAGTTATACGTGACGTGCTCATCTCCATCTGTAAAGTAAGATTCTATTTTGAAAATTTTGTACTTGTTTGTAATTATAGGGTCATACTATATATAGTATCTGTCTCTCTGTCTCTCTGTCTCTGTCTCTTTCTCTATGTATATATATACACACACATATTTATGTTTACATACATATACACACATACATGCATATATACATACATATGTGTATATGTCCATATATATATATATATATATATATATATATATATATCTCCCTAAGCATGGGTATCCTACCACTCTATGTTGTTTCTCTGAGTTGACTTTCTTTCTCAACCAACATTCATCCTTGTAGTTCAGAATTTCCCAGAGATAAGACAAATATTATAACAGATTTAGTATTTTAAAGAATGCACAGATGAGTGACTATTCCCCTACAATGTATGTAGAAATTCCTGACTTCACCTTTCAAATGCTTCTCATTTAACAAATCTTTTAATGATTACATTAACTCTTTACCAAAACACTTATTAAACTGAGGTCAATGAATGAATAATTGCATCATATGTTCTATCCAAAAATATGAAACACAGTCTTCTATCAATATACACAGTACATTGAGGAACAATGCACACAAATTTATTTATTTTCAGTTTTCAACATTCACATCCAGAAAGTTTTGAATTTCATATTTCCTCCCCACTACCCCATCCCAGGACCGTGTGTATTCTGATTGCCCTTTCTTCCAAACTACCCTCCCTTAGATCATCAACCCCCCTATCCCCTTCCCTTCTATTTTCCTGTAGGTTAAGATAAATTTCTATACCCCATTAACTACATATCTCATTTCCTAGTTGCATATAAAAACAACCTCTAACATCCATTTTTAAACTTTTGAGTTCCACATTCTATTCCTTCCCCCCTCTCCACCCACCCTCATTGAGAAGGCAAGCAATTCTATATAGGTTATACAAATATGGTCATGCAACAGACCTCCATAACAGTCATTTTGTGAAAGACTAAATTTCCCTCTATCCTGTCCCTCATTCTATTTATTCATTTCTCTCCTTTAACCTGTATTTCTGCAAAAGTGTTTGCTTCCATTTACCCCTTCCCCCAGTCTGTCTTCCCTTGTATTATTCCTCCTGTCTTACTTCTTTCCCCTCTGCTTTTCTGTAGGGTAAGATACATTTCCATACAAAATTGAGTGTGTATGTTATTCCCTCATGAAGCCAAATCCAGTGAAATAAAGGGTCACTTATTCCCTCTCACCTTCTGCTTCTTCCCCTCCATTGTAAAAGCTCTTTCTTGACTCTGTTATGTAAGATGATTAACTACATTCTTACTCTCCTTTTCTCTTGCTTCTAGTACATTCCTCTCAAACCTTAATTTTCTTTTTATACATATCATCCCTTCATATTCAATTCACCATTCGCCCTCTCTCTGTCTGTCTGTCTGTGTCTCTCCATATGTATATATATATATATATATATATATATATATATATATATATACACACACACACTCATATATATGTATATGCGTACAAATATATATATATACACACACAAACACACACATATATACATATGTATGTACATACATATGTATATATAAAATACACACACACACACACACATATATATTTCCCCCAACTATCTTAATATTGAGAAAGATCTTTAGTTACAATTATCATCTTTCCATGTAGGAATGTAAGCAGTTCAACCTTATTAAGTCTCTTATGGTTTCTCTTTCCTGTTTACCTTTTCATGCATATCTTGTTTCTTGTATTTGAAAGTTAAATGCTCTATTCAGTTCTGTCTTTTCAACAATCATGCTTCAAAGTCCTTTATTTCATTGAAGTTTCATTTTTCCCCTGAAGTATTATACTCAGTCTTGCTGGGTAGGTGATTCTTGGTTTTAATCCTTTCTCCTTTGATGTCTAGAATATCATATTTCAAGCTCTGTGATCCCTTAGTGTAGAAGTTGCCAAATCCTGTGTTATCCTAACTGTGCTTTCACAATAGTTAAATTTTTTTTCTTTCTGGCTGCTTATAATATTTTCTCCTTGAATTGGGAGCTCTGGAATTTGGCTACAATATTCCTAGGAGTTTTCCTTTTGTGATCTCTTTCAGGAGACAATTGGTAGATTCTTTTCATTTCTATTTTACTCTCTGATTTTAGAATCAATAGGGAGAATTTTAGGCAGTTTTGCTTGATAATTTCTTTTTTTTTTTTTAAAGGAAGATTTATTTAACAAGTTTCACTTAGCACAATACACCTAAAAGGAAATCACAATGCAATGAAAGATTTAAATAAAGGCCTCAGAATTTAATACAAACACCAAGACCAAATCCTAAAGTATCTGTATTGCGTCTCAAAATTGTTCCATTAACTTAAAAAAAAAAAAAAAAAAGCTTAAACATACATGCCTTACAGGATAGTAAACGAAATAAACTAGAACAAACATGCCAAATGTTTCACTTTTGAATCGTAGACACAGCTCTTATATTTGTTTTACAAAAAAGCATGTCTCCCAACATGCATCTCAAACAGTGTTCCAGTGTAATGTGGTATAAGAGCAACATTTAACATAATTGAAACTGCTTTAACCTAAATACGCTTACTGCTTAAAGTACACTCCTACAACATAACTACCTTGAGAAAAGCTGAAATTGTTTAACAGTTATAGTCTTTACTCAACTTGGTTATTACATCCTAGATGAATGTTTTTCTGTGTTCAAAAATACTGAACCTGAAAGTTTTTAAAACAATCCTGATTTAACTTACAGTAAGCATAAATCACAAGCTTGTATTGCAAAACTGTTAAACTTTGATTTTGTGTTTTTTTCTTTAAAAAAAGTTGACCAAGAGTCAGTGATCAGAATTACATTCCCCATCTACCACTAATACTGGACATGCCAGACATCCCTCCCATTCCGTTCACTCCCATAGTTGCACGGCTCCCGCTACTGTAGTAGCTGCTGTTCATCGTTCCTTGGCTCCCTATGCAATGTTTGATTGAAAATCACTGGAGTTTTCCTGTAAAACTTGGTCATATCCGCTCATGCTGCTTTGACCACTGTAGCCTCCTCCATAACCCCCACTCAGCTGCTGGCTAGCTGGACCACCGTAACTGGACTGGTTTGACAAGCCCATGCCTCCCATCATTTGGCTACCATAAGCACCACCGCTTGCTCCTGCTGTAGAATTCAAGAAGAGTTCTACATATCTGTCTTCGTAAGCACCACCGCTTGCTCCTGCTGTAGAATTCAAGGCGAGTTCTACATATCTGTGCTGCATATTGGCTTTGTCTTTTGACATAGCTGCCACAGCATCTTCATGAGTAGCAAATTCAACATCTGCTTCTCCAGTCACTCTGCCATCAGGTCCAATTTCAATGTGTACTCGAACAGGGTTGAGTGGTGAGAAAAAATTGTAAATATCATTTTCAGTAGCTCTGTAAGGTAATCTTCTCATGTGCACACAATGGCCTGTTGTACTCTGGAAAGTGGATCCACCATCTCCATATCTATGATCAGACATTCCTGAAAAACAGTAATTGAGGTCTCTTCCAAATCTATCCGACCCAAAGCCATATCCATCATTATATCCATTGTGTCATCATAGCCTCCATACCCTCCACCATAGGCACCTCGCCTCATTCTTTCAAACCCAGCTCCTCTACCAATGTTGTTATAGCCTCTGCCAGCCCCAGGCCTGTCATAAGGACCTGGCTGCTGCATAGCCATTAGCTTTCGAGGAGGATCATAATGAGTATGAACTTCTGCCCGGCTGCTCTTGAAGATTTCAATGTACCTGTGCCCTATTCTTTCCTTGTGTTTCTTTAGAGCCTTTTCAGCTATTTCCTGTGAAGCAAACTGCACGAAGGCCTCCCCCGTACTCCTCCCCTGGAAGTCCACCAGCAATGTTATCCCATTTGGCACGATTTCCAACCCTGAAAAAAACTGAACAATTTCTTCCTTGCTGCAGCCAAATGGGAGTCCTCTAAGGCGCACAAAGCCATTGTTGGCAGTGTCAGGACTATTTGGACCAGTATGCTTCAACACCCAATCCATTTCAACGTTGTTTGACTTGAATACTTCAACATATGTGTCCCATAGTTTCTCTGTCTTTTTTCAGTGCCAATTTGACTTCATCTTCTGAATCAAGTTCAACAAATTCTTCTCCACTTAATCTGCCTTCTCGGGTATAGATGAAACGAATGCCTGAAGCCCCATTTTGAATTTTGCATTCCAAGAAGAAGCGTTGGACTTCATCGGCCGAACAGGACCAGGGCAAGCCCCGGAACTTCACCACGAAGCCTTCTCCACCTTCGGTGCTCAGCATCATCTTGTTCAGTCAGTGACCGCGGCTTGATACTTGACTTCGGCGTGGCTACCATGACTGCTGAGCCAATAATTTCTTGAAAGATGATGTTTAGGCTCTTTTTATCATCATGATTTTCAGGTAGTCCAATAATTTTTTAAATTACCTCTCCTACATCCATTTTCTAGGTCAGTTACTTTTCCATAGGGATATTTTGCATTATCTTCTATTTTTTCATTCTTTTAGTTTTGTTTTATAATTTCTAGATGTCTCACAAAGTCATTAGTTTCCATTTGTTCTATTCTGTTTTAAAGAATCATTTTCCTCAATGAGATTTTGGACCTCTATTTTTTTCCCATTTGACTCATTCTTCTTTTTAAGACATTCTCCTCTTCACTGACTTTTTGGACTTCCTTTGGCATTTGAATTAGTCCCTTATCCTGGGTCATCTCCAGTCATCCTGAATGAATATGTGGTCACTGGATTCAGATGGCTCTGGAGGAGAAGTGAGGCTGGTGACCTGCACAACACTCCCTCATTCAAAACAAAGTCAAGTGCAAGTCATGTCATTGTTTCTCTGATGGCATGGTCTTTGGCAACAAAGGACAAACACACATAGTGTAATTTTAAAGCAGATTTTTTTTCAGCATTTTGTGGGGTTTCATTTACCATGTTGTTGGCTTGTTTTTCGTGATTTTCTTACATCTCTCTCACTTCTCTTCCTATTTTTCTCTATTTGTCTTACTTGAATTTCAAAATCATTTTTGAACACTTCCATAATCTTAGACCAATTGATATTTTTCATAGAAGCTTTGCAAGTAGGAGTTTGGCTTTGTTGTTTTCTTCTGGATATGTTTTGATCTTCCTGATAGTCAATGAAGTAAGAAAATACCTCTTCACTGAGAAAGTAAAACTCAATAATCTATTTATTTTCCCCCATTTGCCCATTTCCCCAATTACTTGAATTTTGAGTTTTGTGAAGTTGAGGTTTCCAGAAGCAGTCTCTTTTTCAGCAGTGCCTTGGGACTGGGACTGGGGTCAGATCATGCTCCCCTCTCAGACAGATGAGACACCCTTCCCACTGATCTTTGGAGCTGTGTTTAAGCACGTGTGGGTTGAAAAGTCTGTAATCTGCAGCAGTTCCCTGTGATTCAGTCCCCTAAAATCTGTTCCCACTCTACCCATACTGGTGTGACCCATGCTGAACTGCACTCTTCTCCCAGTCAGGTGCAACAGACCCCTCCTATAGACTTTCCAGATGGTCTTGGGCTAGCAATTTGCTTCAGTCTCTTATTTTGTGGCTTCAAATGCTCCAGAATTTATTTAGTCATTTTTTTTATAGTTTTAATGAGAGATTTGGATGGATAGCTCTAGCTGGTCCCTGCTTCTATTCTGCCATCTTGGCCCTGCCTCCTTCACTCCAGTGCTGTTGTTCATTCAAGGCATAGTTTTATATTCTTCTAAAAGTGTAGAAACCTATATTTTGTTTGGGATTTCTATAGCTTTTCAGTTCTGCTCCCTTGGCTGAGCTATTAGGGATTTTAACCTTTTAAACAGCAGGTTGAATGCAGGAAGGTAAATCTCCTTTCCCCATCAACTCTTCCAAGAAGGGCATGGCAGTATATAGACAAGTCTGATTTAGAGTCAACTTACCAGTTAAATGTAGACCAAATCAATGAGAACTCATGTCTAGTTCATGATGATTTACTTAATCCTTATCATTTTACTGGCAAAGCAATAACCAGGCAACTTGTCAATACAATGACAGTACAATACAATTGACAATACAATTCTAGGGTTCAGGGTTTACCTGATATCAACTTTAAAGTTCACTTGTTAAAAGTATAAACATTGGATGTTGAGGAACAGGATTGTAGATCAAGCAATTAATCAGTCAACATTTATTAAACACCTACTATGTTTTAGACACTGTGCTAAGAACTGGGTATATAAAAAGAGGCATAAAATCACAGTCTCTACTTTCATGGAGCTTTCAATCTAAAGGAGAAGACAACATGGAAACAAATGTATACAAAGCAAGCTATATGCAGGATATGAAATAATTAACAGAAGGATGGCACTAGAATTAAAAGAAGTTGGGAAAGGCTTTTATAAAAGATGGGATTTATGTTGAGACTTAAAAGAAGACAAGAAAGTCAGTAGACATAGGTGAAAAAGGAGAACATTTCAGGCATTCTGGACAGCAAGAGAAAATATTCAGAGCATGAAAATGGAATGTCATTCATGGAACAGCTAGGATTGAAGAGCATATTGAAGAACTAAGTTGTAAGTAGAATGGAAAGGTGGTGGGGTCTTATGAGAGAGTTTTGAATGCCATAATACATTTTGTATTTATTTGTAGAGGTAATAGTGAGTGACTGGAGTCTGCTGGGTAGGGGCATAACATGGTTAGATTTGTGCTTTAAGAAAATCACTTTGATAGCTAAATGTAAGATGGATTGGAGTGATGAGAGACTTGAGACAGACAGACCACCAACAGGCTATTGCAATAGTATGGGCATGAGTTAATGAGTGCCTGCATTAAGGTAGTGGTACTATCAGAGGAGAGAAGGGGGCATATTCTAGAGATTTTATAAAGATGAAATTAATAACCTTTGACCAAGTAGAATGTGATATTAATGATTGGAATGAGATCTGAACCCCCAAAAGGAAAAAGAAAACATGCATTTGGGATCTGGATCCCCCAAAAGAAAAGCCCCCTGGATTTTCCCAAGTGGCTGAAGTCCCTAGCATTCACCTGGGGTACCCAGCTCTTCCTAGTTAATAATTCTTTCATTGTGTCCCACTTAGCCTCACACTAGACATCTACTCCTTGATTTCATCTAGGTACCTTCCAAGCGGTCCAGGTCCCTGATGTTTGCCTGGGGCACCAGACCACCTTTCCTGGTCCTTCTCTGTTACCTCCCAGTCACCCAGACTTGACCACTCCTAGATTGCTAATAAGCCACTTGCAGCATTTCTGTATATAAGGCACATCTTGCCCCCCATTAAATCATTCAGAGTTCTTAAGCCAGAGCCATCTTTGTAGTCACAAATATGCTTAGATCCAATCTGGTCTGCTTGGTAATATAAATATCACAATATTAATTAATTAATATTGGGAGGACTTTTAAAATCTCACCCACTCCAACCAGTGTTCTAATAAGCCTTGTCTTTGGCTGAAAGAAGGTTTGAGTCAAATTCATTCAAGATAGGACCTGCGTTGCTTACTCTTAAATTTTGGGGTTCCAGTACCCCTACACCTCAAATTTGGGAATAAGAAATTGTGAAGGATTGAAGATAACTCCTAGATTGTGAGCCTAATGGACTGGGAGGAATATGATATTGCCCTCTATAGTAATAGGGAAAGGAGGAGGGAGGAATAGAGGGAAAGATATTGAGTTCAGTTTTGAAAATGTTGAGTTTAACATTTGTAAAGGCTAACACCCTACATACCCAGGATGACTTGTTAGCACAGGTTCTTAGATCAACTATAGTAGGAAAGATAGCTGTTTAAGGGGTCAGCAATTTTTTAAATTACATTCGCTAACTCAGCAGAAAAGTCAGCACCTTGAACTTCAGAGAAAATACGGAAAAAATATAAACAGAAATAAAGGCCAAAAGACAGGGCTCTCTAGCCTGAATCAAAGTAATATTGCTATACACCTTACAGACATCCTTGGATCAAGAGAGGTTTTACAACTGAGCAGTCAGGAGCTCTGAACATATGGCCACTCAGAGTCTCAACTAGGGAATCACAAGATCCTTCTCATAAGTGATCACTTAAAGAAAAAACCTTACCTTAGAGTATATCTATATCTATAAATGTATATCTATATCTATGTACATCTATCTATATTATGTGTGTATATATGTGTGTATATATCTATATATGTATATCTATATTATGTGTGTATATATATGTATATCTATCTATATGTATATATATGTATATCTATATGTGTATATATATGTATGTGTGTGTGTGTGTGTGTATATATATGCTTCCCTTAGTGGGCTCCATGTGAGGCCTATTAATGGTCAGGAAGATCTTACTTTCCATTAACATTTCACATGTCTACTGAATATCCAGTTTTAGATGTGTGAAAGGGAGCTGGAGATGTGAGACTGAAGGTCAGCAGAGAGGTTATGTACATTTGAGAATCATGAGGTTAGAGACGGTAATTAAATCCATGGTAGCTGGTGAGATCTCCAAGTGAAGTAGTATAGTCAGAGAAGAGGTTACTGGACAGAATCTGAGGGACACCTACAGTTTGGGGGTGGGGTTCTGGAGGAGGATCCAAACTAGAAGAATGATGAAGAATGGTCAGTTAGGTAGGAGGAGAAATAGGGAGAGTAGAATCCCAAAATCCTAGAAAGAAGAGAGTATCAAGGAGGAAAGTGTGATCAACAATGTCAAAAGCTACATGGAGATCAGGAGAATAAAGACATATCATTGACTTGGCAACAGAAAATATTAGCAATTGCAAAGACAGCAGAAATGATAGAGTTATAAGCTGAACTGAGAAAAGTACAGGCACCTATTGTGGATGACCTTTTCAAGTAGTTTAACTATAAAGAATGAAGAGATATATGATAGAAGAAATAAAGGAATTTTTTTTTTATTTTCCAGGATGGGGAAGACATGGGAATGTTTGTAAGTAATCAGTAATGTAAGGAATAGGCCATTAGACAGGGAGAGGTGGAAAGTAAATGACAGAGTAGAAGATTACAGAGGGGTAAGCTGTTGGAAACGATTGTATGGAAAGGGATTGTTTGAAGAGAAAGCAAAATTAGCCTTCATAAGGAGTAAACCTATTTCATCAAGGTGAGACAAGAATAAGACAACTCATGAGAAAAAGTATCTGAGTGATGCAAGATGAGGGTGAGGCACAAAAACAGGAGCTCATAGTAAACAGTTTCACTTTTTTCTGTGAAATATGTCAAGAATCTCAACTGAGAATATCAGGATAGGGGATGTCATAAGATGTTTGAAGACAGAGGGATGAAAAGGTTTGGAAGAACCATTGTGGAGAGTAGAATTGTGGTTTATTGGGAGAACCTAGCAGCAGCAAGGGAATCGTGTTTTGTTTTGTTTTTCCCCACCTTTGCTCAGTAGAATGTCTGTAAGAGCAAGGGTTAAAAAAAATATTTAAGCATCCAAGGCTGAGACTTGTCATAGTCATCTTTACTCCTCTCTCTCTGTCTGTCTCTGTCTCTATCTCTATCTCTCTCTCTGTCTGTCTGTCTCTCTCTCTCTCTCATGAACACACACACACAAACACATACACACACCACATAAAGAAACATAACTAGCATCTCTAACATGAAAATAGCAGTAGCATATTTTTTTTGCTTTAATCTCATATTAGAATAGTTTTTTTTTTACATTTTAAAAGCTACACATATCATTTTTTATCACTCCCTACAGTGAAGAAGAAAGCAATTGCAGACATCAGTTTATATAATAGGCTTCCTACCAATCATAGTAACTCAGAATTCCACTTTTTTATTCAAATTCCTCTCCCTTTCTATAGCATTCATTCTTTAGATTTATCAAACTTTTATATTGAGGAACTGTATTATTTCAAATTCTTTTCTTTTATAGTTTTAGTCCTATTTTACATAAGAGGTAAGAAAAAATACACTTTTTGTAATATTCAAAGTTTGTTATATGTGATTTTGATCACCCAGTTAGCAGTGAAGCCAAAATTCAATACAATTCACATCGTATCTAATGTGTTTTTCCTATTTAAATGCAAGTTAGAAAGATAGAAAAAAGCATCAAAAATCTAATCTCTCTCTCTAACCCACTTTGTAAGAAGTCATAGTTAAATTTCTACACAAGTATGAATCTGGTAAGAAAAATTAATTTAATTCAAAAAATTAATTTCCTCTGATCAGAGGCAAGTCAGTAATACATAATGGAAGGCGTTTGCTGCCCACATTAATTGTTCATCTTCACATAGGTTGTCTAACTGCAACTCATGGTAAGACAGAGACAGGTATTACTATTTTATTTCCTTCTCTTCTCCAAATGCAAATTACTTCAATCCTTGGAGGGAAAAGAATAAGGGGACATGAGGCTGGATGTTTTGTTCTGATAGGAGATACTGGACTAGATTTATGTCTATTTGTCCCCTAAATATTAGTAGCTTTTGTTTGTTTGACTCCTATATACCAAGTACTAGTTGCACAAAAGACAATTACCAATAGTGAATTGAAAATAAACAAATTTATCAAAGTGAATAGCAAAAAGAAATCAAGCTCTATAGATTATAAATATCTGTATTTAATTATAAATATCTATATCTCTAAATAAAGCTCTATAGATTAGAATGTAGTAGAACATTCATGAGAATGAGTGAACTCTTTAGATGAAAGCAAACTGAGATCAGCCCTCAACCCAAAGAAAACTGCCAATCTCACCCAAGTAAAGAAGCCAAAAATTCCTCTGACCATTAATCTTGTGCATTCTATGTCTTGCTGGCTGCAGCATTTCCTCTGAGGCAAGACAGCAAGATGATAGATTGGCATCTTCCATCTGCCCAAATGATTTCAATTGCCCCAAAGCATTGATTTCCAGGTGTGAAGACCCAAGGCAAATTCCTCCTCTGGTGCAAAGAGGAGAAATGTGCCTTTTGTCCTCAGGCTTTCCATTTCTTGCTGTGCTTATCCATTGAAAGAAGAGGAAAAAGAATGTCGGTAGGGAACAGGACTTGTTTCTCCTGCTGCTCAGGTTTGATTTCCAGCTCCATATGTGCCCCTTTCCTTTATGACCTTTCTAATCCCCTTTAGAGAGAGAGAAGAGTAATTAAGCATAGTTGCCTATCTGAACATATGAACATGTAATTTTCATCCAACAATGCATGTGCCTCTAGCTCGATCTCCAACCTGCTTTAGGAATAGGAGTGGTACTCTTTAATCAAAAATAAATATTCTCACACCTGGTCATAGCATTCAAATCCCAGTGATTCTGAACCCATATAGATCACCATCCAGATATTATTCCTTACTCCTCACAACCATATGCATTCTTCCCTTCTTTGTCAACTCTCCACCACAAGCTTTCAACCAAATACCACCTAGTCCTTCCATTATACCCTGGAAAAAGTTTGTTTCATAGGCATAAAGCTTCCATTCATCCTAATCTTTTTCTTTCCTAATCCTTCAATCTATTAGAAATTGCTAAACCCTTGATACTCCCAAAAGATAGAGACATCTGGTCCACTCTTTTCCATATTAGCTTCTTGCTAACTTATTGCCCTTGGCTCATTGGTCAAGGCAGGAGAATTAGACTATTTCTCGGTTCCCATTGCCACTTTTGGGTTTTCATCCTACTTCTATCACTCTCTTCTTGTGAAGTTCATGCTACTGTATTGTTAACAAATTTTTGCTTAATTTGAAGATCTTTCTTATCCATTAATATGCCCATGTCACCTGCTTAAATCACATGGAATGCTAAGTCACATGTGGTGGAAGGAACTTGTTGAACTGATGGAACAGGAATGGTGGAGCAGAGCTGAGAGGAAGTGAGTGAGAGTAGTTAGAGCAGGAGGAGAGAGAGGACACAGACAAGGTGATAGCTAGGATTGTGAGTATGTGTTTGTGGGAGGGGCCAATTAGGAGGGGCCATGGAGAAGGACTGAGAATGAAAGTATCCCCTGAAGCAATAATGTATAGTAATTTCTATGTTGCTACGATGGGTTCAGTTTTCTGGTATTGGGATTTGGCTTTCTGGTGTTGGGATTCTGCAGTCTCTATGGAAAGTCTGCTATGTTTTGCAATTCAGAACCACATCAGCATATTCAGTCATCATTGGTGCTGGGAGTATCGCCTTGGTGATACAGTCATTCATATGCATAAGCTAATCAAAATCTTGTTAGCTGTTGTCTAAAGGCACCAGGTCATACCTCTTCCTTCCTTAATAAATTCTATATACATTGCTAACAATTTTTCTCTCCTCCTCAACTCCTGCCCTCCTTCTATGGGATTTAAACATAAATATCATCTCTTCCTCAAACAATATGACTACTCATTTCCTCAATCTACTCACTCTCTGAGATACTCTTCCATCGTACCTTAGTCACACACAGTGATGGTCATACCTTTGATCTTGCTGTCACCCACAAATGTACTTCTTTCGTGCTCAAGAATTCTGAAATTCCTTTATCTATTGGCTTTTCACTTATAAAATTCTTCTCTTTGTCTACACTCTGACCTCCAATCCCTTGACCTCTCAATTCACTCTGAGACCATTTCCTCTGAATTAACCTGAGTTTCCTCTGTCCTATTTTGACCCTTTGGTGAGCCCCTTCAGCTCTACAATATATCCTCTTACACTGAATCCTCAACCCCATTATAATATTGCAGATTATGCCTTATCAAGCCTCAGGCATATATCACTCCTACCACTTCTCCTCTAATATATGTGATGCTAAACAAAGGTGGAGAAAATCAGACAACTATTCTGACCAGAATCATTGAAAATTTATGTTACACAACCTCAACTAGGCCTTCACTGTTACTAGGAAATACTAGTCCACTCTTATTAATTCCTCCTCCCTTATCTTCTGAGCTGAGATTCTTGCCTTATATTTTACAGAATAAAAAAGTGAGAACATTCAACCACAACCTCCCTCTTCTTCATTCTTTCTTATCTCCTGTACCTTTGGACACCACTCTTTCTTGGTTCTCTTTCTATCCGTCTGATCACTTTTCAGTCTCCTACACTTTATCTTCATTCAGATCATACTCTGTAACTACAGGTCCTACAGAGATCTGTTCTGAGTCCATTTATTTCCTCCATCTATATTATTTTACTTGGTGTTCTCTTCAACTTACCATCTGTATACTGATGATTCCCAAATCTCCATATCCTGTCCCATACTCTCCTTACCTCCAATATCCAACTGCTTTTCACATATCTCAAATTGGAGGTCCACTAGAAATCTTCAACTCAACATCTCTCTGTTTCTCATTCCCTTTTCTGTCTGTCTCTTTATCTCTTTTTGTCTCTCTGTGTGTGTCTCTTTCTAGATCTAATTAAGGTTTATTTTCCCTGAAGAATACAAAAATAAATAAAACCATGAAATCATGGATGTCTCAAGGAAATTACAAAAAATAAGAATTGTGTTAATAAATGTGAGAATAATTTCAAATATTATAAAACAATATTAGAATTCCACTAATTTGAGAGTTCCCTGAAGTAAGTAAACACAGATTCAATCCATGTAGCTCTGTATAGGTGGATATCTTCAGAGAGACAGCATGATGCAGTTGATAGAGAACTCATTTGAAGTCAGAGATATCTGGGTTCAAGTCTTCCCATTGTTACATACTAACTATATAAGTCACAGGCAAGCTCTTCTACGTGCCCTATTCAACTCTGTACAATGCTAAATTATAGAAGAAAATGGTTATCAGTATTGTTAAAGAGTGTCTTAACACCAGTAAATCCTCACTGCAATAAAACTGAAACTCCCTTCATTGATTTAGTAATACTTCTTTTATCAATTGAAATCAATAGCACACAGATTATAACTTAATCCATGGGAGCTGATGAGATCACCAAGTCAAATATTAAAGAAGTAAAAAAGAGAAAGACTAAGGTCAGAGCTTGAGGGAAAGATATATTAAGTGAGAGCAAATTAGATGAAGATCCAGCAAAGTAGACTGAGTGCGACTAATCAGATAGGTAGGAAGAGAACAGTAAGAGTAAGGTCACAGACATCTAGACAAAGTATTGAGAAGAAGAGGATAAATGAAATTGACTAGTTTGATGGGAATAACATAAGCCTGGGAATCTGACTGAATAACAGACCAATAATTACTATGTCTACAATAGGTAAAAGTTACTATATCAACATGGTGTAAGGAACTACTGCTAGAGTTGCATTTAGAACTTAATAATCAGCTGATATTTTTAAATCAACATGTCTAAAATGTAATTAATTATTGTTTCCTTCAAAACTTTCCCTTTTCATAATTTTACTTTTATTGTCAAGAGCACCATCATCTTTCTAGTCAGCTACCCTCACAACCCAGGTGTCATCCTTGACTTTACACTCTCTCAATCTCTACATACGATTGGTTATCTTCTTGATTCTCCATTTTCAATTTCTCACATGTATATCCTCTTCTCTCCTCTGACATTTCCACCATCCTGGTACAGGCCTTCCTCACCTCAAACCTGGCCATTTCATTAAAGTCCTTTGATTTCAATTTCTTATGTACTCCAGCTGACTATTGAAGGTAAATACTTTAGTGGAAGCCAATATCCTATTGGTTTTTCTCCATCCTCTGTCCCCAACCAAGACGATTCAACTATAAACTTGATATTCTTAAAGCTCAAGTCAGCACACTATTCAATAAACTGTAGTGGTTGCTTATTATTTCCAGGATCAAACACACGTTCTATTTGAAATTTACATTCCTTCCTAACCTATCTCTTTCCTACCTTTTCAGTTTTCTTGGATCTTACTCCATCCTGTGAATTCTACAATAATCAATCTAGCTTCCTTGCTGTTCCTTAAGGAAGGTATTGAATGTTGTCTGCCTATTCCCTATGCCTCGGATGTTTTCCTACTAGTCCCCTCCTCCTGGCTAACTTCACGTCCCAACTTTTATGAGAAAACATAATGCTCATGCCTTCCTTCTTTTGAGAAATTTATTGAATCTTATCTGCAGGGACATTTGTTTGTATGTTATCTCCCCCATGCGATTCAGAGTTGTTGTTTTCCCCCCCTACATTCTGTTGTACTTCCTACTATTAGTACAGTGCAAAACACACAGTAGGTCCTTAAAACATGTTTGTTGAGTTGATTAGAGCCAGACACATGGACAAAGAACTAGATAGACACCCAAAATGTCTTAAATACGTGTGTGAGAGAATGGGTAGGTTGTTGAGTGGTTGTATATTTATGAGAATAAGTGAAATTTTGGAATTATTATTGATTACTTTTCAAGTAAAAAATGGACTGAGCCTTAATGCCAGGATTTTAGAAAAATTCACCCAATTAATGAGCCACTACGTGGTTACCAACTGCTTTTGATATGGTTATTATAATTACAAAAAAGATACTAGATTTTTTCACTATGTAAAATATATCAGTAAAATTCATATCAACAACAAATAGCATTACATAGCCCCGTGAAGAATTATGAAATTGTGAGCTTCAGAATTGAGGAAAGAACTATGAGTAGTACCAAGTTGGAGTACAACCATGAATGATGCTTTTTTTGCCATGCATATTCAGAAATTTAGATAAATATTGTGCAAATTGACTGAACTCAGACAGCCTTCCTCAAGCACAAAGCATTTTTTTAATGCTGAATTTTATCAGATTTTCAAATGCACACACATAGTCTATATAACATAATTAATTTTGGGATCAGTGATAGTGGAAGGAAGACTGACTTTGTTTGTAGAGAGAACCTGAGGCTTCTTTTATGGTATAAATTGAGGATCAGTAAAAGGTCCCCAAAACAAAATCCTTCCTTCACTAGCCTTTGTCAGGTATATGAAATGCTTTGTAACATTTACCTGTGACATGGAAGGCCTCTGTGAAAATGCAAATATTAGGTGGAAGCTGTAGCAAATTTTAAGTTATTGCCCATCCTTAAAATATAACCTGACATAGGATTATAAAATGAGGGAGCTCTGATTAGATCCTGGGGTAATGGGATATAGCATAGGTGTGTTGAAAACATAGGTAAGCAGAAAAATTTGAGGGCATGGTTTGCTCCTGGAGAAGGGTAACACCTCCAGGTTCAATAATTATAAAATCTCCTTACCTGACCCTATCTATTGGTTTTCCATTTCTACCTCTGTCTTCCCTTATCATTTGTTGCTTTTCTCCTGTGGTATGTCTTTCAACACCTTGATCCCTCAGTTATATCCCAGGCCATCATCCCTGAATTAATCCCTCCCTCCTCATTTCCCCATCTGGACCACTTGGTGAACCAGCTCAAATCTATACAGTTCTCTTGCCTTCAGATCCTGTCAATTTATTATCACAGTTTTGCTCTGCCAAGCCTCAGCCTTAGATGAATCCTCTGTCTCCCACTTTTGCTATAGTATACATGTTGCTGAAGGAAGATAGAAAAAACAGAAGAAAATAGATAAATAAAAGACCATTCACTATGAGCTTCCTCTTATCCCCATTCCTTTCTGCTACTATTTCTTCCATCTCTCAAATCTCACATGAAGAGGCCAACTTATTCCTTACCAAATCCATCCACTCTACTTATTCAAGTTATCCAATAACTTTGACCCCTATCATCCAGACTTTCTCATTTATTTTAAGTCTTTGTTTCCTTCCTGCCAACAAACACACCCATATTTCCCCTAGCCTGAAAAATATCTCTTTTTTCCTTCCATCCCCAGTATCATTCTATAAGTCTTCCCTTCTCTGAAGTTAAATTCCTTTAAAAGGATATATATATATATATAGAGAGAGATAGATAGATATATAGATATATAGATATATATAGAGATATATATAGATACCTGTTCTTTTCTCTCTTCTCACTTTCTCCTTAACCTTACAATCCAGTTTCTATCTCTATCATTCCACAGAAACTCCTCTATCATATTGCTCTATCTAACTCTCTTATTTACCAAATAAATGCTAACATAAGAGTTCTCATTCTCCTTGATCTCTCTTTAGCCTTTGACACTGCTGATCCCTCTTTTCTCCTTGGTTCTCTTCTCTCTAGATTTTCAGGGTATTATTCTCTCCTGTTTCTTATCTTACCTATCTGATCACTTTTTATCAATTTCCTAATGTTGAGACCTCCTCCAGAGCACCCCCTCTAAGTGTAGGTGTCCCTCAGCATTCTGTCCTTGGCCCTCTTCTCTGTCTATACTACTTCACTTGGTCTTATCTTATGGATAAACTGGTCTTATCAACTACAAAGGATTTAATTATATCTACAGACTGATGACTTTCCAATATACCTACCTTTCCATAAACTCTCTGCTGACCTCTAATCTCACACATACAAATACCTTTCAAACATATCCAACTGGATGTTCAGTAGACATCTTAAATTCAACATTTCCAAAACTCAGCTAATTATCTTTCCTTCAAGGCCTACCCACTTTTATCTTTTCTATTCTTGTAGTTCCATGGTGTTTTGGTGGAGGTTGTCTCAAATAATTCAGACTCAAACCATCTCTAATCCAGGTAAAGACATTTTTTGAGAGTAATACTCTACAGTGAGCTGAGTTCTAAGTAAATTTGGTAAGATAAGACAAGGAATTGCTAGTGTAATGATGCTAATTATGCATCAGAAATTATGAATACTAAAGAGGCATGAGGGATTTTTCAAGGGATTAGGTAATAGGGAACAGATCTCAGTCTTGGTGGAACTGTACATGCAATTATCCACAATGCATAAAGAAAAACCTTTTGTGTGGGGCAGGGCATATATGTATGATAATGATATTATAAAAAGATTCCCTATGTCATAAATTCACCTAAAGGAGAGTTTTTGCTCTTACTGCATATATACTACTTAGGGAAAGTGCCTTCTACTATTTTTGGGTTCATGTCCTGCTCAGGCATTCAGTCAATTTATTATTGGCTAGCTATTGTAGTCCTGTCTGAGATTAGATGGATGTAACTGTGGATGAGTACATGAACATGCCTGCTGTTTCTGTGAGAAATAAGAAGAATGTATCTAGGGTCAATGGCTAGCCAAGGCAGTGGCTAGCATTCCATTACAGGCACATGTCTGCTATTCTAGTGGGGCGTGAGTTGATGCACATGCTTGCTATTCTAGTGAAGCAGTGAGGCATATATGAGAAAGTTAAAATTTTGGGTACAGGGGGCAGTGGCTAGGTAGGGGCAGTGGATCTACTGCTCAGTGAGGCTTATGATTGAGCCTGGGGGCCTGTGGTATACTTAAACCAATTTGTGTGGTTAAGTCAGGACATGCCTTCTATTTAGTGAGATCCATAAGCAAGTTAGAATACTGAGACTGGGGGCAGCTTTATAAAAATTCTATCACTATTACTGTAGAGGGCAACACTACCTTCTCAGTCCTTTAGACACAATCTGGGAGTTACCCCAACTCCTCACTTCTGCTATTCAACCTGTTGCCAAAACCTGCCATTTTTGCCTTTGTCAATATCTCTTGAACATTCATCATCCTTGCTTCTAACACTGCCACCATTCTGGTGCAAGCCACAATTAACTTCATTCTTGGACTATTGCAATAGCTCATTGGTGGATCTGCCTGCTTCAAGTCTCTTGCTATTCAAACTCATCCTCCATTCAGTCATCAGAATAATTTTCCTGAAGTAAAAGTCTCACCTTGTCACTCCAATACTCAGTGAACTATAGTGATTACCTAAGACTTCATTATCAAAT
Organism: Bettongia penicillata ogilbyi; assembly: GCA_023548195.1. Classification (NCBI taxonomy): domain Eukaryota; kingdom Metazoa; phylum Chordata; class Mammalia; order Diprotodontia; family Potoroidae; genus Bettongia; species Bettongia penicillata. Next base: position 2,795,976 of record JAJHZJ010000490.1, read on the forward strand.
GCAAAAATGGTCTATTTAGCATTCATAGCCCCTTGTTGCCTACTCCTTTCTCCTACCTTTCCAATTTACCAACATCTTACCCCTCACCATATATTCTTAAATCCTGTATCAATGGCCGTTGGGTTGTTCGACGCACAAGGTACTACAACTCTCAGTCCCAGAAATTTTTAGCAACTGTTTCCTATGCCTGAAATAATCTCCTTCCTCAATTTTGCCTTATTCTCAGACTTCCCACACCCTTTAACTCCAGTACCTTCTTTCTATTAGTTACTTCTGATTTATCCTGTATCTCACTTTTTAGTACATTGTTCTTTTCTTTTGATGGATATATTGTTTTATTTTTTAATTTATTAATTTATTTTTAGTTTTGAACATTCATTTCCACAAGATTTTGAGTTTCAAAATTTCTTCCCATTTCTCCCCTCCCACAACCCTAAAACACTACATTCTGATTACCCCTTCCTCCAATCTATCCTTCCTTTTAACACATCCCTCACTTTCCTTATGCCCATCTTATCTCTTTTCTTCTAGGGCAAGATAGATTTCTATACCAAAATACTTGTATTTCTTATTTCCCAGTTACATGCAAAAACAATTTTCAACATTCATTCCTAAAACTTTGATTTCCAACTTCTTTCTCTCTTCATCCCTCCCCACCTATCCCCACTGAGAAGGCAAGCAATTCAATACAGGCTATACATTTGTAATTTTGCTAAGGACTTCCATAGTAGTGCTGTTGTGAAACACTAACTAGATTTCTCTCCATCCTATCCTGCCCCTCCTATTTATTCTATTCTCTCTTTTGACCTCATCCCTCCCTTAAAATGTTTACGTCTAATTACCTCCCTCCTCTCATTTACCCTACCTTCTATCATCCTCCTTGACTCCACATATTCCCTTCTCCCTTACTTTCACATAGTGTAAGACAGATTTTCATACCGAATTGAATGTGCATGTTATTCCGTCCTTAAGCCAAATGTGATGAGAATAAGCTTCACTTTTTCCCTCTCACCTCTCCTTTTCCCTGCCATTGAAAAAAGCTTCTTCTTGCATTTATTATGAGATATAATTTGCCCTATTCCATTTCTCCCTTTCTCTTCCCATTATATTCCACTCTCGTCCCTTAATTTTATTTTTTTAGATATCATCCCTTCCTAGTCAACTTTTTCTCTCTCTCTCTCTCTCTCTCTCTCTCTCTCTCTCTCTCTCTCTCCTCTCTCTCTCTCTCTCTCTCTCTCTCTCTCTCCCCATATATATATATATATATATATATATATATATATATATATGTATATATGTATCTCTGTGTATTTGTCTGTGTATTGTCCTTCCAACTGCCCAAATATTGATAAAAGTTTCAAGAGTTACAAATATTATCTTTCCATGTAGGCATGTAAATAGTTCAACTTTACCAAGTCCCTTATGATTTCTCTTTCCTGTTTACATTTTCTTGCTTCTCTTAATTTATGAGTTTGAAAGTCAAATTTTCTATTCAGCTCTTACGTTTTCATCAAGAATGCTTAAAAGTCCTCTATTTCACTGAATGATTGTTTTTCCCTTGAAATATTATACTCAGTTTTGCTGGGTAGATAATTCTTGCTTTTAATCCTAGTTCCTTTGACTTCTAGAATATCATGTTCCAAGTTGTTCAGTCCCCTAAAGTAGCAGCTGCCAGATCCTGTGTATCCTGATTGTATTTTCACAGTACTACAGTTGTTTCTTTTTGGCTGCTTGCAATATTTTCTCCTTGACCTGGAAACTCTGAAATTTGGCTACAATATTCCTAGGAGTCTTTCTTTTCAGATCTCTTTCAGGAGATGATTGGTGAATTTTTTCAATATTTATTTTACCCTCTGATTTCAGATTATCAGGAATGTTTTCCTTCATAATTTCATGAAAGATGATATTTAGGCTCTTTTTTTGATCATGACTCTCAGGTAGGCCCATAATTTTTAAATTGTCTCTCCTGGATCTATTTTTCAGGTCAATTGTTTTTCCAGTGTGTCATTTCACATTGTCTTCTATTTTTCACTCTTTTGGTCTTGTTTGTAATCTCTGGGTTTCTCATAAAGTCATTAACTTCCATTTTCTCCATTCTAATTTTTAAAGAACTATTTTCTTCAGTGAGGTTTTGAACCTCATTTTGCATTTGACTAATTCTGCTTTTGAAAGCATTCTTCTCTTTGTGCCTTTCTGGACCCCTTTTGCTATTTGGGTTACTTTATTTTTAAGGGTATTAACTTCCTTAATATTTTCAGGTCTCCTCTAGCAAGCTATTGACTTGCTTTTTAAGATTTTCTTGCATCCCTCTCACTTCTCTTCCCAATTTTTCCTCTACCTTTCTTCTTGATTTTCAAAATCCTTTTTCAGCTCTTCCATGGCCTGAGAGTGTTGCTTATTTATTTTGAAGGTTTTGCATGCAGAAGCCTTGGTTTTTTAGGTCTTCCTCTGATGGTATGCATTGTTCTTTCTCATCCAAAAAGATCCAAAAATATCTGCTCATCAAGAAAATAACCATCTGTTGTCTTATTCTTTTCCCTTATTTGGGCATTTTCCCAGCCAGCTACTTGACTTTTGAGTTCTTTGTTAAGAGGAGGGTATAATGTGGGGAACAATAAGTTGTCACTTCCTCCAGGGTGACACAATCAAAGGAGAGGAGTTTACTTCTCTCCTGACCTGCACTCTGGTCTGGGAGCAACTGCAAGCACTCTTTTCTGCTCAGGATCTGCCAGTAAAGTTTCCTCTCCACAACTGCCTCCAGCTCCATCACACCAGCCAGCACTCCTCAACACAGTGTGTCTACTGAAGGCTGAGATCTAGATCAGCACCTCAATTCCCCCAGGGGCTTTATGTCAGGGTTCCACCAATGGAACCTTTTGCCTTGGGCCACCTGGAACCAGGGCTAGACAGCCGAGTTCCTTTCTCATGCAAGTGATAGACCTTTCTCCCTGCGTTTTGAAGTTGCCTTTGGTGTTTAGGAATCCCAGCTGCCATTGTGGAGCCTTGAAGCCTTCTCCAGTCCTGCCCTTGCTGCTCAGCCAAGGCCTAGTTGCTCTCCACTCTCCACCCAGTCAGATAGTCCTTTCCTGTTGGTCTTCCAGGCTGCCTTGTGCTGGAAATCTCTTTCACTCTGTTGTTTTGTGGTTTCTGCTGCTGTAGAATTTGTTTAGAGTCATTTTTTACAGGTATTTTATGGGCTTTGAGAGGACAGTTTCTAGAGGTATGCCCTTCTACTCTGTCATTTTTCTCTACCATCCAGTATATTGTTCTTTGTGTGATGTCCTCCACATTAGACTATGAGCTCCTTGTGAACAGGGCCTTTTCTTTTCTGGTTCTTGATATCCTCAGTGTTTAAAGCTATGCCAGGCACATAGAAGGTATTTAATGAATGTTTCTTGACATGACTTGACCATTGTCTCTGGTGAGAGTGTGGGATAAAACTAATTTGGAATTGGTGATGAAGCTAATGTAAAGAGAACTTATGTGACAAAAGTATACCTCACCATAGCTCCTAGTTCTTGAAAACCATTCCTTTTGTAGTGGATTAGCCAGTCAGTCAATGAAGAAGTATGAATTAAGTGTTTTTTACCCCATTCCACATATACTCTGCTGATGGAAATACAAAGAAAGGACAACAAAATACAGGTAAAGTAATATTGTCTTGATTCTCAAAGAACCTATATTCTAATAGAGGACATAGTATTCAGTTATATTCAAATAATCATGTGCATATCAAATATATAATGTATAACTAGCAAAAGAATCTCAGAGGAAAAGTACTAGTAGCAAGGGAGGGGAGCATGAAAGACCTTTGGCAAGAGACTGAATTTGAGTTGGGTCTGGAAGGAAGACAGGGAAGATAGTAATCATAACTGAGGAGAGAGAGTATTCCAGGCATGGGATGAAGCCAGCGGAAAGACAAGGATTGTGGAGATGTAGTGTTGTGCATAAAGAGCAAGTAGACAAACATAGTTGGATTATAAAGTCTACATTGGGGGGCAAGTACAAAAAAAGGGAAAGGAGGGAAGGAGTCAAGTTGTTAAATTCCCTTGAATTTAACTCTCTACTGGGTTTCAAGCAATATTTTCTTTCACTTCTTTTCATCACAAGGGGTCACAATCACTGAAATTGCAGTTTTTCTTGGGTCATCGTCTTTTGATGTCCTTCTATATGTATCACCTCTGTTTTTGGCCACTGCAACTATGATAGTTACTGCCACCTCCTTCAAGACACTCAGCAAGAAGCTCTGGTTGACCGCAAGTTGATAACTCTAATATATTTACCAAACTAAATGAAGAGGAATTGCACTTGACAATAATCATCCCCTTAAAATCAGGAAAGAATAAATACAAAAGAATAGAGTTTACGTGTTCATGGTCTTACAATGGCAGATGGCAAATAGTGTAGTCACTCTTCCTCCTAGCCGGCAAATCATACCAATTCTTGTTTCCCTTTCACCAAATAGGAGAGAAAAGACTGATAGGCAGAACATTCACTTCTATATGCAGAATAAGTTCTGACTCAGCAGAACCAGAATCATTATTCTTCTGTATTCGTAGCCATTTAGAAAATTTTGTATCCTCATATGCTTTTAGCTCCTCAGTTGTACATGTATGGACAAACTTCAAATTCCACATGTTGAATTGGAATTGCTGGGAATAGCTTGGGTATGTAACTTACCAGCATATTCACATCAGAACATCCTTTAAGGACTGAGTTCTCACTGGTAAATTGCCCCATTACGTTGCATCAGTTCCTATTTCAAATTTAGGTTCTTTTAAGGCAAGGAATAATTTTCTTTTTACCTTATTGTCCTTAACACATAACAATGTTTTATACATAATGGAAGCACAACATATTTTGGGAGTTGCAGTTTAAAATGGATTAGAGTGATGTATAGAGAGACACTCCCTAGGGAGGAATCTGCTGTTATTTGAGATCTGTTTTCAAAGAGCTATTATTTCTATCAATGTTACTCAGACTCAATTCTATGGGCAAGTATGACTCTAAACCATAACTCATTCAATTTTCATTTGACACCATCATTTGAATGACCTTAGCATTTCATCATTTCTATTCTGATGTCTTCCATCTTTGCAAGAAAGTGCTTTGTAGAAAATCTGATACATAAATATACATATATACACAAATACTATTTATACATATGTGTGTATATATGTATGTATAAAAAATTCAGTTTTTACATACAATTTACTACTGAGGTATAATTGTTGAAAGCAATTTTTTTTCTATATTTATTTTGCCCTTCTTTCATTGTTCAGTTTAAATTGTGTTAGACTGTTCATGAACACATTAAAGATTTTTTTCACAAAGATAGTGGGGTGATTTGCCATGTCCTTCTTTAGCTCAGTTTTCCAAATGAGGAACTGAAGGTTAAGTTACTTGCCTAGGGTTATACAACTAGTTCATTTCTGAGGATCGATTTGACTCTAGACCAGGCACTCTATCCACTAGCTACCATTTTACCCCTCTGCCAAAGTTCTAATGCTTTATTGCAAAGTGTTATACACGGAAGCTTGTTGAAAACAGTGGATTCAATGGTAACTGAGACTGAGGCTGATTTTTTTATTTCTAGAACATGCCAGAAAGCTATACCAGGTGGGGAGCAATATGATAGACTGAAAAGAGCACTAGCTCTGGAGTCAGAGGTCCTAAATTCAAATGCTGCCTTTGGGCAGCAAGATTTCTATTTCTGACCTTTAACAATTCACTTAAACTCCTTGTATCTCATTTTTCTAATTTGCAAGAATGAAAAACTTGAATAAGATGGCTTCTGAGAACCTTTCCACTTCCAGACCACCTCTGCATGGATGACATCTAAGATCCCTTTCAGCTTTCAATATAAGTTCAGGAGGCCTTTACTACCCTTTATCTTTTCTGATACAAAAGAAGAAAGGATGAATACCTTTCTTACACAGCAATTCTCCCTCAATTTTTGCCCATAGTACTAGCAGAATCTAGCCCCAGAAAATAAAATAAAACAGTGTTAGGCTAAGCACTTAATTAAAGACTGCTTGCCTAGGGGAGGCAAGCAAAAATGCAGCAATTTTGAGCAGAAATAAAGCAGGTCTAGTAGTACATAAACATGAAGATTTCCAAACCTCTCAAAGCCAAAGCAGCTTGAGGCCATCTACTGTCAGATGTAAGGGCTATTTGAACCCCAGAGTCCTGGAATGAGTGCAACACCTGAAGTAAATACATTATCAGAGTTGCTGACTCCTGCTGTGTAATAGAAAAATCAGTGAACTGGAAATCAGGGAGCCTGGCATCTAATCCCAGTTCTGCTGATTATTTACCATGTGATATTTGAGCTCTGTAGGCGCTAGTTTCTATTTTTGTAGAAGTAAAATGAAATTACAAATATGGGTTTTGGATGAGTTGGTTGCTAAGGTCATCATTCTATCATAAAATTGACAAGGGTCTAAAATAGGGACTGAGTGGTAAGATTCCAAAAACAGAGAATACTTTGAACAATCCATTTTTGTTGAAGTGTAAAGTTCTTGGGAGGGAAAACAAGATAAGAATCAGATTGTGGAAGATTTTTCATGACAAAACATTTTATTTTGCAAGCAATAATTACAATTTACTTAAGGGGGCTCAAAATTTTAAGTTCACTGATTTCTCTTCCCTCTCCCATTTTACTGTACACATCTGGGGAAGAGGGGTGACTAGAAGGCAGAATGCCATAGTGAGAATAACTCTGGATTGAGTGAGGACCTTAACTCAAATTTTTGATTTCTATCACTTACTGTGTGACTTCAGATAAGTCACTCAGTATTTTGGGACATCAGTTTCCTCAAAGACAAATGAAGGGATTGGATCCAATGACTTATAAATTCTCTTCTAGCACAAAATCAATGATCCTATGATATGTAGCCTAGGGGAGGGGTCATTCATACTTTCTACGAAGAAATCAGGTGTGTCCTCTAAAGAAGTTGGCTCATATATACTGCAGGAATTTATATTTCTGATTAGAAGATTTTAAAAACAAGTGCATGTGCTACTGACATACCATGTGTATGGTGACATAAGGATATCATAAAGTATTACTGGAATATGAAGAGGAGAGAGTTCTTTGTGGACTGCAGCAGTCAAAGCAATCTTCATGGAAGTTGTTAACCTTGAGCTGAGCTCTGAAGAGTGAGTTTGATTTGAGCAAAACTAATAATGGAATTTTTCATAGAAACACCTTCCAGTCTACTCCAGAAGTCAGTAACAATCATGTGCAAGGCAATAATTGAAGTGAAATTGAGGGATTTCTTGACTTTTTGCCACAAACTGCAGACAAAACATGAAGATTAATGTCAGCATTAATGAAGATTGAACCTACTGCTTTAACTTTACTTAGTGTGAATTTCCTTCTTCTTTTTTCCCCCTTTGGTAGATTTCTGTACTTTGTCTGGCTTCCACCACAATGTAGCCCTTCAGCAAACTGATACTTAAGGGCACTTTTTTCAGCTCTATTCTATTAGTGGCCACAAACTGTGCTCTGATGCATTTGGTGACTTTTGAAATGGCTTTTCATAATAGAAAAAGTTAGCATGGATAGAGTAATTGGAAAGAAGTGGGGAGACAAATACTGCTCAGGGAGAAAGAAGTGAATGTTAGGACAATGGGTGAAGGAAGATGGCTAAAAGTTAAACTGGAGGAAAAAAAACAAGTCATTTTTTTTTTAAATGGGCCCACAAAAATCGAAAGAACAACAAAAGCAAAAGAAAAGATGAACTTCCTGGAATAGTAGTCTATAATGTAAACGTAACTGAACTTATATAACAATGAAAATGAAATTAGGTACAGTAGCCCAGTATATCCCTTTCAAATTTTCAAACCTTAAATATCACTATCAAGCAATAGTCATTGATTTTGTTTTTTGTAAAACTACGTATTTGATTTAAACTTCAATCATGTAAAAAGGAGAAACAGGAGAGAACTAGAACATAAGCTTTAAGTAGCTCTTTAAAGTGTTTTGAATGGAAAAAATGATTTGCCACAAACATCTTGACCAAAGAATAGACTACTTAAAAGCAAAATAGCTAGGATGCAGCTTATCTCTTTTAATTAGATCTAGTTTTCCTTTTACTTTGTTTGAGATCAGAATTGTTACTCCTTTTTTTGTTACTGTTGTTGTTTGTTTTGTTTTGTTTTACTTCAGTTGAAGCATAATATATTCTGCTCTAGACTTTTACTTTATCCTGTGTGTATCACTCTGCTTCAAATCTACTTCTTGTATATTTTAGGATCATGGTTTTTAATCCACTCTGTTATCTGCTTCCATTTTATGGGAGAATTCATCCCATTCACAATCACAGTTATGATTAAAGTGTCTTTCTCTACATCTTGTCCTTACAAGCTAATAATTATTAGTATTCTGGGGAAAGTATAGGTAGGAGAAGAGATCATAAATGTCTTTATTCAAGTTTTCAAGTTGCGATAGTTCTTCCAAAAGTTATAGCAGGGAGGAGAGAGTTTGTAGTTAATGGAATGGATATGATAAAAGACAAGGTGATGAAATTTAAAATATCTGTGAGTGACAGTTTAAGTAACTTGATTCTAGGTTCTAATACAAATAGGAATGTAGGATCTTCTAGAGCAACCCCTCCCAACATGAATGTATTTGACACACCTGAAGACATTATCTCAGTTCAAGGTATACTGTGGGTCTATATTTCTACCACTATAATTCATTAGACCCCACTAATATGTTTACCTTTTTATAGTCACCCAGAAGATGTGATTAGGCCAAATCAAGGGCATTCATTAAAATATCATTATAAGAAATGTAGCTGCAAGATATTTTTCCATACAATAAACCTAGGTCACATTCTCCCACCAATATATAGTATTAGTGCAGGAAGTCAATATTTATAGCATTAGCAAAAGGGAAGACATATAGAAACTCATGTGACCAAAGTGAATTACTCCTCTGGTATCATCAGGCCCACTGATTCCTTCTCATGATGTTCTCATGTTGATTATGTAGAAGTGAAAGAAAGCCTTAAGAGGATGGGATTAAGTGATTATAGAAGAGATTGACTACTTATAAGATAAAAACAATATTGGAGACAGTAGATACCTAGCTCACTGCTTTGAAGTTTGAGAATGATCACTCTATGATGTTTATTAAATACTTTGCCACTTTACATGATGAACTTAACCTCCCTTGACCTAGGTTTCCTCATTTTTAAAGTGAAGAAATTGGAATAAATGACTGCTAAAATCTTTAAAATGTTATGATTCTGAAATTATCTTACATAAGTCATGTGATTGCTTGCCATAGAAGTATTCTTTATACTCTATTTTAAAATTATTATTCTTACAATGACCACTTCCATGTTTTTTTTTCTATTTTCCTCCTTCATGTGAGAATAGACTAGAGTGAAAAATGGTTATGAAATTAAAAATGTATTTATCTGCCCTACAATCTGGTAGTCCTGCTGGTCTCTTAGAAATAATTTACAACTTTTGTTCATTGACTATATACTGATCACATGTACCTTTTCCTCTTTCTCAATCAAAACCCCATGTATTTTATTTGCAAACATAGCTTTGATCCTGAAGCATTTACATTAGACTCTCTTTATTGTTGGAGAGAATAATGATTCAGAAATGAATACTTCTTTTGACTTAAGAGCTTTGGAAAGGACACAAAGTTCTAAATTCCTTTCAGGGAGAGATCTGTGGGAAGAACAGGTTTTGCAAAGAAGACATAGAGGGGAAAGGCAGCTCTTTGACATGCCCATGAATTTCCAGCTTAATGTTTTTGAAAAAATTGAGGAAATTCGTATTTCTTTAGATAGGATATCTCACTCCTAGAAGAAGAACCCATTCATTTTATGTATTGGCTGGTATATTCAAATTTATATAATATCTATGATTTCTGTTTGTTCTTGCTTGGATAAACAGGTTAATTTGTTATTCACCACTTTTGATAGTCTCTTATGTAACTAGAGTTTGGTGGGAAAGAGTCAAGGAAATGAAGACTATAGTAAGATGCCCTGTTCACTTTTTTTCCTTAGGTTTATGTATTTTTAGTTTTTCAACATTCAATTCCACAAAATTTTGAGTTTCAAATTTTCTCCCCATCTCTCCTGTCCCCCACTCCAAAACACCATGCATTCTCATTACCCCTTCCCCCAATCTACCCTCCCTTTTATCACACCCCTCCTTTCCTTTATCCTCATCTTCATTCTTTTCTTGTAGGGCAAGATAGATTTCTTTACCCCATTATTTCTTATTTCCCAGATACATGCAAAACCAGTTCTCAACATTTGTTCCTAAAACTTTGAGTTCTAACTTCTTTCCTTTCTTCACTCCCCACCCATCCCCAAAGAGAAGGAAAGCAATTCAATATGGGCTATATATGTGCAGTTTTGCTAAAGACTTCCGTAACAGTGATGTTGTAAAAGACTAACTGTATTTCCCTCCATCGTTTCCTGCCCTCCATTTTATTTTATTCTCTGTTTTTACCTTATTCCTCCCCAAAATCATTTGCATCTAATTATTCCCTCCACTCATTTGCCCTCCTTTATATCATCCCCCCACACTCCACTTATCCCATTCTCCCCTACTTGCCTGTAGAGTAAGATAGATTTTTGTACCAAATTGAGTGTACATGTTATTGTCCTTAAGCCAAATGTGATGAGAGTTAGCATCACTTTTTCCCTCTCACCTGCCCCCTTTTCCCCCCAAGTTCATTCTTGCCTTTTTTATGAGAGATAATTTGCCTCATTCCATTTCTCCCTTTCTCCTCCCATTATATTCCCTTCTCACTCCTTAATTTTATGTTTTTAGATAGAGTACCTTCCTATTCAACTCATTCATCCCTTCTGTCTATATGTATACATACATATATAGTTTAAAGTATATATATATATATATATATATATATATATATATGAGTGTGTGTGTATATATATGTGTGTATGTGTATAATGTATAATCCCTACAACTACTCAAATATCGAGAAAAATTTCAAGTTACAAATACTATCTTTCCATGTAGGCAGGTAAGCAGTTCAACTTTACTAATTCCCTTATGATTTCTCTTTCTTGTTTACCTTTTCATGCTTCTCTTAATCCTTGTGTCTGAAAGTCAAATTTTCTATTCAGTTCTGGCCTTTTCATCAAGAATAGATGAAAGTCCTCTATTTCATTGAATGACCATTTTTTTCTTGAAGTATTATATTCAGTTTTGCTGAGTAGGTGATTTTTGCTATTAATCCTAGTTCCTTTGACTTCTAGAATATCATATTCCAAGCTGTTCTATCTCTTAATGTAGAAACTGCCAGATCCTGTGTTATCCTGATTGTATTTCCACAATACTAAAATTGTTTCTTTCTGACTGCTTGCAATATTTTCTCCTTCACCTAGGAACTCTGGAATTTGCCTACAGTATTCCTAGGAGTTTTTCTTTTCAGATCACTTCCAGGAGGTGATTGGTTAATTCTTTAACATTTATTTTACCTGCTAGTTCCAGAATATCAGGGCAGTATTCCTTGATATTTTCTTGAAAGATGATGACTAGGCTTTTTTCTTGGTAATGGCTTTCAGGTAGTCCCACAATTTTTTATTGTCTCACCTGGATGTATTTTCTAGGTCAGTTTTTTTTTTTTTTTCCCAATGACATATTTCACATTGTCTTCTATTTTTTCCTTTTTTTTGGTTTTGTTTTGTAATTTTTTGGTTTCTCATAAAGTCATTAGCTTCCATCTGCTCAATTCTTATTTTTAAAGAACATTTTCTTCAGTGAGCTTTTTAACCTTCTTTTCCATTTGACTAATTCTTCTTTTTAAAACATTCTCCTCCCCATTGACTTTTTGGGCTACTTTTGCCATTTGGGTTAGTCTCTTTTTAAAGGTATTGATTACTTCAGCATTTTTTTGGTCTCCTTTAGCAAGCTGTTGACTTGCTTTTCATGATTTTATTACATCACTCTCCTTTCTCTTCCCAATTTTTCCTCCACTTCTATTATGGCCTGAGATCATTACATATTTATTTTGGAAGTTTTGTATGCAGAAGTCTTGACTTTCAGACCTTCTTCTGATGGTATGCATTGTTCTTCCTCATCCAAAATGATGGAAGAAAATATCTGCTTACCAAGAAAGCAACCTTATATGTCTTATTCTTTTTCCCTATTTTAGATATTTTCCCAGCCTGTTATTTGATTTTTGAGTTCTTTGTCAAGAAGAAGGTATACTATGAGGACCTGTAAGTTTTCAGTTCCTCCAAGGTGGCCTAATCAAGGCAGAGAAGTTTACTCCTCTCCTCACCTGCCCTCTGACCTGGGAGCAACTACAAGCATTCTTTTTTGCCCAGAATCTTCTAGTAGAACTTCCTCTTCAGAGCCTCCACCAGCTCAACCACACCAACCAGTACTCCTCCTCATCCCAGGGCTGCCACTGAGGGATGAAATCCTGATTGGCCGCTCAATTCCCCTCCCACCCCCCAGGATCTTTAGATCAAGCCTCCAAATGGAAGCTGGTACTGCCTTCTCATGTAGGTGAAAGAGCTTTCTCACTGACTTTTGAAGCTACCTTTGGTGTTGGTGATTTGAGAAATCTGGGAATGGCAGCTGTTGGTGGTGGTGCCTTGAAGCAGTTCCAGTCCTGTCCCTACAGTGTCATGGCCAAGGCTGGGCTGGGCTGTGCTCCACTCCACATCTGATGTGATAGACTTTTCCTGTTGGCCCTCCAGGCTGCCTTGGGCTGGAAATCTCTTTCACTTTGTTGTTTTGTGCCTTCTGTTGCTCTATAATTTGTTTAGAGTCATTTTTTACAGATATTTTATGGGCTGTGGAAAGAAAACTTCTAGAGCTGTGTCCTTCTACTCAGTCATCTTGGCTGCACACCCCCATTCACTTTTAAAAGACCCTGATGCACAAAGTTCCCTTAATTTAAAAGAAAATCATTACCCTAGAATAGTATTTTTTAAGGGTGGTGGTGGTGATGGTGTATATATAGTTTAATCTCATAATCCTCTCTCTCAAAAGAGAACATATCCAAAGTGTTGATCAAACTGTCTCTTATCAAGGAATGGGAGAAATTACAAATATATCTACGCATGCTTCTACCCAAGTCACATCAATGTTTCAAGCTGGATTTGGGCTCAGGCCTTCCTTACTCCATGTCTAGTGATCTCTCTTATTTCTAATCTAGTTTCCATAGGGCTCACATTGATACAAATATGATATTTCTAAAGTACATATTTTATATTGTCCTCCCCTTCTCCCCATTCTGCAACCTGCTTAAGGTCAATTAACTTTAGCTCTCTCTCTATACTGGGATCAGATTCAAATTTTTTCTAAAATTCTGAAGAAACTGCCTCTAGCTTAATTTCCCCACTTTATTTTACGTAATTCCTCTTCATGCACTGTATATTATCAACAAACTGACACTTCTTTGACTTTTGAAATCTACATCACTTATTTGCTTTTGCCAATATATTCCATTTCTTTTCTCATATTTATGTTTTTGCACAAACAAAGCTCCATGCATAGAATATACTCCCACCTCATTTGTGCCTTTTAGAATCACTGTGATAACATAAAGTGCAATTTATTTTTCATTTAAAGCATTTCAAACAATTGAAGACAGTCATTATATCTCTTGATTTGTTTACTTTTTCTTCTTTTAGGATAATAATCTGGCATCCAGTATTCTTATAGAAGAAGAGTGATGAAAATATCTGAAATATGAATAACTAAGTGATCATCCTCAAGGAAGAAACAGAGAGCAACTTCATAGCTAAAGAGAGGGGAATAAATTCATCTAAAACTTTGTTGATTCACTCATACATATAAAATTCCAAGATCACAAAAAAGATTTGGTTTTCATTGCACTTCGGGAAAATTAGTAAGATTATTAATTTCATTGTCAAATACAGTTAAAGAAATACTAGTGAATAATGAATTCTAAACGAAAAGGCATTTTACTAGAAGGATCAATTTTTAATGGCATTTACTTTTTACTTTCACAGTTTTTCAAATGTATTCAGTAGTATGTGTAAAACATTGTATTGTCATCCATTTCTTGTATAACAGAAATCTCTGGAGAGACAGCATGGTGTAATAGATGAAGGGCTAGTCTTAGATTTAGGAAAATATGGGTTCAGGAACTACTTTTGATGCATCCCAGGAACTTGACATGGCAAAGTTACTTTAACCTCTTAGTGCCCTGTCAACCCTTAGAGAAATGGTCCCTTGGTGGAGGAATTTTCCATATACGGAGATCCCTATACAGATGAAAGCATAATCATGGAATAGAAAGAAACAAAAAAATAATAAAGATATTTTGTTAGCAACATATTTTAAATTGCCTTCTGTATGTAATAATTGTAAGTATGTATATCTATGTGTGTATTACAAATATTTTTGAATATTTACATTTAAATTACAGTTCTGATACAGAAATATAACAAGTACACTAATAATACTAAGAATTGTTATGGTTACAAAAGAACACATCTAGAACATGGACAATTTTCATTATCTCCTTTTTTTAATCAAATGAAATAATTCTGTAAGATAAACTTGGAGACAATAATGTATTGGCTTTATTTTCTAGAGTTTGGCAAAGAACAAAATAAAGACAAAGATATGAGCCCAAGGTAGTGTTTTTAAGTCTCCATTTTTCTTAAGTAGGAGAAAAGCCAATAACCAGAATATAAAATGATTCACATTACAGTTTATTCTATCTTTCTTGGAAAAATAAATTACTTTCTGAGGGTTTGTTAGAGATTCTGCTGGCATTTTGTGTTTCCCTCCTCCATGAGTACCTTGCATTCTCAGCAAGAATCATTTTGGAAGGCCTGCTAAGAACATCATCAGAAGAATGAATCACTGGAAGAAACTTTCCCTGAAAATAAGAGTAAAGAGAATAACTGGGTCAGTATTGAATGGTCAAATTCTTTATGTGATGACATTGAAGAGAGTTTACCCTACATCTGCATTATTTATTCAATCCTGAAAGTACATTTTAGGAATATTTATAACCTGAAGAGCATCCAGGTGTAAGGAACTAAAATGGTCAAAGGCCTGGAATTCATTCCATGTAAAGAGTTCTTCAAAGATACTGCCTGAGTTGAGACTGGAGAAGGGAAGAATGAAAGTTGTTCTCTAACATTTGAAAGTCTGCTGTGTGGACATAAGCTTAGACTTATTCTACTTAATTCCACAGGGCAGAACAATGATCAATAGATAGACATTGCAAAGAAGCAATTTTAAACTGAATATAAAGAAAAAACTCACAAATTGGAAATATTCAAAAGGGGAATCTGCTACAATTTAGACTTAAAATGGTCTCCCTAATTATAAATGTTCACACAAAGGCTAAATTTTGGACATTTTGTAGAAACAACTCTGTTTTAGGCAAGATTTAGATTAAATAACATTTCAGGAATGTATTGGATTTCATTACTTTTGAGTTTCCTTCTAGGTTTGAAATTTAGTGACTCTGTGATCCCTATTCCTATTGCTTCTTTAAAATACTTTAAACAATTCCATAGTACTCCATGATGGTGAATGATATGCCCCAAGATACAACTTGTGGTTTATCCAAGGTAAAGTTTGTTTTGAAAGAATGGGATCATTTGTTTCAATCAATGAATTAGTAGACAAGAATGCCATATGAGAGTAAGAGCCTATGTAAAAGATATTGGGAATGTTGCTGAAATCACAGGGTTAATTTGTACTCTGATGGTGAAGCAAGACAGTACAATGCTCTAGAGTAGAATCGCTATTAATTCAGCTGCCTACATGGGTCATGGCTGCTAAATTAACTGTCTTTAGTGATATATTAAGTTCTCAAAGTTCATGACAGATTCTGCTCCTCATCTATTTTGAAGCTGACAGCTACCATTTCCTCTGTAAATCACCATGAAGCTATAGTCTTTGAGTGTATGACAGTGGATATAAGTAGTGTTATGACTAACAAAGAGCATTTTCTGGAGAGGAGAGTAGAACAGAGAGAGAGAGAGAGAGAGAGAGAGAGATTCTTCAATATTCCACCTCTAATGAAAGTGTTGCTTGTAACAATTTGAAGTCCCATCAGGCTGTCCTTGTGGAAGTCACAAATGTTATTATCTAGGTGTCTAGGATTTGTTTTATGATGACCCCTTATTGCCTTAAATGTGCAGAGAAATAAAAAAAAAGTCAAAATAACAAGGGAAAGCTATATTATATTGGCATTAAATCAAAGATTTCTTCCCAGTTTTGACACTGAATCCATGTGTGACTAAGATTTTATTTTTCTTCTTATCTCACTGTTTCAGCCATCTGTAAAATGTGGGGAGAGGAGTCTGAGACTTTCAGCAACAGTGATTATGATGGAGAGGGAAAATATCGGTCAAGCATTTTGAGACTTGAAAGTAGAACTCTTATAGAAATACCAAGTAGTATGATCATATGAAATAACCAACCAAAACACTTACTGTTCTTTAAGACTGATGTAAGTAAAGTAAATAAACAGATTTTGTCCTTTTCCTCCAATTCAGTCTCAGTTTCTAAGCCTAAAGGCCTTCTTCTCACTTCTCTGTTCAGTCTGCCTGCCATTAAATTAATTGCAATCTCACTTTGCAGAGCTCATCCATTGCTCAAGTTATAAACTACAGTGTGTTGTTACATATGTAGGATGAAAGGTAGTAATTATTTGTGCAAGTTGTCCTTGCTCCAATTGAAAAAAAAGCTAGGTGTCTAGATCAGTTTAGAGAGAAGGGAAGGGATGGAAGAAATGACTGATCCTTTTAAATTTAGGAACACACCAGTGATAATAATCCAATGTGAGACATGATTAACTCAATAGTTCTGTCTCCATATTTATCATATGACAGTGCAGTGCTATATAGTCCTACTCCTGTGTCACTTTGTTGTTATTAGTCACAGATTTATCACAACTAGAAGGGTTCTGAAGGCCCAGCTTATAGTGGAGTTAGAACGCTTTCTGTCACTAAACTGACAAATGGTTGAAGAGACTCTGATCAAAGACCTCCAGGAAATAGGAACTCATTGCCTCTCAAGGTGAGACCATTCCACTTTTTGAAAGCATTAATAGGGAAGAAAATGGTTTGTTTTGTTTTTTTCTTTATTTGTATCCTAAATCTTCCATTATTCTAAAACTTCCTCCCAGTTTCCTGTTTTGCGCTCTAAAGTCAAGCAGCACAAAAAAAAAAAGAGAGAAAAGAAAGAAAGCAACATAAATCCTATGCCCATATGAAAGTCCTCCAAATACTTAGCACTTGTGTATATCCTTGAACTCTGGGACTCACATTCTTTATGTGGACACACACATATGTGTGTATAGTTATATATGTATATATATTCATATGTACATACATATACATGTATATGTATATGTATATATGTGTGTACATGTGTATATGGATATGGATATGCATAAATATTTGTATATATACATATTTATATATATATATATGTATACATATCTAACTTGAAGATAGGTATTACATCCTTATATATTATATCCCCAGAACCTCCAACTAATGCTGGAATATTGTCAAGTCCTCTATCCCTCTGGGTAGTCCTTTTCTATAAATGATCCTGCATATTTATATTTCTTCTGTAATATAATGACTGGACCTAACCACATTAGTCTACACCAAGACACAATATGATAGAAGTAACATTGCAGTTGTCTTGGACATT
This sequence comes from Bettongia penicillata ogilbyi, assembly GCA_023548195.1. Taxonomy (NCBI): domain Eukaryota; kingdom Metazoa; phylum Chordata; class Mammalia; order Diprotodontia; family Potoroidae; genus Bettongia; species Bettongia penicillata. The sequence continues at coordinate 2,813,652 of JAJHZJ010000490.1, forward strand.
ATTTCTTTCTTAATGTATCTAAAGATTTTATTATCTGGGTTTTTTAGCAGCTTTGTAACACATTTGAATTGATATTTAATTTGTAGTTTATTAATTTGTATTATTAACTTGGTACTTAAAAATTAGAAGAAAAGGTACAAAGATAGTGCCCTTATGACAGGTCATAGGATTTAGAGCTTGAATAGATTGAATAGAGGACTGAAATTGACATAAGGAGAACCTGAGTTCCAAATCTGGCCTCAGACACATGTAAATTACTAGCGATGTGATCTTAGGCAATTAATCCCAATTGCCTTGCCTTCTCCCCTCCAGAAAAATTATAAAGTATATATGCATATATATAATAACTTTTCCACCCTTTGCCTAAATCTAACTTTGCATCAATAAGTGAATTTTGAATAAATAGTTTGTCTGACTGTATTTAAAATTACTGAATTGGTATTTGTTTATCATATTGTTTTTTACTTTTACTTTTTACTTTACTTTTCTTCCCTAATTTAAATATTATAACTCCATCTTGAACAAGGAGTTTGACAGCCTGATTTTTGTCCAAATTAAAAACAACAACTATTTGTGTAGTATTGACCTCAACTGTTCATTTTTTTTTCTTTTTTCGTATATAATTTACTTATTTTTCTATTCTTAACATTCACTTGCATAAGAATTTGAATTGAAAATTTTCTCCCCATCTCTCTCCACACCCCAGCCCAGGACAGCATGCACCCTATGTACCCCTTCCTCCAGTATGTTCTCCCTTCTATTGCCCACCATTTTTCCAGCCCCCTTCCCATCTATTTTTCCTGTAGGGGCAAATAGATTTCCATACTACATTACCTGTGTAGCTTAGTTTCCAGTTGCATGCTAAAACAATTTTTAACATTCATTCTTAAAGCTTTGAGCTCCACATTCTCTCTCTCCCTCTCCACCCACCCACATTGAAAAAACAAGTAATTCAATATAGGTTATACATGTGTAACAGTTCAAAGCATTTCCATAATATCTATATTGCAAAAGACAAACCACATTTTCCTCTGTCTTATCCTTCCCTTCATTTATTATATTCTTGCCCTTGACCTGTCAACCCACCATAGTGTTTACTGCTGATTATCCCTTTCCTCAGTTTGCTGTCCCTTCTTTTATCTTCATTGTCATATCCCTTTACCCCTTTCCTTTGTGCAGGGTAAAACAGATTTCCATATCAAATTCAGTATGTTTGTTATTCCCTCCTTAAGCCAAATCCCAAAAGAGTAAGGCTCAATTATTTCCTTTCATCTGGCACCTCTCCCCATCCATTGTTAAACCTATTTCTTCCCTCTTTGATATAAGATGATTTTCTATATTCTACCTCTCCCTTTCTCTTACTCCTAGTACATTCCAATAAACAGTACTTTTTTTAGATATTTTCCCTTCATATTCAGCTCAGCTTGTGCCCTCTGTCTACGTGTGTGTATGTGTGTGTGTGTCTGTGGGTCTGCATGTGTATATATGTATATGTGTGTATATGTATGTATATATATACATATGAATATATACACACATACACTTATGTACATATACAAACCAACACATATATAATATATACATATATATGAACCCATACACACACATATTCCCTCTAACCACCCTAATACTTAGAAAGGTCTCATGAGTTACAAATAACATCTTTCTATACAAGAATGTAAACACTTCAACTTTAATGAGTGACTTAAGGCATCTCTTTCCTATTTAGCTTTTCATGCTTCTCTTGATTCTAATATTGGAAAGTCAAACTTTCTATTCAATTCTGGTCTTTTCAACAATAATGCTTGGAGGCCCTCTATTTCATTGAAATTCCATTTTTCCCCTGAAGTATTATATTAAGTTTTGCTGGGTTGGTGATTCTTGGTTTTAATCCTATCTCCTTTGACCTCTGGAATATTATATTCCAAGTCCTTCAATCTCTCATAGTAGAAGCTGCTAAATCTTGTGTTCCTGATTGTATTTCCACAATACTTGAATGGTTTCTTTCTGGCTGCTTGTAATATTTTCTCCTTGACCTGGGAACTCTGAAATTTGACTACAGTATTCCTAGGAGTTTTCCTTTTGAATCTCTATGGAGAGGTTATTGGTGAATTATTTTCATTTCTATTTTGCCCTCTGGGTCTAGATTATCAGGGCAGTTTTCCTTGGTAATTCCTTGGAAGATGGTGTCTAAGCTTTTATTTTTTCTTATCATTTCTTGGTTTTTTTTTTTTTTTTACATTATAAAAAGGATATTTAATGCAATGAATTAAACGTAGACTCTATGGAAATTCCACACGGTTCCATGCTTCAGTATCAAACAAACCCCAAGGCTCATTTTCTTGGACCTCTCATATCCTTTGCTCCTTTATTTTCATTTATCTATTTATGTTTGTTTTTTCTTTTTTTAATATAAATTTATTTAACTTTTTACATTCATTTTCACAAAAGTGTGGGTTCCAAATTTTTTCCCTATTTATCCCCTCCCCCCATGCCAATACATTGAGCATTCTAATTTCCCCTATCACCAATCTGCCCTCTCTTTTCTCATCCCTCCCTTCTCTTGTCCCCATCTTCTCTTTTGCCCGTAGGGCCAGATGACTTTCTATTCCCTATTACCTGTATTTCTTATTTCCTAGTAGCAAGAACAATACTCAACAGTTGTTCCTAAAACTTTGAGTTCCAAATTCTGCCCATCCCTCCCTCCCCACCCATTCCCTTTGGGAAGGCAGGCAATTCAATATAGGCCATATTTGTGTACTTTTTCAAATGACTTCGATAATAGTCATGTTGTGTAAGACTAACTGTATTTCCCTCCATCCTGTCCTGCTCCCCATTGTTTCTATTCTGCCTTTGATCCTGTCCCTCCCCAAGAGTGTTGACTTCAGATTGCTCCCTCCTCCCATTGCCCTCCCTTCCATCATCCCCCCCACCCTGCTTATCTCCTTCTCCCCCACTTTCCTGTATTGTAAGATAGGTTTTCATACCAAAGTGAGTGTGCATTTTATTCCTTCCTTTAGTCGAATGTGATAAACTTCATGTTTTTTTTTTGTCAGCTCTCCTCTTTTTCCCTCCACTAAAAAGTCTCCTGCTTGCCTCTTAAATGACATATAATTTACCCCATTCCATTTCACCCTCTTTCCTCCCACTACATTTCTCTACTACCATTTACCTTAATTTCTTTTAAGATATGGTCCCATCCTATTCAATTCACTCTGTACTCTCTGTCTCTGTATGTGCGTGCATATGTGTATGTGTGTGCACGCACGCATGTACGTGTGTGTGTGTGTTTGTGTGTGTGTGTGTGTGGTCCCACCAACTACCCAGATACTGAAAAGTTTTAAGAGTTACAGATATTGTCTTTCCATGTAGGAATGTAAACAGTTCACCTTTGGTAAGTCCCTTATGACTTATCTTTGCTGTTTACTTTTTCATGCTTCTTCAAATTCTTGTGTTTGAAAGTCAAATTTTCTTTTCAGCTCTGGTGTTTTCATCAAGAATGCTTGAAAGTCCTCGATTTCATTGAAAGACCATGTTTTCCCCTGACGTATTATACTCAGTTTTGCTGGGTAGGTGATTCTTGGTTTGAGTCCTAGTTCCTTTGCCTTCTGGAATATCCTATTCCACACCCTTCGATCCCTTAATGTAGAAGCTGCTAGATCTTGTGTTATCTTGATTTTATTTCCACACTATTGGAATTGTTTCTTTCTAGCTGCTTGCAATATTTTCTCCTTGACCTGGGAATTCTGGAATTTGGCCACAATGTTCCTAGGAGTTTCTCTTTTTGGATCTCTTTCAGGCAGTGATCGATGGATTCCTTGAATACTTATTTTGCCCTCTGGTTCTAGAATATCAGGGAAGTTTTTCTTGATAATTTTATGAAAGATGATGTCTAGGCTCTTTTTTGATCTTTTGGCTTTCAGGTAGTCCCATAATTTTTAAATTGTCTCTCCTGAATCTATTTTCCAGGTCAGTTGTTTTTCCAATGAGATATGTCACATTCTCTTCCATTTTTTCATTCTTTTGGTTTTGTTTTGTGATTTCTTGCTTTCTCATAAAGTCATGAGCCTCCATCTGTTCCATTCTAATTTTGAGAGAACTATTTTCTTCAGTGAGCTTTTGAACCTCTTTTTCCATTTGGCTAATTCTGCTTTTGAAAGCATTCTTCTCCTCATTGGCTTTTTGAACCTCTTTTGCCAATTGAGTTAGCCTATTTTTCAAGGTGTTATTTTCTTCAGCATTTTTTGGGTCTCCTTTAGCAGGGTATTGACCCATTTTTCCTGCTATTCTTGCATTTCTCTCATTTCTCTTCCCAGTTTTTCCTCCACCTGTGTAACTTGATTTTCAAAATCCTTTTTGAGCTCTTCTATGGCCTGAGCCCATTGGATATCTGTTTGGCATACAGAGGCCTTGACTTCTATGTCTTTCTCTGATGGTAGGCACTGATCCTCGTCATCAGAAATGAAAGGTGGGAACATCTGTTCCCCAAGAAATTAGCCTTCTATGGTCTTGTTTTTCTTCCCTTTTCTGGGCATTTTTCCAGCCAGTTACTTGACGTCTGAGATTCCTCTCCCCCCCTGCCTAGATCTGCCCAGCTAGTGCTTGGTGTCTGAGATTCAAATGCTGCTCCTCAACCTCAGGGCTTTCAGTGGTGGGTGTGGCTGCTATTCACTATGAGCTTAAGTTCTGGTGCTCAGGTGGGGCAGGGCCGCCTCCCAGGCTCAGTTCCCTCAGGGGGTTTATGCAGGATCTTCAGTAATGGAGTGAAGCTCCTGTCTGCTCCAGGAATCCCGGGCCGCTGTTGCCTCTGCTGCTATCTCCTGAGGGGGCCTGAGTTATGGAGACACCCCATTCCCCTCTCAGCCAGCCCGAAGTCTCTGTCACTGACCTGTAGCACCTGTGGGTGGAGGGACCTTCGTGGCTACCAGAGTTTCCATCCCTGAAATCTGCTCGGATCTGCTTCTCTCGGGGCTGTGCAGGCAGGGCAGGGTAGGGCAGGGGTGGGGTCCTCTGTATGGTGCGTGAGGACCTTTGGGGTCAGTTTTTCAGGGCTCTCTGGAACGGAAATCTCCCCCGCTCCATTTCTGCATGGCTTGCACTGCTCCCGAATTTGTGGGGAGTTCTTTTTGCAGGAAATTTATGGGCTGTGGGTTCGGAGCTAGCATATGTGAGTCTTTCTCCTCTGCCATCTTGGTTCCTCCCCCTAGACCTATAATTTTTTAAAATTATCTCTCCTGGATCTATTTTCCAGGTCAGTTGTTTTTCCAATGAAGTATTTCACATTGTCTTCTTTCCTTTCATTCTTTTGGTGTTATTTTATAATTTCTTGATTTCTTACATTGTCATTAGTTTCCATCTGCTCCATTCCAGTTTTTAAAGAACTCTTTTCTTCAGTGAGTTTTTGTACTTCCTTTTCCATTTCTCCAATTCTACTTTGTAAAACATTTTTCTCCTCATTGCTTTTTGGACCTCTTTTGCCATTTGAGTGAGTCTGTTTTTATAGGTTTTATTTTCTTCAGCATTTTTGGGGTCTCCTTTAGCAGGTTGTTGACTTGCTTTTCCTGGTTTTGTTGCATTTCTCTCATTTCTCTTCTCAATTTTTCCTCCACTTGTCTTTCTTAATTTTCAAAATCCTTTTTGATCTCTTCCATGACCTGAAACCATTGCATTTTTTGGAGGTTTTGAATATAGAATTCTTGACTTTGATGTTTTCCTCTCATGGTATGCTTTCTTCTTCTTCACCTGAAAGAATGGAAGAAAATACTTTTTCATCAAGAAAGCAACCTTCTATAGATGCATTTCTCCCCTTTTTGGGTCATTTTCCCAGTCAGTTACTTGACTTTTAAGTCTTTTGCCAAGTCAGGGATATATTCTAGGTACCTGTAAGTTCTAAATTCCTCTATGGCGACACAATCAAGGTAGAGGGGTTTATTCCTACCCTGGCCTGCACTGTGGTCTGTGAGCAACCACAATCACTCTTTTCTGCCCATGATCTATGGGTAGGATTCCCTCACCAGAGTCTCTACCACCTCCACCAGCCACTCAGAACTCACACCCCAGTCAGCCACTGGATTCCCACAGGGTCTTTAAGCAGAGGGTTCCAGAGGTGGATGTTACTGTCTCCCTGGGATTGAGACCAGACCACACTCCCCTTTCACCTCAGCAAAAAGAGCTTTCTTAGTGACATTTGAAGCTATCTTTGGCTTTTGTGGGTAGAGAAATCTGGAAACTGCAGCTGCTACTTGTGATTCTGTGCCTTGAAGCCTGCTCCAGTCCTATCCATGCAGTATGGCCAAGCTGGGACTGGGCTCCACTCCATGCCTACTGTGATAAATCTTTCTTTTTGGCCTTCCAGGCTCTCTTGGGCTGGAAATCTCTTTCTCTCTATTGTTTTGTGGTTTTTGCTGCTCTAGAATTTGTATAGAGCCATTTTGACATATATTATATGGTCTATGAGAGGAAAGCTGGAGCAGGTCTGCCCTTCTACTCTGCCATCTTATTTCTGCCCCCACACATCAACTATTCTTTACAACTTCATAAAATTATCTTATAAGCTATTGGCATCAGAGTTTTACAGAGAAAGGCAGAAAGGAAGAGATTTCAACTCAGTGGTAGGAGGAGGTCTTACTCAAAATAAAACATAAGGGGAACAATATATTCTTTAATTGGATAAAGGGGCCTTAGAATTAGCATAATGTGTAGGGTTTTGTTTGCTTGTTTGTTTGTTTGTTTAGGGAGATTACAACCCATTTTTCCTCCAGTAGCTTTTGTTTTTGTTGTCTTTTTAATTTACCTAGTTCCTCTTCCTCTTCCAAAACATTGATTTATATTTTTATTTGATCTTCTCTTGCTTTCAGTTTTCTACATTTTGGAAGGTAATCATTTCTTTCTTCAGTGTTCTCACTTTATTTAGTTTACATCTGTGTGTACTAAATTATAGCAATCATTTTATTTCTTCTGATTTTGTTGTGATTGCACAATATATTTTATTGATTTCATTTTCTGCTCTATTTTTTAATCAGGTTCATTAGTTTTATGTACTTTTTTATTTTTTTCATAGAACTGTCTTTTAGAATAGTTCAGCCATTTAAACTTCCAATTTATCTATTTCTTCTTTAATTTCAAAATTACCGCTTTAAGCTTATTTTGTATTTACTACTACTACTACTACTACTAGTATTACTACTACCACTACCACCACTACTACTACTACCACTACTACCATTGCTACCACTACTACCACTATTATTACTACTACTACTAATGCTACTACTACTGAAATTACTACAATAATTACTACTACCGCTACTAACTAGAATTTATATAATGTTTAGGGCTTGCAGACTTCATGGCAATCATTTTCTCATTTGATCCTCACAACAACTTTGGATGGTAGATGCTATTATTCTCCTTGTTTTATAGATGAGGAAACTGAGTTTGACAGAGGTTAAATACTTGTCCCTAGTAACACAGGTGTTCAGCACCCTATCTATTCCCATTGTTTATGTGTTGAAATTTTAAATTTTAAAAATGCCTATTCAGGTGATTTCCCCTTCCATTTCCATTCTATTATTATATTGTTTTAGGGATACACACACACACACACATGCACACACACATATGTATATATGTATTTTTATACTTATTCTAAGGGCCTATATCTAATGCAGATTGCTTTTAAACAAAAATTCCTCCCATTACTTAGTTGAAATATTTCACTTACTTGTTTTCTCTTTAAATCCCTTCCTTTATGAGAGTATCTACTCTGTTGTAGCCACTTTTCTGTTTTGTTTTTTTTTATCCTTGCTGAGAGATGACAGGAGTTATTTTCTGTTCCTTGTTGACTATTGTCTCAATTAATATACATCACCCATTCTCCTCTGTATTCATAGTTTTTGATTTCCTTTTTATACATTCTCTCTGTATCTAATTCTGGGATGTATAAAAATTCATTGATTCACCTGGAGGGTGTTGGGATATTTATTTCATGCTTTTTCAGACCTGTATCTCTCTGGTCCCTCCTTTCTTTTATTTAAGTTCCATTTCAAACATTTTCTTTCCCCTTGTATAATTTTAGAAAAAAATATTTAACAGTTCTTCTATTGTTTTTATTCTTGTATTTATCCTCCAAATTTCCATTTTCATAATTTCTAGAGATGTATTAATTTATTGTAGTAATTGTGCTTTCTTGATAAGTTTATTGAACTTGCTTGGGTTTCTCAATTTTGAGGTGCTTAAAACTTGGATAATCTACTCACTGTTGTTTTATTTTTATCTTTTTAGAAATGCATCAATATCCTCACTTTTATTCATTGATGTTTTTTTTTTTATTGATGACTAAGTTAAAGTACATAGTGGTGTGTCATGTTGTGTTCCATCTCTATCTTCACTTTCCCTTTAATTCTAATTCTTTCTTTGATTACTGTGTGTAATATGTTATTTGAATTTTTTATTTTATGTTTAAAGGTCCTTTCTCTAGTACCTTGTGAATTTTGTTAGGTTTTTTGGGACTAGAATTATTAGAGGGAAGTGTGTGTGTTTGTGCGTGTGTATGTGTCTGCTTGGAATTGTTAAGGCATGTTTTTTCTAGAGGCTGAAGTAGACATTTTTTCCTAGAGGCAATCTGCAGGCGCTCTTCATTGATCCTGTTTTTGTAATCAAAATTCTGTGAAGTTTTTCTAAATTAATTATTTTTTTACTAGAGTGTAAGTTTTTTTTTTTTTAATTTTTCATGGTCACTTTTCAGTGCTTTATTCTTCAACAGTTCATTTTATATGAAAAAATAGAAAACATTCAGTTTAATAACTGGGACAAGATGAATAATGGGAGCATTTTGTTATTTTGTGGAAAATATGCTCAATTTGATAATGTCTTAGTAATAAAAGATGAAAAACTGATTACTAATTACACATGTATATATACTCATATATTCATATTTATATATAGTGTGTGTATGTTTATACATATGTATATGTGTGTGTGTGTGTATTCCTTATTTTATTAGTACCATAAGTCTGTGTGTGTGCTCATTTTCCACACAGTCACTGGAAAAAGGTGGTGGAAGAGGATGATCCAGTTTTTTTGGTAGAGTCATACATATAATGTAATTACTTTTTATTTTCAGAAGGGGTTTTGATTAAGGTTAATTGGGTTTGATTGACTCATTTGTTAATGATGTAACATTAAGGACTCAGGACCTACATTAATTGGAATAGTCATCCCTCAAATGTATTCCATAGGATCCCAATAATAATGAGTCATAGCAGTTATCATTCTTTTCTAGAAACCTCAGTTTAACAACATGGAAACATGGAAACTCCTCAGGGAGAATAATTGAATAACTCTGAGAGAGGGGGTATTGGGAAGTGAGTTTGGAACTAGAAAAATAATGCTTCATTCTCCTTGATATTCTCAAGTGTAGAAATGAACTTTGTAGAAAGGCTCTTGACTTTCTCTAACAGGAAGAAATCCACTTAATCACTACTTAGGACATATATTGATATAGCTTGATATTGGCAAAATTAACAATATTGAATACTTTCTCCCAGTCACTGTGCTATTTTGTTTCACTCCCATACTGGGCTGAATGTCAAGATAATTTTTATTTATTTTCTGTTTTTTTGGTTAATTTCAGGGGTTAGTGTTGTTGATTTCCCCCTCACACTCATGCCCACACCTTTTTAACCTCTTTTGTCCAACTAGTATAGCAAATTTCATTTTTTCAAGATGTGAAGTTCATCAAAAATATAAAGGGATCTATCTACCTGGTTTACTTTGTCCTTGATATCTAGAACATGTGTTCTACTTCCTTGAACAGTAGCATTTCAAGTGGCAAAGAGGCTTAATTTATTAGAAGGCAAAACAATGTGATAGTGAACTCAAGGACAAAATACAAAATCCAATTACCTAAAAACATCCAGTTCCATCTTATTGCTGTTCTCTAGGTAACTTCTGCACCTCTCAATGCTTTTTTCATAATACAACATCTTTTGTTTGTTTTTATAACTGAAACACCAGATGTGTGCAAAGTTTAGAAGAAGAATGCTGCAATAGAGAGTACTGAATTGGGAGTATGGGGGATATAAGTATGGATCTCAGCCCTGCCACTTCTCTAGACCTCAATTTCCTTATTTGTAAAATATGGAAATGGGATTAGATGTCCTCAGAGTATTCTTTCAGATCATCTATGATCCTATGACAAAAGAACATTACTTAAAATATGACTTCACCTTTTTAATGAGAAAAGGATTTATGCAAGTATATTTATACTAAGGCATATGCATAAACATACATACATACATACATGTACATATATATATATACATACATTTATATATATTTGTAGATAGGGCAAATTTAAACAGATAACAGATCTGAACAGAATATATTTAAGCTTTGTATATCCGATAGGAAAACTAAAATCATCTGACATTTGTGTAACAATGAAAATTTGAGGGGTGGGATTAAAACAGCACGTAGAAACAATATCTGGTCTCAGATTATCTTGAAATTACTGATATTCATTGTTTCTTTGACTATTCCAACAGCAGTTAAGAGATATTTTTTTTAGAAATATTGAACTATGTGCCCTGTAGTAAATTTTGTCTTTAGTGAGCTTGTAAATTTTAAATAGATAGTACTAGAAGTGTTAAATAAAAAATATGGTCTTATAAAACTGTTATTATGTGGTAGAAAACTTCCTTTGGATTCTAAAAAGTGGCCATTAGTTTTTCACCAACAAAATGACATAATATGTTTCTACTGTCACACTGATCTGTATTAAGATTTAGTCATGGGGTCAAATGTGGGTTTGTTGACTCCTGTGGTGATACTGATGTTCAACACTACAAAATTCCAATCCATGTTGATGCGAACACATGTTGATAGGGTAAGAGGGGTCAGAAATTGTCTACACTTGTACTTAGCAGTAAAATCAAATTAATATGTGTATGTACACACAGAAATACATACAGAACAGCATCAAAATGCCTAAGGAAATTTGAAATTAAAAGTTTCCTATGAAACATTAATATATATATGTATATATGTATGTATATGTGTATACACACACATATATATATATATATATACACACATATGTATATAGAATTCATCTTTTATGGTGGATTCAGATATTTTGTAAATGTGTATGAAATATAATGAAAGCTATTACTGAATCTATTATTTCTCTGTGAAATTTCATTTAAAAAATCTCATTGATAAACATCAGGCATGTCTTAGAGTAAGTCAATTCTATTTATATGTTGCATAATGTGGTAAAACCATCAAAATTCATTTGATTATGGCTATGCCAGAAAGACTCGAATCCTGACATTCCTTCGAGTTTTATAATAGTTTATTATCTGCCATTATAAGTTCATTATAAAAATCATTTTATTAGAAACTGGATAATAACTCAACTTAGTATAATTTACATTTAACACTAGGTATACAGACCTGCAGATTTCATGATAAGTTTCACAACCAGACCGCTGCAGAAACAAACAGTTTGGAAACTACGACTAAAAATTTTCTTCATCAAGTGCCAAAATCTTCTTTTTTAATATTGTGTCATATTTCTTTGTTTTGCTGAACATTTCCCAATTATGTTTTTTGTTTTGTTTTGTTTTTTGTTTTTTTTTTGTCTTTGAATACCTAGAGAGTTAGCTTAACATAGTACAAATAAAGCTCACCTCAGCACCAGGAAATATTTTTTTAATTGGCAATTTCATTCACTCACTTAGGAAATTTCAGTGGTATCTATTGTTTCAAGAATAAATTGCAAGCTCCTCCAGCAATGCATTTAAAATTCTTCACAATCTGATTCCATGCTACTTTTCTAAGTTTCCTGATCATTGTTCCCTTTCACACTATCTTCATTCCATGCAAAATTTCCTACCAACTCTCCTAAGCTAAGCTTTCCATCTCTCGGATCTATCTCTTCCCACAGGCTACTCCCCACTTTCCAGCACCTGCTCACCCCAAAATCTGCCTTATTTGTTCCTTTGGGTTTGCTGGCTACATTTCTTACTCAAAGATCAAGCCTCAAACTCAATTCAATCTGGAGCCCATAGACTAGACAACAAATCTCTACCCACCTAGCACAGAGTGGCTTAAACATTAATAGTAATTGTCTCTCTTTTACCCAGGAACCTCGAGGGTCTTCTCCCAATTTGATTTTTTTTAAGAGGCCATTTCTTGAGTAACTTAAAGAAGCCTATTCATTGAATAGGTCTATCTCACTCAAAGTGAGAATGTGATAAGATCTTAGAATGAAAAGGCCAAGGTCTTGCATTGCATGCTGGACCATCTCCAGTTGTCCTGAGGAATATCAGGCTACTGGACCCAGATGGCTCAGGAGAAGAAAGTGAGCTTAGTGACCTTGAAGAGCACTCCTTCACTCAAATCATAGTCAACTGCAAATTATGTCATTATCTTGATGTCATGGTCCTCTTCAAGAACAAAGGACAGGCACAACAACAACCTATACTACCAAGAATCTCTAGCTTCTCTGAAAGCTCAACGGACGTTAGTTAAAGAAGTCTTCAATCCTCTAAGTTGTTTGTTTTGATGATTAAAATTTTTGAGAGGCATGGTTTCTAGATAATTTAAACATTTTATTAATAAGACCAGCATTAATAAAAGAATGGTCATTTGGTTTTCTCTCTTCAAACAAAAGATCCTCAGTGATAATTAGTTTACAGTTTATATGCCCTTTTAAGGGGAGAGATTGCTGAGAAGAGTCAATCAACTCTGGTTAACACAATAGGAGGTGGACTATATTAAAATGAAAGTCTTGGGGTACATCACTTAGATCACCAAAATCTTGGTCAAAGTGATATCAATTTCCATATCACCTCTTTGAAGAAAGCAAGAATCCTCATATTCCCAGACCTGTCTGAGCAAACGCAATAAGCAGGAATATACCCATTTGCCCAAACTTAGAATTTCATATTTTGGTCTGAGTAAATTTTTAAGAAAGATTTCCCAAACTAGTTGATTGAAGTTGAAAAGGGGAGAGGGAACCTTAGTCTTGATACAATAATTAGTTATTAAAGAAGAGAGAAGTAATGAATTCCTCACATTACCACAATTTTAAATTTACTGTGCCAATGAACAGGTCAAATAGTGAAAAATTACCTTAACCCTTATGTATGTACCATTAGAAAATCAAATTTGATAACTTTTAGACCAGAAAATTTACATTTTTATTTTAATTAAGTTAATTAACTGTCATAATTGTTGCAGTTTAGAGGTTCAGTTTAGGGTAACAGGGCAAAGGGCATAGGTCTGCCTCAAAAGAATTTGACCACTCTAGCCTTCTTTGAGTCAGAGACAAAGTTTTTTTGTCACCAACAGAAGTGGGCAACATTTTAAGAATTTGATTGTTTGGTGAGGACAAGACTGAGTTTTTATTTTTTTAATAGCGAAAAATATTATTGGAAAATTTAGATGGAACTAAGGATTGGAAATAGCTTGGAGTGGTCCAGAAGTAACAGACAATGAAGGACTTGGCTTTGTTAGAGGTGATGGAGAATTGAAGTTTGGGGCTGGGTCAGAGCCAAAATGAAAATACAGTTGAAAAGATTATTGAGAATTGATGTGCAGCTGTGTGGGAAAGTTGAGGAGTTGGGTTGCATTTTGGGGGGGCCAAGTCCCATACCCTGTCAATATTACTATATCTAAGAAACTCAGATACAAACCAAAAATTAAAACCCAATTTTTATACTTGGAATTATTCACTTCCACATTAGGAGAATGCAATTCCACTAAAGAATTGATAATTATTTTTTTATTAGAAGATGGACTCGGGGGCAGAGAGAAGATGGCGGAGTAGAAGGACGCACGTTTACAAGCTCCAAAACCAATGCCCATAGAATTAATGTAAAAAGAGTCCCCCATAACTTCTGGGTCAATACAAGGTGTGCAGAAACGGAGTGGAAGAGATTTCCATGCCAGAGAGCCCTGGAGACCCGTCCCCAGGGTCCGGTGCGCCCCAGAAAGTGGACCCCACCCCAGCGCGGCCTTGGCCTCAGCCACAGAGAAGCTGATCCGAGCAGGCTTCAGACACGGAAGCTCCAGCAGCCGGGAAAGTCCCTCCGCCCACAGAAGCTACAGGTCAGTGAGAGAGAAGGCTGAGCTGGAGGAGAGGGGGAGCAGGGCATCTCCGTGACTTGGGCCCCCTCGGGAGGAAGCGGCGGCAGCAGAGACGGGGGCAGGAAGCAGTGGAGGCAGAGGTGTGGGCGGCGGCTGAGGCAGCAGGCAGCGGACCGGGACTCAGGAATCCCCCAGCAGCAGGCAGGATCTTCATTACGGAAGATTCCCTGCATAAAACCTGAGGGAGCTGAGCCTGGGAGACGGCCCTGCCCCCACCCCGCTCTATTACTGAAGGCTTCTGCTTAAAGCCCCTGAGAGAACTGAGCTTGGGAGGCGGGCCCCCCACCCCCCGCCCCCACCCGCTCCATTCCTGAAAGTCTCTACATAAAGCCCCTGAGGGATCTGAGCCTGGGAGGCGGCCCTGCCCCCACCCCAGCACCTGAACTAAAGCTCACTGATTGACAGCCGGCAGGAGGAAAGCCCATTTAAATCTCAGAGGCCAAGCACTAGCTGGGCGGATCCAGGCGGGGGTGGAAAGGAATCTCAGAAGTCAAGTAACTGGCTGGGAAAATGCCTAGAAAAGGGAAGAAAAATAAGAATTTAGAGAGTTTTTTCCAACAAATGCAAATGATCCCGACCTTCAGATCTGATGACGAGGACGTATCCTTGCCATCAGGAAAAGACATGGAGGGCGGGGCCTCAGTACCCCAGACGCCCCAAGGGGGTGGCAGGTGGGCTCAGGCCCTGGAAGAGCTCAAAAAGGATTTTGAAAAGCAAGTTAGACAGGTGGAGGAAAAACTGGGAAGAGAAATGAGAGACATGCAAGAAAAGTATGAAAAACGGGTCAATACCTTGGTAAAGGAGACCCAAAAAAATGCTGAGGAAATTAACACCTTGAAAAATAGGCTCACTCAATTAGCAAAGGAGGTTCAAAAAGCCAATGAGGAGAAGAATGCTTTCAAAAGCAGAATGAGCCAAATGGAAAAAGAGGCTCAAAAGCTCACTGAATTTAATAGTTCTCTCAAAATTAGAATGGAACAGATGGAGTCTAATGACTTTATGAGAAACCAAGAAATCACCAAACAAAACCAAAAGAACAAAAAAATGGAAGAGAATGTGAAATATCTCATGGGAAAAACAACTGACCTGGAAAATAGATTCAGGAGAGACAATTTAAAAATTATGGGACTACCTGAAACTCATGATCAAAAAAAAGAGCCTAGACATCATCTTCCATGAAATTATCAAGGAAAACTGCCCTGACATTCTGGAACCAGAGGGCAAAATAAGTATTGAAAGAATCCATCGATCACCACCTGAAACAGATCCAAAAAGAGAAACTGCTAGGAACATTGTGGCCAAATTCCAGAACTCCCAGCTCAAGGAAAAAATCTTGCAAGCAGCTAGAAAGAAACAATTCCAGTACTGTGGAAATACAATCAGGATAACCCAAGATCTAGCAGCTTCTACATTAAGGGATAGAAGGGTGTGGAATAGGATATTCCAGAAGGCAAAGGAACTAGGACTCAAACCAAGAATCACCTACCGAGCTAAACTGAGTATAATACTTCAAGGGAAAATATGGTCTTTCAATGAAACAGAGGACTTTCAATCATTCTTGATGAAAATACCAGAGCTGAAAAGAAAATTTGACTTTCAAACACAAGAATGAGAAGAAGCATGAAAAAGGAAACAGCAAAGAGAAGTCTTAAGGGACTTACCAGAAGTGAACTCTTTACATTCATACAGGGAAAGACAATATTTCTAACTCTTAAAACTTTTCAGTGTCTGGGTAGTTGGTGGGACCACACATACACATGTACACGCATGGACACACATACACACATGCACACACATACAGAGATGGAGAGCACAGATTGAACTGAATAGGATGGGACCATACCTTAAAAGAAACTAAGGTAAATGGTGAGAGAGAAATGTAGGGGGAGGAAAGAGAGGGAAAGGGAAGGGGGTAACTATATGTCGTTTAAGAGGCAGGTAGGAGTTTTTCTTAGTGGAGGGAAAAAGAGGAGAGCTGAGAAAAAAAAAAAAAAAAACAAGAAGTTTACCGTCATCACATTTGACTAAACGAAGGAGTGAAATGCATACTCATTTCGGTATGAAAACCTATCTTACAGTATAAGAAAGTGGGGGAGAAGGAGATATTGCAAGGGGGGCGATGATGGAGGGGAGGGCAAGGGAGGAGGGAGCAATTTGAAGTCAACACTTGGGGAGGCACAGGATCAAGAGACAGAAGAGAAACAATGAGGGGCAGGTTAGGAGGGATGGTAATCCAGTTAGTCTTACACAACACGACTATCAGGGAGGTCATTTGCAAAACTACACAGATATGGCCTATATTGAATTTCCTGCCATCCCAAAGGGAATGGGTGGGGAGGGAGGGATGGGGAGAATCTGGAACTCAAAGTTTTAGGAACAACTGTTTAGTATTGTTGTTGTAACTAGGAAAGAAGACATACAGTTAAGGAGGAATAGAAAGTCATCTGGCCCTACAGGAGAAAAGAGAAGATGGAGACAAGAGAAGGGAGGGATGACAGAAGAGAGGGCAGATTGGAGATAGGGAAAATTAGATTGCTTGGGGTATTGGGGTGGGGGGAGTGGATAAAAGGGGAGAAAATTTGGAACCCAAAAATTTGTGAAAATGAATGTAAAAAATTAAATAAATAAATAAAATTAAAAAAAGAAACAGAATGTCTATAAAAAAATAAAAAAATAAATAAAAAAGATGGACTCGAATTCAAAAGTTAATTCATTTAAAAATTGCCAGATTGACTTTAGTTGCAATGAAGCTTTAAGGATGTTATATCTAAATACATTGAATAATCAGTTTCCAAAAAGTGAATGTCAAGTGAATTATTTTCAATAAAGCACTTCCAAATTTTAGCCATGTTCAAATGAATAACTCCTGATTAAAGTCTATGTCTCTTCAAGGTATTTACAGGATAGAACACAAACACATCTTGTTCTAAGATAACTAATTGTACTGATAATCTTTTCTTTAACACAGAACTGAGACAGTGATGATATTCACTAAATAACAGAATCACATCTTGGTTTCACAAATCTTTGCATTTCTTGCCTAATTATTCCTATACCATTATGAGAAATTAAGTAATCAGATCTTATCTGATGTCTAAATATATAATTAATAACAGCAGATGACAAGGCTAAATACCTATTCATTTAGTTGTTTAGAATTTGGAAAGGACTAAAATACTAGGCCAAAGAGCTCAAATCATATACCTGTATCTTATTATAGTAACTTTGATGTACTCCAGTACTAGCTTATAAGATAAAGATTTAATATTTTGTTCATACTGATCATCTGACATGATGCAGCAGCAGGCACCCCAGCATATGCAGGAGGGCCTGCTGCACAGGTTCTTAGATCTGCTTTTCTAAAAGCAAAGCAACGTTTTGAGGAATCAACATTCTACTTTGATCACATTCTCCAACAGAGAAAATAAAAGCAGAGAAATAAAGAACTACAGACAGGACTTTTAACTGTCTGACCACAAGAAATACATATGCCATAGTTCAACAGGCAGATCCAACTGTCTGACCATTATATTCATATATAGTTACCAAAGAGAAACATCAACATCTGGGTTTGCAAACCAAAGAAGGTTGGGGCGGGGGGGCGGTTCTTAACGGCTGCCCAGTGTCTAACTTGTCACATTAACCTTCTTCCAAAGAGTAAACCCCTAAAAGGAAGCTCTCACTTCAGATATATCTACATGTTCAGAGTTGGAAAATAGGGCCCTCCTGACCCAGTAACTCAATATCAAATAGCAAAAGGTGTGGGTGTTCCTACAAAGCAAACCTCTCCTAATCAAGATCAAGTTCTAGGGGAGGCCTGTTGATGGGCAAGGAAGATCTTTAACTCTAATTAACATTAAGTATGATTATAGAAATTTGCCATAAAGATATAGGGATATGACTATAAAGTAAGTAACACTTCCCTAACTAAAGTTAATGTTCCTGGCAAAAGTTATGCAGACAGCTAATTGTATTGACCCAGATTTAAAGTCAGCCAGGTGGGATATTTTCCATATCATATTAAGGAAATTGAGTCAGGAAGATCCTATTATAGTCTATGTTAAGGATCATTCCAATGAGAATCTTTTTAATGAAAACTCCATTTGCAGTTCATGGATGTAAAACCCGAGGGTTATCGACATCATGGATCACTGGATTAAAAACATTCCTTGTTAGTCATACCTGAAGTCAGACTCAAAATAATATCTGTTACAGCTCCATCAGGTCTTAAAAAGCATACTCTAATAATTAAAGTTAGAATTGGATTCAACTCAGAAAGATCATATATCCTAGAGAACAAAGATTGACTAAATCTCACATTGTTAAGAGTAAGAGATTCATCATGCAAAATACAACTTATCTTGATATAACTGGTACTCATTGTAAGTAGATGATGTTTTCATTCCCAAATTCAGCATTGTACAAATGATTTTGTTTTAAGATTCTTAACAAACCACAAGACTTGAGATGTGCTATGTAAGCATAATAATTCCAAACTATATAGAGACCACTTTATTTGAAAAGTTGTAGATAGTAAAGCATTTTCAATTATTCAGCATATTCAGATGGACATATCCTTGTTCTACTGGTCTCAAAATCTCTTTAAACAATGGAAACATCTTTAAGGTGACTCAATTCATTTGAATGCATCCTCTACAAAGAATTTATTCTTAAGTAAAATAAGATTTCCCATTAAGGTTACATAAGATAACTCATAATTTACTTCTCATCGCCAATTGACTGTACTAAAATCCCATTCCTTAAGACAAGCAAACAAAAATTTCCTGATTTTAACTTCATAACTTAAAATATCCACATATTTGGTTCACAAGCTTCCTTAATTTTACCAATTATACTCATATTATTCTGAAAGAATAAGATACTTCAGGAATTTCCAGCACAGATATGTACAGATATTCACTAGCCTTAGAATTAAGATGTTTCTTTGATTGAACTGTTGATTGCAGACTTTTGTTTCCCTAAAATAACTGTTGAAGGATCATCCACAGACATAAAAAACTAGGAATGAAACAGAAAGAAAATTCAGGGTTGCAAAAAAGCTTTGCCCTCAAAAAATAACAACACACTAATCACAGTAGGTTTATACATAATTATTATCAGTACCATAAAATTATTGCAATAAGTGAGTTTACAAAAAAAGAGAACTACTAAAAGTCATACAAAGGGGTAATTTTTGTTCCAAACAGATGATTTTACTTAAACATTCCTTCCTAAAAGTATTTCCCTTTCTTAAAAACAGCTTAAATTTATTCTGATGTTAAAAAGATAATAATTAACTTTCATGAAGTAATTTGGTTGGAAATCTCTAAAGTGATGGAAATTTCTCTCTTATTCAACCTTGAACAAAAATAATCTTTGTAATTGGAATTTATAAAAATTAAGTTAGAATAAATTATATTTAAATATCATAATTCCCTAAATAATATAATAAAATAAATTTCTAGTTACCACAAAATTTCTAGTTACCACATCCCTCTCATCAACAAGTGTTCGCAGTGAAGAGGAGTTTCAGTTTTTTTTCTAGACCAAAAGAAAAAAAAAATACGTGTATATATATACCCAAATAAAGTAATGAAATTTCCGTTACCACTAAAATGTATTTTGTGTGTGTGTGTGTGTATCTTTAGAGGAAATTCAATCTATATCTCAAACAGGTTGGAAAATGTTACCCCAATTTTGTCCAGTTTCCCATTTACTCAATAAGAATTCCACAACACTGAAAACTCTTGCTCAGAGTAGATAGCAATTTCTGACTAGAGGGCTCCAAGATTGCTTCTAAATTTATAAAGGAAATATTCCAAGGTCTTTTCTTTGTATCATTATCAATGTTCCTTTTAAAATACCTGTGTAAATACTTAAAAGTTTTGGGAGGTGGAGCCAAGATGAAAGAGAGATGCCAGGGAGTCATCTGAGCTCTCCCCTGTTTCCTTCAGAAACAAAGTTAAATCAAGCTCTTAAATTGATTCTGGAAATACAAGCTTCCCAAAAAGATTAAATGAAAAAATTTTCTAGTTTAGGATCACTTAAAAATACTTCAGGAAAGGTTTCTAACACTTGAGTAAATAGAGGATGCAGCCCAGTGGACACTGTATTTGGGCAAACCACAAGGAGGCTCTTAGGCATAGAATGTATCAGCAACTGAGGCACGGCCCTGGCTCGTCAGTACAATCCCTTAGCAGGTCAAGAGTGAGACCTCTGGCTCCAGCACAGAAGGCAAATTGTGAACCCCAGAACCTTGGCTCAACAGGCTACTACCAGTGCAGTGAGCAAGCTGCAAGCACCTGTGGCTCCCTGTGGAAAGCCAATGACTGGTGTCTTGGTCGCCAAAGTAAGTATCTTAGGATAGAGCCCTTCTACCCCAGGAACAGAGCTCAACTGTAAAGGTCACAAAATAGGCAGAAAAATAAGTGAGAATCAGGCATTGATCATAGAAAGTTACTATGGTGACAGGGAAGATCAAAAGAGGACAAGGTCAAAATGCCTAGATGCAAAGTCTCAAAGGGAAATATGGATTGGTCTCAAGTTCAAAAGGTCTTCTTGGAAGAGCTCAAAAAGCATCCTAAAAATCAAGTAAAAGAGATAGAAGAAAAGTTGGAAAAATAAATGAGTTACGCAGAATTATGAAAAATAAAGAGACAACAGATTAGAGAAGGAAGCACAAAAATCAAAGAAAACTACTCTGTAAAAACATAGAATTCTCAAGCAAAAAAGGAGGTGCAAAAACTAACAAGAAAATAATTCCATAAAAAACTAGAATTGGGCAAATGGAAGCTAACATCTCTATGAGACATCAGAAATCAATCAAGCAAAAGAGAAAGAATTAAGAAAACATAAAAGTGTAAAATAATTCATTGGAAAACAACCAACCTGGAAAATAATTCCAGGAGAGATAACTTTAGAAATACTCGACTACCTGAGGGCCATATCAAAGAAAAAAAAAAGTTCCTGGACAGAATTTTTCAAGAAATTATAAAGGAAAACTCCCCTGAAGTCCTACAATCAAAAGAAAAAGAATGAATGAAATAATCCACAAATCACCTCCTGAAAGAGAATACAAAATGAAAATTCCAAGGAATTTTGCAGTCAAATTACACACACACACACACACACACATGCATATCTACATAAAAATATAAATACACTCATATATGCACATATACATATGTAAACATACATATATAAGTATGAACAATTGTATATACATATATTCATTGCATACATGTACACATGTATACATGTTGACACAAATGTGCATTGCATGCATGTTTTATATGTGTGTGCATGTATACATACACATGGACACAGATACATATATACTTATGTATGTGTCTATGTGTGTACATACATGTATGTATGTATATGTGTAGATATATATGTGTATATGTGTGTGGATAGACAGATAGATAGATAGATAGATAGATAGATAGATAGATAGATAGATAGATATAGATAGATATTGATATAGTGTGTGTGTGTGCTTCAAATCTGATACTCAGAAAGGCAAAGGACTTTGAATTCCAGCCAAAAATTAACCATCCAACAAAACTGAACATATTCTTTAAGGGGAAAAGATGAACATTCAGTGAAATAGGGGACATTCAGACTTTCGTGATGAAAAGACCAGAGCTGAACAGAAAATTTGATCCTCAAATAAAGACTCTAGAGAAGCATAAAATAATAAACACGAAAGAAAAAGAAGTGTTATTCAATAAGATTTAAACTGTTTTCCCTGATACTTGTAACTCTTGAGAACTATAGCTCTATTAGGGTAGTTAAAAAACAATACTATACAGAGACAGAGTATACATAGACAGGATATAAGCTGACTTTGATGTGATGATATAAAAAAATTAAAGAATGAGAAAGAGGATTATATTGGGAAAAGAGGAAAGGGGAGGAAGAATAGAGTAGGGTATATCACATGAAGAGGCACAAAAGACCTAATATGAGAGATGGAAATGAGAGGAAAGTGAGCATCATTTGAACTTCACTTTCAGTGAATTTGGCTCAAAGAGAGAATATATACAGACTCAGTTGTGTATATAAATTATTTTACCATCTAGGGAAGTGGGGGGAAGGGAAAGAAGAGGAAAAGAAGGGGATGATAGAAGGGAGGGAAGATTGAGGGAGGCAGCAAATCAGAAATAAAACACTGGTGAGGAGGGTAAAAGCTAAAGGAGAGAGAAAAGTATAAATGGGGGCAAAATAGGATGGAGATAAATACATAGTCACTGAATCATAACTGTGAATGGGATTATTTCTCCCATAAAATGAAAGGTCACAGTAGAGTGGATTTAAAAAACAAAAGATTCCTGCAACATGTTGCTTACAAGAAACTCATTTGAAGCTGAGAGATAACACACAGAGTAAAGGTGAAAGGCTAGAGCAGGCTGTATTATGCTTCAGCTAAAATTGAAACAAACAAACCAAAAAAAAAAAAAACAGGGTTAACAATCCTACAATCAGAAGAAGCAAAAGCATAAGTAAATCTAAAAGAGATAAGGAAGGAAATTGCATCGGGTTAAAAAGGTATCCTAGATAGTGAAGTAATATCAATGCTAAATCCACATGCACCAAGTGGTATGGGATCTACATGCTTAGAGGAAAAGATAAGTGAGTCACAGGTAGAAATAGACAGCAAAATTGTACTAGTGGGGTCCTCAACTGTCCCTTGTCAGATTTAGACAAATATAATCAGAAAGAAATCAAGTAAAAATTTAAGGTGGTGAATAGAATGTTAGAAAATTTAGATATGATAGACCTCTTGAGAAAAGTGAACAGCCATAGAAAAGAAGATACATTTTTTCAATGATACGTGGCACCTACACAAAGATTGACCATGTATTAGGGCATAAAAACCTCACAGTTAAATGCAGAAAGTCAGAATTATTAAATTTGTCCTTTCCAGATTATGATGCAATAAATATTGCATGTAATAAAGGATCATGGAAAGATAGATGAAAAACCAATTGGAAATTAAATAACCTAATCCTAAAGAATGAGTGGGTCAAACAACTAATCGTAGAAACAATCAATAATTTCATCCAAGAGAATGACAATAAGACAATATGCCCCAAACTCATGGGACACAGCCAAAGCAGCTGTCAAGGGAAATATCATATCTATAAATACTAACATGAATAATATAGAGAAACTTGAGATTCATGAATTGGGCATGCAGTTAACAAAGCTAGAAAAAAGAACAAACCAAAAATTCCTAATAAAACAGTAAATTAGAAAGTCTAGTTTAATAGCTATTAAATGCATGAAAACTATTGAACAAATAAAGAAAACTAAGAATTGGTTTTAAAGACAAAATCAATAAAATAGATAAAACTTTTGTTAATCTGATTTAAAAAGAGAAAGAAGAAAACAAGTCTACCAGTATCAAAAATGAAAAGGGTGTATTGACCAACAGTGAAGAGAAAATTAAGGCAAAATTAAAAGGTATTTTGCCCAACCATATGTCAATAAATCTGATAACCTAAGTAAAAATAAACAAATTGCTCAGATTAGCTGAAGAAAAACTAAAATACTCAAATAAGCTCATATTTTTTTTGGAGGGAGAGAAATTGAACATGTCATCAATGAATATCCTAAGGAAAAAAATTTTAGGGCCAGATGGATTTATAAGTCAATTCTATCAAATATTTAAAGAAAAAAATCAAATATTGTATAAACTATTTGGAAAAATAGCTGAAGAAGGAATCATATCAAATTCCTTTTAAGATACAAATATGATGCTGAGATCTAAACCAGGAAGAGTCAAAAAAAGGGAAAAAATTGTAAGTCAATTTCTCTGACTTGATATGAAATTTTTCAATAAAATAATTGCAAAGTGATTAAAACAATTTATCAGGAGGATAATACTTAATCACCAGGTAGTATTTATTCCATGAATGCAGGATGGGAGCAATATGATGGAAATTA
Source organism: Bettongia penicillata ogilbyi (assembly GCA_023548195.1). NCBI lineage: Eukaryota > Metazoa > Chordata > Mammalia > Diprotodontia > Potoroidae > Bettongia > Bettongia penicillata. The sequence continues at coordinate 2,837,760 of JAJHZJ010000490.1, forward strand.
TCAACACAATTGACCATATCAGCAACAAAACTCGCAGAATTTATATGATTACCTCAATAGATGCATAAAAAGCTTTTGGCAAAATACAGTACCTATTACTATTAAAGCATCTAGAAAGCATAGAAATAAATGGAGTTTCCCATAAAATGATAAGCATTATATACCTAAAATTATCATCAAGAACTGTATGTAATGGGAATAAGCTAGAAACATTCCCAATAAGATCAGGAGTAAATATTTGCCTAGAAGTATTGGTGTTAGTAATAAGAAAAGAAAAAGAAATTAGAAGGAATTGGAATAGGCAATAATGAAAAAGAAAACTCGCACTCTTTGCAGATGATATGATGATATATTAGGAGAACTATAGAGAATTAGCTAAAAACTACTTGAAATAGTTAAGAACTCTAGCAAAGTTACAGGATATAAAATAAGTCTATATACATATATACACACACACAGATTATATATGTATATATATGTATAATCTGTGTGTATATGTATACATATAGAAATGTACATATATACACACACAGATTATATATGTATATATATACATGCACATATATGTATATATGTATACAATGATAGATTTGGTGATGGATAGGTAGATGGATGGATAGATAATTACCAACAAAGCCCAGCAGCAAGAGAAAGAAAAATTCCATTTAAAATACCTCAATAAATATATAATATTAGGGACTTTACCTGCCAAGACAAACCCTATAGACAGAAACTATATATATATATATATATATATATATAAACCATTACAAAACACTTTTCACACAGTTAAATCTAAATAATTTGAAATGTATCAATTGCTCATGGGTAAGGCAAGCTGATATAATACAAGTGAAAATTCTACCTAAACTAATTTATTCAGACTACCAGAAATATTTTATAGAGCTAGAAAAATCATAACAAAATTTATCTGGAAGGACAAAATGTCAAGAATAACAAGGGAATTAGTGAAAAACAAAAATCCAAAGAAAGGTAAGCTAGTTGTACCATATCCAAAATTATATTATAAAGAGGCAATGATAAAAACTATTTGATACTGACTAGGAAACATATTAGTGGATCAGTAGAATAGATTGGGTACACATGATACAGTAGTCAATGGCAACAGTATTCTACTGTTTAATAAACCCAAAGACTCTGAAATTCATTATCTGATCATGATTTATTGCCATTCTACCTTTTCATCTGTCTTGCAATCCCAAATCTCAAATATTTCCTAAGTCATCACCTCTGCCTTGGCTATGCTTTTCCTTCTTTATCTTGAACCACTTGGTTAACCATTTTAATTCAGACCTCTTTTCCTGAGTCTCTTGCCTCCTTGTCTTATCAACACTCTGTGATAACCCCCAGCCTTAGATTACTCTCACCATCTACTACCATCATTTCTATTTATATTTTGCTGAAAGAAATTGGAGAAAATCATTAAACCATGCTGTCTTTGGTCTATTAAAAATTTGGTTTATATAATTTCAATAGCACTGACCCTATATCAAGGAAATTCTTTTTCACCTCCTTAATGAATACATTAGGGTAGCTAGGTGGCACAGTAGATAGAGTGCTGAATGTAAATCAGGAAGAACTGAATTCAGTCAAGCCCTACAATCTTTAGCTGTGTGACCTTGATCAAATCCCTTAACCTCTGTTTGCTACTGGAGAAGGAAATAGCAAACCACTCCATTTCATCGTGAAAGATAGAGGGAAAGGTCCATGAGGTCAGAAAGACTCTGACACTCCTGAAAATGACAGACTGAACATGCTTTCTCATTCATCACAACAACTTTTTGAAAATCAGTTCATCTGCACTCAAAATTCCTATAGCTCCCCCTCTCCCCAAATTACCATACTGAGTTCCTTGAGAGTAGATTGCCTTTTATCTTTCTTCATGTACTCAGAGCTTAATACAGAGCTTAGGATGTAGTAGGACTTAATAAATACTTTTTGCCCTACTAATACAAGTTGTCTCATATCCAAATAATAAGTCTTCTAAGAAAGGCAATGGTATATTTTGCAAAGATTAGAGGCCCAAGTGTCTGTGCTCAAACTCTGGTTTTATTACATGTTACCATGGTGACTAAGTAAATAATATCACCACTCTGGATTTTAGTTTCTTCATCTGTAAAAAATGGAATTAATGTGGCTATGTTAAATTATTTTTCAGGTCCCTTCCAAAACTTTATTGAAAAGAAGAAAGATTTGTCAAGTTGATAAGCATATTGATTTGAGAAGATAGTGAAATCACAAGGTCTAACAGGTAGTTTGAAAGGTGTATGTGTTGTTCAGAGATAAAGACAGGGCTATAGACACAGACTGGGGAATCACTAGTATAGAGGCAATAATCTAAATTGTGGCAAAGGATAAAAACTCCTCTAAAAGAGGAGAGAAGAGGAAAGATGCCATCAAAATCTACATGGGCAGATTGTGTTAATAAAAAAAATTAAACAAATAATCATGGCTGTTGTTACTTTTCAATGTATTCCAGATAGAAGCATTCAATTCTCTCACAATGTAATGTAGCAAATATAAGCAAAACATTTTGGGCCAAAATTATATATAGCTGGGAAACATTCCTCAAGTGAAGAGGAACCTCCAACTCAATGTCACTATTATTTAAGCGGGTCAATTGTATTTTTGATGTAGGTGTTCAATTTATCGGTATAAATTACAAATGCTTCCTTTCCCTTTTGTTTAGATTCTTATTCATGTTTTCCCTGATCATTTCTAGAGAATAGACACAACTCCCTGAATCTCTTCTATTGACTCTAGGCTTCCACAGTTATCATCTTAAATGGCATCCGTATTATTCCTCTCTTAGATTACTGCAGTGACTTCTCTTCTAGTCCCCAAGCCACAAATATACTCTTAGCCACATAACACTTTGTTGTCAAAATAATCTTTCTAAACCTTAAAAATAAGACAAGAAGGTGACTTAGTGAATTGAGCATTGGATCTGAAGTCAGAAAGAACTGAGTTCAAATTTGATCTCAGATATTCCCTAGCTGTATCACTCTGGACAAATCAATTAACCCCTGTTTGATTAACCCACTGGAGAAGGAAATGACTTTGCCAAATATCTTTGCCAGTTTCTATGCCAAAAAACATAAAACAACACTTACATGTCCATAAAGATTCAGACATGATTGCTGAATAAACAACATTAAAATACTATATAAATTTTGCATTAATTCTAATGCATAGGACTAAGTCACTGCCTTCTTCAAAAAACTGAGTTTTTTGAGTGCAATTACTGAATGATGTGCAAACTTTCCAATTTAGCATTGAAAATCCACTACAGTTATACTGTAATTTATATTTCAAGCCTTATAGAATTCTATTCCATACAAGATACTGTCCATTTTAGGCAAACCACATGGCAGGTATGGTTTTTCTCTCTCTTCTGATATGATTTCTTCATTCTTGAAACTTTCTTACTACTTTTTACAATTTGAAATGCTCAAGTTCTTATTATGATATTTTATAATTACTTGTGTTTGGTTCATTCTCCCTCCACTAGGTTGGGAGTTTCTTATTTGACTTTACTTCTGCATTTCCACTATCAAATTATTCTTTGATATCTCAGTGGATCTGCTATCTCACTGATATTTTCTTCATTAACCCAAACACATTCTTTATTAGTGAGTCTCTTGTGTCATAGGCCACCCACAGTGAGTCCACCCAATGTGCTGGAGGCCTTTTTCTACATCCCTTAATATTTATGAAGACCAATAAGACTCTTAATTATTTACTCCTTTCATCATATGGCCCACTCACTTTCTTTCCTGGTACACAGATATTTCTTAGAGTTTCCTTTATACTGAAATTTTTCGTAGATAATGAGCTCACATCCACATCAGAGACACTTAAAGTTTGCTTGTTTATTAGAAGGAATTAAGTGAACTTGAATACTGAGTTCAGAATGTTTAAAATGCTAATTGTTTTTAAATGTTGTAGCTTCCTATTTCATATGTGAAAATGCTCAAAGTTTATAGACTATACTATAAATGCAGAAAGGATCGCTCATTTCATTTGCTGTCTGTGAACTAGCATTTTGAAGATTAGTTGCTTTTAATATCATCTGATCGTAATCATATAGGAAGTGCTATGCATTCTTCTGGTTGGTAACCACATTCTATATGTATGTACGTATGCATGTATGTATATATCTATACGTATATACATACATATATGTGCATATATACATATCTTTATGTGCACAGATATATATGCACACATTATACATACATATATATGTATATATATATATACATACACAGACTCTACTGAGATAGCACAGCAAGTATTATTATAACCTAAAATAACTTTAGCAGAAAATTAACTGAATGTTTGTACAATACACTTGAATAACTAGTTGCTCTATTACTTGAATAAATCATTTCTTATACTGTTTCTATGTAAAGAGAGCATGAATTCTTTTGTTTTCAATAATTTTCTTGGCTCCAGTGATACATTTATATTGCAAAAGTCATGTGCAAGTAACCAGTGAAATATAAATATTGACATAGTTCTCTCTCTCTCTCTTTTTCTCTCTCTCTCACTCTCACCCTCTGCCTTATCCATTAAATTTAAATTTGAGCTAATTCTCTATCTTAATAAAAATAATATGATTTTAAATTTTAGGGAAATTTTATTCCATATCTTCCTGAGTTCTTGACAAGTCAGGTCAACATGATTTCACGGCCTGCCATATATGAGGTACACAAAGTCATGGCTGATTACTTATAACCTGTTTTTGACAACTCATTAAAAAATGTATATTATCCTTGTACCTCAAAATTTAGTTTTTTCATATAATTTGAATATTAAAACTAATTTAGGTTGATCTACTGTGTGTACAAGTAGGAATTTTGAAGATTTAATTATAGTCTAAATAGAACAATCATATAATATTAAGTAGATTAATGTGATGATCCATCTCAAAGGATTCCATATTGAGCTGTATTTACTAATTGCATGCTTTATAGTTCATAGAGAAAAGTTTACAAATTTTTAATCAAGAGGGATTAGACAAACTTTAAGCAATATTGTATGTGAAATCAGGAGTTAGGGTCCCCAACTGCTTTGCCTAAGGTATGAGATATTTGACTTAAAGTCTCTGAGCCTCAGTTTCTTCATCTTTGAAACAGAAATAATGCCATTTCTACTATGTATGTCATGGAAGTCAAATAAGAGGATAAAAATGAACAGGTTTTAAAAATAAATAAAAAACTATCTTAATATCATTCAATGTTACCATTATTATTTTTATTTTGAAAATATGGAATCAATTGGGCTAATTTTTCAATTTTTTAAAAATTGTTTTTCTTTTTCACATTTTATCGTAAACATTATTCTCTAAGTAGCAGCTCAGGGGAAGACGTGTTAAGAAATGAGAACCTTTAATTTTCATCCCTGTTTTTCATTTATATAGTTATTTTGATTTTGGAAATAAGACCATTTTAGCTGAGGATGAACATTTTTTAGCGTGGTTTTATGTTCTTGAGAAAATAACCTGTGAATTCTAGCTTGTGGCTTGACTCCATAAGAGTTGGGAAATATTCTGTTGTTTCCTTATTGCTGACTCTGGATAAGTCTCTTGCTTTTATTGACTCTGCTGATCATCTAGAGAAGGGGAAAGTGATTTAAAATTAAATGAAATATAAAAATGAATTAATACCATATGATAACATAAATAATATCAACTTATAATTTTATTACATCAATTTCAAGATATAAATTTGATTTGGTCTGGCACCTGACTACAGTTTTATTATGAATATATAAATATGAAATACTGCTTGCTGCTCAGTATTTGAGACTTTGGTATGGTAATACCAAGTTCACAAAGAAACCTAATTTCAGCAACTTTCCCCAGAGTTTTAATTAAATTTTATGCTACTCTATGTGGTAATATTATATAATATCACAAAGAAATTGATGATGTAGATATTAACAAAGATATAAATTATCATTTTAATGAGTACAGACAAATTACATTGCAGGTATATAGACTAGAAACAAATGGAGAAAGGTATTTATGAAAGTAAATTACATTTATAGTCTTTGAATCACTTCATTTAACTGCTTAAAGAAATTTATTATTCACAGAGGTGTACTATTGAAAACATAATATTATTCAGTTATTATTTTTTTAAAAATTCAACACTAGGAAGAATGTTTTTTCTCCCTTTAGTTCATATTTGATTGACAGAGAAAAGTATTGGCCCTAATGTATGGCAGCTGAAGAAACTAGGCAAAGATACTTGAATATAAGTTTTTTCCATGTATATGACAAGGGTTTGCCTCAGGCTGTATTCTGGCCTCCCTCGTAGCCATCTTTTTTTCATGACAGTGATCAAGGAACCTTTCAAATTTTATAGAATTCCCTCAGTATACCTTATTTAGAAAAAAAAAAATTGGTCTGACATTTAAATATATTTAACCTTTAGGTTAAAAACAAATGTTGCTGGGCATTCCTAGATTGTCTTCACCTAAGTTCAATCCCAACGCCTCATTTTGGGGTGGAACAGAAGTTCAAGTTTCAAAGACCATGAAAGAGAAGACCTTATTAATGTGGGAACCCTTTGACTATAACACTTCTCATGGTGTATTTATCTGTCCTCTGAGGATAAGCCTAAATAAGCCTGGAGAGGCTCATTACCGGAAGGCTGACCAACAGGAAAATATTTTCAACCAGAACTCATTGAGTCCCCGAGTGGCAGTGGGTAGATTGGAAGGAGGGGATGGAGAGACAGAGAAAAAGAGAATTTACTTCAGAGAAGAGTATCCTTACAGATACAATCACATATCCTTACGGTAAAAGTGGTCATTCCTAGATCTATAGTACATGGGTAGGAGAGCAAAGCTAACATTTTTTTCCTCAAATAATAGAGTGAAATTTTATTATCATTCCCATAAGATTTCACTTCCTCTTATTTGTTGCATCTGTTTTATTTCATACTGATCCTTACTTCTCCAACCCTTATAAACACGTCCATAGTACTGGTTAGCTCTAATGTTTTGTTTTGCTATCCTTATTGTGCTATTTCTTCATCTTTGCCCATTTTTTTCATCATCATTGTCCTTCATCTGCTCTCCATTTCTCCTCTTGGAGAGTCTTATCATTTCGTGTGGATTCTCTATTCAAAGAATATTCATTTTGACTGCTTATACTTCACAAGAGATCTTGGGGTTTAGGAGTTAGATTTTTGTTCTTCCTGATTTATTTATTCTATCACTGTCCTTTTTTTCCTGAAAAACTGGGGCAATTTGTTTCCTCTTTTGTCTCCTGTAATTTTTCATTTATGATTTCTTGAAATATTACTCTGGAAAACTAGCCTTTCTTAAAAACCATTGAGGGCTCAGATTTAATCCAACTCTGACTCTGTCTAGCTGAGATTCTATCTGACCCACTTGCCAATACAAACATCAAAAATACTTAGGCTCCTTAAGAGTCAAATCAGTATGATGTTAATAAACTTTGCTTTACTTTAACTGAAAGAAGTCGAGTCAAATTCCTTTGGCAGGATCAGATGTTTGATATTTTGGGGTCCTGAGCACTCCAAACTTCATTGTGGTTCCCTGATCTCAACATATGGTTCCCTGTCCACGAAACACTGTTAATCTCAAGTTCTTCTCCCGTTTAGACTGCAAAGTATGCAAGCTTCTCCCTCTCCTTATCCCCTTCTCTCTCTCCAAGAACCTTGGTGGTGTTTGTTGGGTCTGACAAAGTAAGTAAGAGAGCTAGGAAGCTGTCTCAGCCAGGTTTTTCGCTTCAGTGTATATGTTGGGGACCATGGACCTCAGCATACTTTCTGAAGCATGGAGGACAGGGACAGATACTCAGTTCGGAAGTGTATGCCAGATTCTTTCAATTCTTTTGGTACTAGGGAATTGGGAAAACTTCAGGTACATTTTGTGTTTCTTTTTGTTTTACTTTTTGCGTGTTTGTGTGTGTATGTGTGTGTTTTGACTTGGTTTGTTCTGTTTGTTTTTCTAGGCTTACTCCCAGATCTCCTTTTATCGAATAAGGGACTTCCAGTCCCAACACCTATAATAATGGGTCACCCCTTTGCAATTCCCAAAAGTTCACCTTTCAGTTATCTTTTACAAAATTGGGAAAAATTTAGTTTCTCTAAAGAACTTCAAAGGAAAATATTGGCATTCTTTTGCAATAGTGTTTGGCCTCAGTATCTCCTAGAGGGCTATGAAGCATGGCCTATCTTTGGAACTTTAAAAATTAATACTCTCTTGTAGTTATAATTATACTGTTGCAGAGAATGAAAATGGATAGAAGTTTCCTGTATAATGACCTTCGTTGAGCTCTCTCAGAACCTTATTCTCAGGAAAGATTGTAAGATGCTCATAGTTAGAACCACATCTCAAAGGGCAATAGGTGTCAACGAGATATTTTTGATGACCCCCTTCTTATAACCCCCAGGGCTTTGGTCCCCTCCACTCCCCCAGCCCCAGGCATGGGTCTTGCTAAGGTTTCTACCCCTGCAGCCCCTCCCTCTGAGGTTATGCTCACTCAGGTCTCAGGCCCCACCCCCACAGCAGTCTCTGGGCTATCTGCTATCTCCCCTTCTGACCTCTTCTCCTCCTCTGGTGCCAGCTGATCTTTCCTTTTGGCAACCAGATCCCCACACTTTGTAGCCTAATCCAATTCATCCAACATTCTTCAGTCCCTCCCTCACAAGGAGTGAAATTTCCTATCTCTCTTTGCAAGCCCCACTCCCCACAGCACCTTCAGGTCTTTTTCCCCTGAGGGAAGTGCCCGTCTTAATCTAGTGGGAAAATTAGAGTACTTGTTCCATTTTCCAACTCAGACTCCACTCAGGTCAAAAAGAAACTGGGGAGATATTTGCAAGACCTCATCAAGTTTACTGAGGGTTTTAGGGATATATCCCTACAATTCAGGCTTCCTTGGGGTAACTGCATGTCCTCTTTTCCACTTGTTGTACCACTGAGGAGAAAACGAGAATCTGGGAACAAGTCCAAAAGTTTGGGGATCATTTGGCTAGCAACGACCCCACAAAATATCCCCCTGGAACAGCTGTTGTCCCCACTAGTGATCCAGGATGGGATTATCAGAAGAGTGAGGCTAGGGGAGAGCAAGACTACATGATAATTTACCTGTTAGAAGGTCTAAGAACTGAATTTCAAAAACAAGTACATTTTCAAAAACTTAGGGAAATTACTCAGGGAAAAAAGAAAATCCCTGCCCTGATTCAAGACCAGCTGGTAGAAGCTATTAAAAAGTATACAAATTTAGATCCTACTGGCCACTCCCATCAGGATCCTCCCTGGATTTGATCTACACCCCCTATCTAGATTCTCCCTGGGACAGGAGATTGCTTGGCAACACCTGGATTTTTCCCTCAGTCTTTTTATGTGTTTAAGTTCCATTTCACCTCCACGAAGGTGCTCAGATTCAATCCAGCTCAGATTCTGTCTAGTTGAGATTCTCTCTGGCCCGCTTGTTAATATAAGTGTTACAAATGCTTAAGCTCCTTAAGAGTCAACCCAGTATGGTGAATCTTCCATAAACTTTGTTTTGTTTTGGCTTTAAGAAGACATGTGTTGAATTCATTCTAGCAGGACTCAGTATGATGGTATTTTGGGGTCCCCACTTCACCTTAAACCTCAACAGAATCCTAGGCAAAAATCAAGGCCAAAAGCAAGGGTACCCATTTTAACATGCCTATGTTCTGTATTTTAACCAATTACTCTGGCCCTGCCAAGCCCTAGACCAGTTGGATCCTGAACATGGAAGTGGAAATTAAGGGATATCTCCAGATATACCCCTTCCCCTGTCAATTTGAAGATCTGTTGCTTAAACACGCCTTCATTATACTCTCCTCTTGCTCTGTCCCTTGTTGGGAAGAGACCTGATGGTGAAATTGGGGAGTCAATTTTCTCTGGTTAAACCTTCCATCTCACTTTTCCCTCTGTTCACCAGATCTCCTCATGTTTACTTGAAAGTGTGGGAGACAGTCAGTCCAATTGTTTAGTATCTGGGAATTCCTGAGTAAGCTACTTCTGCCACACCAGTCATTGTTAGCCTCCAGACCCTAAAGTGTTCTCTCATCATAGCCAATATCTAATTAAACACAAGACCTGGGAAGGGCTGCAACCATTAATTGCTACTGAAGGCCCTGACTCACTTCCTTTAGAGTGGAACTCCAAACTGTCAAAAGTTAATCTAGAAAAACCATTCACTTTGTATACTGATGAAAGGAGAGGACAGGCATTGAGAGTCTTACTTCATTCGTTAGAACATGACTCCAGGCCAATTGATACTTTTATTTACTCACAATATGTTTTCCATGCCCATGGAGCAATTTGGAAAGAAAGGGGATATCTGACAGAAAACAATTTCCCTATCAATGTGCTTTTATATGTTTTGGCCTTGCCATAGTCATCATTAATTCTTTTTAGGAAAATTATCTTTTATGCCAGGGAAATTATCTTTTTCTTTATACTCCTTCTGTGCCTGTTTGGTCCTTGTTTGCTTAACCTCCTTGCCAGGTTTATCTTTCCTAGAGGGCAAGCCATCAACTTCCAGATGATAACTCAGGTTATATAACCCTTGAACCGGAGTCATCCAGGCAGGGACAGTTCTATATGCCCCTTGCCAGGAAGAAGCAGTTTCATAGCTGAGACCTTCATCCTTTACTCCAAAAGAATATGGGGCCTATTTGTTTGAGGGGGAAATAATAGAGTTCAATCTCTGGGGACCTTCTTGAATTCCCCTTGAATCTTCCCATTTAATCTGGCCTTTCATACTGAAATTTGTAAACTTTAACCTGGCCTGGTCCTCCATTATCTGTTACTTCTTGATTTCCCCACTTGCTTCCCATCCAACTCCTCCATTGTCTGATACCTTCCAATTGCCCCAGGTGTTTCCCATCCTTGATTACATCATTAGCTACCCTGGTCCCATCAAGATCCTCCTTAGACCCTCCTCCCAGACTACTAGACCACGTTTTGATCTTTCCCATGGTCTTTCCATATTTAAGTTCCATCTTGCCTCCATGAAGGAGCTAAGATTCTTTCCAGCTCTGACTCTGTCTACCTGAGATTCTATCTGACCAATTTGTCAATACAAGTGTCACAAATGCTTAGGCTCCTTAAATAGTCAGCTCAATAAAGTGAATCTTTAATAAACTTTGTTTTACTTTGGCTGAAAACAAAAGGCAATCGGGATTCAAATGGAACTCCCTGATTATCCCTTTAAGCCCAAATCAACCTGCTTTTCACTAACAGGCCAATAATAAGTCACAGTCCAAGCCTCACTTGTTCATTGTTTGGGTTTTGATGGCTCAGAGTGAGTGAAAATAGTGCAAATTTCTACTTATATGAATTGTTTCTGTTCTGGCCAGAAACTCTAATTGTCTTCCCCTCCCAGGCTGATTCTTTTATAAAGGATAACTAGACCATCTTTTGCCTCAATTGTTACCTAATTTTTAATTGTTGAATGGGAATTGCTTCAGACAAACTGATATCTAAGACAGATTTTAGCTTAAAAAGACCAAGATTCCCCACTACATCCGAGGCCATCACCAGCTGTCTTGATCTTTGTCTTACCACTAGAATCCAGTGATTCTGGAGGACAGCGTGAGTCTGATGACTTTGCACAGCTCTGTCTCAATTAAATTCAATTCACTTGTAAGTCAAGACATCACCCTTCCTATGTCATCATTCCTTTTTGAGAATGAACGATGAATACCAACAATCTGTGCCTGAGTATTATTTCCTGAATCATCACCCCATACTAGCAAAAAAAAGAAAAATCCTCATTTAATCCATTTATTCCCAGAAAATATTGTCTTATATCCCTCTGCCCTTTTGTGTCTAAACACCCTGAAAAGGACTTTTACAATAGGTGCTTACATCTTTTCCCCCTTTTTATCTCTTTCTTATCTCCTATTCCTGATTTCTAATTGTCATCATTTGATTGAAACTGTTTTCTCCAAATTTACCAATGATGTTTATTTCCAAATACGGTGACCTTTTCTCATTCCTCATCTTCCATGACACCTCTACAGCCAATCATTCTCTTGCTTTTGATATTCTCTTCTCTTCCTCTGACCACCTATCTGATCACTCCTTATTCTCTTTTCCTGAGATATGGTCAAGGTCATACCCATAAACTGTAGTTGTTCCACAAAATTATATCTTGAGTTCTCTTCTCTGTCTATATTATTTCACTTGGTGATCACAAAAGGCAGATAGCTTCAACTGAGCACACCCAAAACTGAACTCCTAATCTCCTCCCTACTCCTACAAAACTCCTTCCATTTCAAATTTTCCTATCACTATTGAGGGTACCATCTTCCTCTAAGTCACCCAGGTTCACAACCTGGGTTTCATACTTGACTTCTCACTCTGTCTCTCCTCCCTCCTCATAATCAGTCTGTGGTCAAGGCTTGACTATTTTTACTTCTATTTTTACCTTTGTACCATCTGTTAAATGTGCCCCCTTCTCCCCTCTGATAATTTCATCATGCTGATGCTGATAGTCTGGTGCAGGCCTTCATCTCAAGTCTGGACTATTGAAGTATCCTGCTGCTTGGTCTTCCTGACACAAGTCTCTCCCTACTCTGTCTAATCTTCTCCCCTCAATTGTTTAAAGTGCTTCTTTTTAAAAGGGCTTCTAAAGCACAGGCTGCACCATATCTCCTCCTACTCATTAAATTCCAGTGGCTCTTTTTCATCTTTACAATCTTCTCTCTGACATTCAAAGTCCTTCACTATCTAGTCATCTCCCCTGCCCTAATGTACTATTCAATCCAATGACACTAAATTTCTTGATATTATTTGAATAAGACTCTCTGTCTCCTGACTTTAGAGATTTTCCCTGGCCATCCCTGATACATGGCATGCTCTCCCTCTTTATATCCATTCCCTGGATTCCCTGGCTTCCTTCAAATCACAGCAAAATTCCCACCTTCTACATTAAATCTTTCCTATTCCTTTTGAATTTTACTACATTCTTATGGTTAATTGTTTTCTATTACTTCACTGTATAATTTGTGCATAATTGTTTACATCTTGTCTCCCCATTATACTGAGATTCTCAAGGACAGAGACTGTATTTTGTCTCTTTTTTTTTACCCCCACTGACTTGAAAAAAAGAAGCCATTTAATAAGCAATTATTGATCTAATGAATGACCACCTAGATCGATAATCCAGTCACACAGCTCCCTAGCAGAGAGTCACTCAACCTCTTACAGTGGCTACAGAACCAGTCTTATGAGTGAGGAAACATCTTCATCCAGTATGCTGCAAATTTTAACATGCAAGAAAATTCCAGCTATGGAGAGGAGGAAACTCCTTTCAAGATCTCTAAAGTTTAATACAGGTGCTTGTAATATAATAGGCACTTAAAAATGTTTATTGAATATGTTTAAATTAAATATGCATATTCCCCATAAGAGTAGGAGAGCTGAATTAGCTCACTCTTTAAAAATTGGATAGCAATCATTTTGGAACACCTTTTTTCTTTACAGTGTTCTTATATTGCATAGATTTTCAGTAGTGTATTATTTCCTCTGAGAGAAAACTGAGAAAATTAGAAATCTTGTTATCATACATCTACAAATTTATTTAAAAGCATGGATGAACATATGAAGCTAGTTGCATTTGTAAGTAAATTTCACATTCCAGAATATCGTTATTGTCATCTTAAACAGATGGAATGGCAAAAAAGAATAATAAGGAGTGACCCTTAGGACAGACTTCTAATTGCATCTTTAATGTTTTTTTTTCTTACCTGCCTGCCAAAATCTAAGTGATGAATCAAGCGAGAAGAATCAATATATCTCACAATGTAAATAGCTCTAGTGTTGGTATGAGAAATTTCAGTGTCATATTCAAGAAAAAAGGAATGATGACCTAGGGCATAGAAATCCTTCCCACAGGAATTTTCTTACATTGGCTTTTTCCAAAATTCTAGATACAAAAATGTGAAAGGGAGAGAAAAATAAACTATACAGAGTCCATATTGCTATAGGATTTTTGAATTTTCATGAATAAAATATGTAATTTTTACTTGTTTAGAAATGGTGATAATAATCTTTTCTCCCTCTGCCACTCCTTTCCCCTCTCCCATATGAAGATATTAATAAGCAATTTGGCCTAATTTTAACTGTGAGAAAAGTTTCCAATTGCACTGATAGAAGACAAAAGTATAAATATTTTGCATCTGAATGCATATACTCAAAGAAATATAAAATACATTCCTTAATGTTTACTGTAAACATTTGTGTTTATATTATATGCATATATGTGTATATATCCATATAATATAAATATATAGAGCAAATATTGTGTATATAAATGGTGTGTGAATGTATATATATATATGTATATAATTGTAAAAATTATTTATCTTCCTTGTAAACTTAATTTGCACCAACTTTAATGCTTTGGATTTTGAAGTCTCAAAATTTTCATCCTATGTGATTATAAAGTCTTCATTAATTTTAATTTTAAAATCTTTTTTAGAAAAATAGTCAAATGTATTTCTATTTCTGATTACTTGTGAAAAGATGAATTTTTAGACAATCAGTACTTACTAATTTTATCTTGACATATTTTTGGTAATTAAATTACAAATCCTTAGAAATTGGAATCTATATAAGACAAGCAAAAATACCACTTGTAAATCTACCAGTTTTAAACCTGTTCCTGAAAGTTAGAGCTAAAAACACCTCTGGTGTTGGAAGAGTTATAGCATTATGATGTTATTTGTTCCTATTTGCCTTTCAATGGTTTGAAAATGAAATTACAAAGCTATATATTACGTAATTGCCTTGAATTTTTATTTTAGTTATGAGCTAGAAAATCATGAACAAATAAAAATATTTATATAAACTATGAAGTTCAGAAAAAAATAAGATTATATATAAGAATCATGACTACATTCAATAGAGCTTTCAAAAATATTTACATTACTTTTAACATGATGGTATCGACATTACTACATTTTCTGTGCCCAGTTTTGATCTTCCTTCTGTGTCTTGGTATTTTTCTTCCTTTTGTATCTCTTTCATTGAACTCACTCTTCTTCCTAAATTCTCCCAATGGAAACATCACTACTAACAAATTAATAAAATCAAGCCATACACACAAATGGTCCTGTATGAGGAATGTCTGAAAATATATTTCCCATTCCTCATCTTCAGTGTATCACTGCTCTACCAAGATATGTGTGACATTTAAAAAGGTTCAAGAGACATAGTTTTTGGATAATTCAATCACTTTATTAATAAGACTTAAAGGTAATTAACAAAAGGATGGTAATTTGGTCATTTCTCTTAGATCAAAGCCCACTCATGGTGGTGGGGTCATAGTTTATATGGTCTCCAAAGAGTAGGTGTTCCACAAGGGTGACAATCAATTAGGATTAGTTAACATACCAAGAGGAGTGGGATGTATTAAAATGAAGGTTTTGGAGTATGTGACCTAGGTCACTCACATCTTGTTCAAAGAGATATCAATTTCCATATCACCCGTCTTGATAATAGGGAGAATCAACCTTTCCTGGACCTGTCTGAGCAAACACAATGAGTAGGAAATACCCCCATTAGCCCAAACTTAGAACTTATTTTACTGTTTCTTTAGATTTTTATCTAGGAAAATCCCTAAGGGAGATTTCCCATACTGGTTCATTTCTGGATGAGAAAGGAGAAAAGAGGAGAAACATTCATTTTAATATAATAATTAGATATTAATTATAAGAGAGAGATATTAATTTCTAGTATGTGAGAATAGCACTGTCAATCTTCTGAAGTCTTATTTAGTCCTATCATTGATCAGAATTTCTAATCTTTTCAAAGTTTTAATTTTTTTAACAATGCTATGATCATTGTATAAATAGTTCATATTCTGATCATTTCACTCTTAGTTCATCCAAGTTTTTGCAGGTTTCTCTAAATTATTTCCTACAACATAATCATATTCCACTACCTTCAAATATTATGAATTGTTTATCCATTTCACAAGTGCTAAATATCACCACCTTTAATTCACAATACCTTGTGATGAGAAGAAGTGCTGCTATAGATATTTTTGCACATGTGTCCTTTGTCTCTATTTTTTATCTTTTTGGGAGCATATTTCTCATAATGATATTGATGGCTCAAAAGGCACACATAGTTCACATAGTTTACTGACTTTTGGGGCATAGTTCCAAATTGCTGTCCAGAATGTTTGCAACATTTCATAGTCCCAGAAATAACATAGTAGGATCCTTGTTCTCTCCCACCTCCTCCAGCAATTGTCATTTTTCCCACTTTTTAATCTACCAATCTAATGCCTGTGAGATGGAACTTCTAAATTGCTTTAGTTTTTATTCATCTTATGTTGCTGTGTTAGATCATTTTTATATGGTTACTGATTTTGGGACTTTTCCCCCTTGAGAAATGTTTGTTTGTATTTTTGACTAATTACTAGAGTATGGCTGTTTTTCTTTCATATTTGTCTTGGGTTCTTATACATGTTTAATTTCAGAGGTTTTCTCCCAGTTAATTATTTCCATTTTAGGTCTAATAACATTGATTTTGATATTGCAAAATTGTATTTTCCAGTTATCTTAATAGTTATTCATTTATGAAAACAAATGAAAACATGAGAGTTAGTCAATCAATAAACATTAATTAAGTGAATTTATAAAATACATATACAAAATGAATGTATGATCATATGTAATAGGATTGTAGTAAGTACAGACTTGAGGTGGGAACACCAAATAGGAAGTTTTATAAAAGTTCAGGCAAGATTGGATGAAGTCCTGAGCTAGGGTGTGCAATGTGTGAGTTAGGAGGAGTATATACATATATAAGATTTGGAGAAAGAAATAACCAGACTTGACAGATAGATATGTAGGATGGATGAGATGAAGATCTGTGTCTCAGTGCTCTCAACTGTGTTCTTTGTGACAAAAAAGGCAATTCAGATTGTGTGTGTGCATACACACATATTTGTATATACATATACACGTTTATGCGTATGCCTATGTTCCAGACTCCTCAACATCCCTCAACTGAAAGAGCATATAGGCTAGTATCTGACTCCTTTTTCCTACACAGTTAGTTGTTTCAAAGTAACTCTTATAGCCAATTTATTGAATATTTTTTCATGTTACCTAGATGTTTGTATTTCTAGGTCAAAGGATCACAGAGGTCACAGTTTTATTGCCCTTAGGGCATAATTCTAAATTGTTGTCCAGAATAGTTTGACCAATTCACAACTCTATCAACAATGCATTAGCATACTTTTTTTTCTATATCCCCTCTAAAATTTCTTGTTTTCCTTTTCTATCATGATAGTCAATCTGATAAATGTGAGGTGGTGCCTTAAGCCTAATTCACTCTGAATTTCCTAGATTGGACAAGAGATCCCTGCTATCCTAGTAGAGAATGAATATAAATACTAAATAGTAACTGTTTCTCTTTCCCCTTGGAACCATGATGTCTTCCCCTCCCAGTTTGTTTATTTTGTTTTATCAAATTGGCCATCCCTTGAGTTACAACTTAAAGAAGCTATTCATTGAATGGGTGTAGCTCACTCAAAGTGAGAATGTGATAAAATCTTAGCCTGAAAGGGCTAGGGTCTCACACGGCATCCTAAGCCATCTGCAGTCGCAGTGGTCTTAATGAATATCTGGCCCCTTGATCCAGATAACTCAGGAGAAGAGAGTAAGGTTGGTGGGTTTGCACAGCCTTCCCTAACTCAAATTAAAGTCAACTGAAAGTCACGTCATCAGCTTGATGTTATGGTCCTTTTGAGAACGAAGGACAAGCACACAATAATATTTTTTTCTTGATATCTTATGGAGTCCTTAGCTTCCACTTGCCCAATTCTAATTTTTAAGGAATTATTTTCTTCAGTTAGTCCCAAGATCAATTCACATTTTTCTTTGCTATACTGGATGCAGTAGTTTTGACTCTGTTATCTTCTGATTTTGAGTTTTGATCTTCCTTGTCACCATAGTAACTTTCTGACTTGTTGTTGTTTGCTCATTTTTGTTTTTGTTAGCTCATTTTTCCAGCCTGTCTCTTGAATTTTTAACTCTATGCTGAAGTGGGGATCTAGTTCTGGGGCTGAAGTCTCACTATCCAAAATCTCAGGCTTCCTTGCTACTCCTCTCAAAACTAGTTCTGAGAGTCTGTAAGTTTGCAGTTCTTTCAAGGAGTTATGGATTAAATAGGTATGTAACTACTCCCATGGCTTGTGCTCTGGTCTGTCAGTCAACACAAGAACTCTTTTATACCCTAAAACTGTGACAAGGATCTACTTACCCTGTTGTAATAAGCTCTGATGTGCTAGTCCTGCAGCCCAGGGACTGCAAGTTAGGATTGTGATATGGATCTAAGTATGGGTTATCCAAAAGATTCTTAAAACTAGAGCTTACAATAGGACCTCTATAACCTTCTTCTGACCAGCTTTCTGACCTCCTTAGAGTCTGTGGGCTGAGAACTCCAGAAGCTGCTACTTCAATTGTTAATTCAGGCAAATTCAAGGCCTGATGCTGGTTTCTTTGTGCCAACCTGTGCTGGGGCTGTCTGAATTGAAGTGTGTTCCACTCTCTCCCATGTGAGATAGATCTGAACTTTGGATGGAAATGTGTTTTGCTCGATCCTTTTGTTGGCTCTGCCACCCCAGAATTAATTATGAGGATTTACATCACTTTGTTTGAAGAGGAATTTGGAAGGGGGCAGGCAAGTCTCTCACTTTTCTCTGCCATCTTAGCTCTGCCCACTTGCCTCCATTTCCTATTGAATAAAACACACACTCTTTACCCTGAAATTAAACTTAAGGCCTTCTATGGTATGGCTTTATTCCAAGTCCCCAACCTATCTCCCATAATTTCTGTAAACTTATTCCACTGTCTCCAGACTGTCTCTTATCTGGCTTTAATTACCACTTCCTCCCCACAAGAAATCTGTTTTTCTTCAAGATATAAATCAAGTGTAAGCCATGCTACAAAATGCTCTCCAATACACTTCTTCTTTCCTCCACCACTAAAGTGAAAATGATTCTTTTTAATTCATTTATAGAACAATAGCAGTCTCCTTGGGCCTAACATTTTGAATTTAATTCTCCTTTTTTGTATCATAACTATTTATTTACAGTAGCTTGAGAGCAAGATCTGTGTCATATCCAACTTGTGTCCTCAGCACCAATGTCACTGTTTTCCAAATAATGGACATTTCATATATGATTGTATAATTGATTTGAATAAAATTGATATATACCAAAATATTTAAGGAAATTCTGAAAATTCAAGATTTTGGGGGGGGTTGATGCATTTAGGAAAAATTGGATGCAAGTAGTATTTGGCCTGATCTTGAAGAAAAGATGTGGTTTGCCTTAAAGAAGATAATGACATTCCAAGGAGAAGGAATAATACTGGAAAAGGCACTGAAGTGAGGAACAGTATGACAACAAAATAGTGGATACTAGAAAGGACAGAATGAATGAATTGAAAGATCTGCATTGTGAGTTATGGAAGCTAAATTAGGGAAGGAAAAGTAGGATAAGATTTGCATACAGGGCTAACAAGATTTAACTTGATCTTATTGCAGCAAAAAATGAAGTAACATCTGCCTGTGAAAATGGGTAGCATCATAATGATATCTGACATTCAAGAAGTACTATAAGGGTAAAAAGTGTATGATATGCAATATATATTTGGGTCTTACAATTATTTTATGACATATATACTCTAGATGTCATTCACTTTACAATTGAAACAGTGAAATCAAAAGAGTTTATATGATCCACTTATGGCCATAAAGTAAGTATCAGAAATGGGATTTGAGCCTAGATCTTCTTGGATTCACATCAAGCATCCTATTAATAATGTTTCTCATATTATTACTTCTCCATGGAATGTCATACATTATCTTCTTTAAGGCAAATCACATCTTTTCTTCACTATTCAAGCCAAATATTAATTGCATTCAATTTTTTCTAAATGCATCAACCCCCCAAAAAAGACAGACATTTTAGGAAAATTAATCTTGCAACTGTGCATAAGGTAGGTTGAAGGTAGGAAAGAATAGGGACTGACATACCATCAAGGAGAATCACGTAGTAATAAAATGTATTGATGAGGGCCTGACTATAGCAACAGAAAGAGTTGGATAGAAACTGTTGAATCTAAGAAACTTTACAGTATTACTTATAGTAATTACTAAGATATGAAGAAGAAGAAGAAGAAGAAGAAGAAGAAGAAGAAGAAGAAGAAGAAGGAGAAGAAGAAGAGGAAGAGGGAGAAGCAGAGGAAGAAGAAGAAGAGGAGGAAGAGGGAGAAGAAGAAGAAGAAGAAGAAGAAGAAGAAGAAGAAGAAGAAGAAGAAGAGGAAGAAGAAGAGGAAGAGGGAGAAGAAGAAGAAGACATAAGAACGAGTGATGAAAGACATTTAGGACAGTATAAGGTCCTGGAAATGTTGTTAAATATTTTCAGCTGAAACCAGGTTTTTGTTATCTATATCATGTCAGTTCTTTTTTATTGTCTAGGAGTAAAACAGTCCTTTTAATAATTTCTACTTAGAATGACTGGTTTAATTTACTAGACCATTACCAAATTTTTTGAATTTAAATCACTCTATGAAAATCAAATCTTTTTATAAAAACATCTTGTCAGCAAATGCAGGGTAAAATTGCTTTAAGTGATAGTCACAGTAATAAAATGCAATTATTTTTAATTGTGTAATTTGAGATGTTCTAAGGAAGTTGTGATTTGACCTAGTGCTGTTTAACAATTTTATCAATAGTTTGAAGACCTACATAGCATGTTGAGAAAAGCTAATGTTTTACTTGTATAACACTTTAAAATTTACAAAGTGCTAATGTATATTGTCTTCTTTGATCATCAAAATAGCTTTATGAAATAGGTGCAGTTTACGAGGTAAGCATAACTATTATCTGCATTTTGGAGATGAGACAACTGAACCTCAGATTGATTAAATGACTTGCCCATGGTCACAGAATTAGGTTGTGTCCTGCCTATGCCAGGATTTGACTTCAGGTCATTCCGACTCTAAGTCAGCACTTTGCCCACTGCACCATGTAACTTTGAACCAAATTTGTGACAGCACTCATCCTGCAAAACAGAACTAAATACAAAAATATCTTAACAGATAAGGGCATTGTGTCAACTCCAATAAAATATATTAAATAGGGAAAAAATATGTTTGATACTTTATTTTAAAAAAAAAAATCTCAGGGACAGAGCCAAGATGGCAGAGTGAGAGCAACAACTCACCTAAACTCTTAGACAAACTCCTTCAGACATCTCCAAAAAGAGAATCTGATCAAATTTTGGAGGTACAGATTCCAACAGGAGACAGACTGTGGCAGATTCAAATCCCAGGAGGGACTGGAAGGTCCAGGGAAAGGATCTGTTTCAAGGAGATGAGCCCAGAGTGCACAGCATGGAGCATCCAGCACAGCAGAGCAGGAGGACCCCAGGAAACCAGAGACAGCAGCAGGAAGATCCAGTGAGCTGCAGTCCAGGGTGAGAGACCAGCAGAGCTGTGCCAGTGACAGCAGCTAGGCATCAGATATCAGCACAGAAGCTCCTGAGATTTTCAGCCCACAGATTAAATGCCTGTAAGTCACCTACTTGAACTTCCAGGAGCAAGGATGGTGGAGTGATCAGTAAATGCTCTCTCCTCCCCCTTGATGACCTTGAAAGAATCATAAAATATTTCCCCAGAAAAATCTTGGATTAGTGGGCACAGCAGAGGGGGCAAATAGTAGCATAACATCTGAGGATAGGAAAATAACTAAGGGGGATTCCTCCTATTGTGGCAGAAGGAAAGGGGACCCTGGATAGAGGCCACTTGCACTAGGACCCAGGCAAGCCTCAGCACCAGGAGAGGAGCCCCAGGAGGGGTGGGAGCTTGTACTAGGATCTAGGCATGCCTCAGCACTCCAGGGGAAATGGGAAGAAAATATGGCATCTGGGATCACCATCCCCTGAGCTTGCCTTTGCCTCAGTTCAGTTGAGGAGATCTCCTGTGACCAGTCCCACACTTAACAAGCTAACCCCTGGACTGTTTGGGGGAAATACAAAGCAAAAAACTGCTCTTATCTTTCTCTCACAAGTCAGCTCAACACCAAGTTCTGTAGCTTCTAATTGAAAGAACCAGAAGCCACAACACACAATCACCATCATGCACAAGAAAAAGCAAAAGAAGGGTGAAAAATCCATAGAATGTTTCTTTGGGGACAAAGAGCAAAACACAAATACCAAAGAGGTCAGTGGTGAGACTGTATTTCCATCTGAAACTTCAGAAGGGACTATGAATTGCTCGCATGTAGAAAACAGCTCTCCTGGAACAGCTGAAGAAGGAAATAGAAGAAAAACAGGCCAATGATTTTAAAAGTATAAAAAAAGAATTCACTAATGAGACTATCTCTTTGAAAAGGAAAATTGAACAAATGGAAAAGGAAGTGAAAAATTAACTAGAAAAAAAAACTACTTAAAAGGAAAAATTGAACAGATGGAAAAAGAGATACAAAAGTTAACTGAAGAAAACAATTTGATAAAGATTAGAATTGGGTGAGTAGAAACAAATGACTCAATGAGACAGCAAGAATCAGTAAACAAAATCTGAACAATGAAAAGATAGAAGAAAATGTAAAATATCTAATTGGAAAAACAACTGATATGGAAAATAGGTCCAGGAGAGAAAATGTAAGAATTATTGGCCTGCCAGAAAGCCATGATGAAAAAAAAAGTCTGGACAACATCTTCCAGGAAATCATAAAGGAAAACTGCCCAGAACTGCTAGATCCAGAGGGCAAAATTGTCATTGAAAGAATCAACTGTTCACCTCCCAAAAGATATCCCAATCTCAAAACCCCAAGAAATATCGTTGTCAAACTCCAGAACTATCAAGAGAAGGAGAAAATACTACAGGCCGCCAGAAAGAAACCATTCAATTATCAAAGAGCTACAGTCAGGATCACACAGGACCTTGCAGCTTCTATATTAGAAGATCAAAGGAATTGGAATCCAATACTCCATAAGATGAAGAAATTGGGACTGCAACAAAGGATTAACTACTCAGGAAAGTTCAGCATAACATTTTGGGCAAGGAGATGGTCATTCAACGAAATAAAGGATTTCCACACCTTCCTCACAAAAACGCCAGAACTTAATAGAAAATTCGATCTTCAAACAGAGGTCTCAAGAGAGACATAATAAGGTGAATGGGGGGGGGATTTTTACTCTATTTGGGAAAATTGTTTGCCTCCCTATGAGGGAAGATGATACTTGTTAATCTTGAGAATTGTGCATCTATTATGAAAAAGAAGAGAGATTACATAGAGGGAAAGGGTACAAAGTAAATGATGTCATGTTAAAAATATGATTAAAGTATGTGAAGTGATTGTAACAGGAGGTGTGAAAAGAAGGAAGCAGAGAATGGTAAATTACATCACAGGAAGAAGTACAAAATTATAGTAGAGGGAAAGAGGGGAGGGAGTTGACCATTGTTTGAGAGGTACTCTCATCTGATTTAGTTCAAAGAGGGAACAATAAACTTAAGTATATAATTCTAACTAGCTCTATAGGCAGTAGGAAGAGAAGGGGGAAGAAAGGGGAGGGAAGCTAAAAGGGAGGGAAGAAGCAGTAAGGGTAAAGGGGAATAAAAGGGAGGAGGGCTAAAAGAAGGAAGGGAAGAATGCAGGAGGTGGTGTTGAAAAGTAAAAACTATTGAGGAGGGAAAGGGAGATGGGAGAGCTAAAAACACAAATGGTGGGGAATAGAATGGAGAGGAATACACAGATGGTAATCATACGTGTGAATGTGAATGGAATGAACTCTCCCATAAAATGGAGATAAATAGCAGAATGGATTAAAAGCCATAATCCAACAATATGTTGCTTACAAGAAACACATTTGAAGCGGGGGGATACACACAGGAAAAAGGTCAAAAGTTGGAGCAGAATATATCATGCTTCAGCTGATGTAAGAAAAGCAGGAGTAGCAATCCTAATCTCAGACAAAGAAAAAGCAGAAAGAGATATAATGAAGAGATAAGGATGGAAATTATATCCCACTAAATGGCACAATAGATAATGAAGAAATATCATTACTAAACATGTATGTTCCAAGGGGTATAGCATCCAAATTCTTAGAGGAGCGGTTGGGGGACTTTAAGAAAGAAATTCACAGCAAAACTATACCAGTAGGGGACCTCAACCTCCCCCTCTCTGAACTTGATAAATCTAACCTCAAAATAAACAAGATGGAGGTTAAGCAGTTAAATAAAACTCTGGATGAGGTAGATATGATAGACCTCTGGAGAAAATGGAATGGGAATAGAAAGGAATATATCTTTTTTCTCAGAGGTACATGGCACATATACAAAAGTTGACCATGTGCTAGGACATAAAAACCTCACAATCCAGTGCAAAAAGGCAGAGATAATCAATGCATCCTTCTCAGATCATAATGCAACAAAAATTATATGTAATCAAAAGCCATATGAAGATAAACCAAAAATCAGTTGGAAATTACATAATCTAATCCTAAAAATGGAGCAGATTAAAGAAGAAATCATAGAAACAATCAACAACTTCATTCAAGAGAATGACAGTAATGAGACAATCTAACAAATCTTATAGGATACTGCAAAAGCAGTTCTTAGGGGAAGTTTTATATCTTTGAATGTCTACATAAATAAAATAGAGAAAGAGGAGATCAATGATTTGCGTATGCAGCTGAAAACACTAGAAAAAGAACAGATTCAAAATCTCTAAATAAATACCAAATTACAAATACTGAAAACCAAGGAGAGATTAATAAAATTGAAATTAAGAAAACTATTGAATTAATAAATAAAACCAATAGTTGGTTTTATGAAAAAACTAATAAAATTGATAAACCTTTGGTCAATTTGATTAAAAAAAGGAAAGAAGAAAATCAAATTACTAATATCAAAAATGATAGGGGTGAACTCGCCTCCAATGAGGAAGAAATTAAAATAATAACTAGACATTATTTTACCCAACTTCATGCACACAAATTTGACAATCTAAATGAGATGGATGAATATTTCAAAAAATACAAATTGCCCAGATTAACAGAAGAGGCAGTTGAATACTTAAACAACCCCATCTCAGAAATAGAAATTGAACAATCAATGAATTCCCTAGGAAAAAAAATCTCCAGGGTCAGATGGGTTTGTAAGTTTATTCTGCCAAACATTTAAAGAACAGTTAATTCCAATACTATATAGATAGACTATTTTTGAAAATTGCGGAAGAAGTTCTCCCAAATTATTTTTATGAGACAAATATGGTTTTCTTACCTAAGCCAGGAAGAGACCAAACAGAGAAAGAAAATTATAGACCAATTTCTCTTATGCATAAATTTTAAATAAGATTTTAGCAAAACAAATACAGCATCTCATCACAAGTATAATATATTATGATCAGATAAGATTCATACCAAGAATGCAGGACTGGTTCAATATTAGGAAAACTATTAGCATTATTGATCATATCAACAACAAAACTAGCAAAAAACACATGATTATCTCAATAGATGCAGAAAACCTTTCGACAAAATACAACATCCATTCCTCCAACACTGGAGAACATAAGAATAAAGAGAACTTTCCATAAAATAAAAAGTAGTATCTACCTAAAACCTTCAGCAATCATTATATGCAAAGGAGATAAGCTAGATGCATTTCCAATAAGATCAGAGGTGAAACAAGGATGTCTATAATCACCACTATTATTTAATATGGTACTAGAAATGTTAACTGTAGAAATTAGACAAGATAAAAAAATTGAAGGAATAAGAATAGCAGAGAAGAAACTAAGTTATCACTCTTTGTAGATGATATGAGGATACACTTAGAGAATCCCAGAAATTCAAGTAAATAACTACTTGAAATAATAAACAACTTTGGCAAAGTTGCAGGTTTCAAAATAAATTCGCATAAACCTTCTTCATTCCCATATATTAGCAACGAAGTCCAACAGCAAGAGATGGAAAGAGAAATCCCATTTAAAGCTAGGGTAGACACTATAAAATACTTGGGAGATTACTGGCCAAAATAAACCCAGGGATTATATGAACACAATTATAAGACACTTTTTTGAACAAATGAAGTCAGATCTTAGTAAGTGGAAAAACATCAGTTGCTCAAGGGTAGGCCAAGCTAATGTAATAAAAATGACAATTCTACCTAAATTAATTTACATATTTAGTGCCATACCAATTAAACTATCAAATAATTATTTTCTAGAGCTGGATAAAATAATATCAAAATTCAACTGGAAGAACAAAAGGTCCAGAATATCAAAGGGACTAATGAAAAGAAATGCTAAGGAAGGTGGCCTAGCGCTACAGATCTGAAATTTCATTATAAAGCAGCAATTGTCAAAACCACTTGGTACTGGCTAAGAAACAGAAAGGTAGACAAATGGAATATTCTAGGCACTCAAGACACAGTAGAGAAGGAATATAGCAACCTCCTGTTTGATAAACCCAAGGACCCCAACTTCTGGGATAAGAACTCACCGTTTGACAAAGATTGCTGGGAAAACTGAGTAACAGTGTGGCGGAAATTAGGCATAGATCCATGCCTGACACCATACTCAAGAATAAAGTCCAAATGGGTCCAGGATCTAAGAATAAAGATTGATAACATGGACAAACTGGAGGAGCATGGAATAGTGTATTTTTCAGATGAGAGGGGAAGAATTGTTGACTAAAGAAGAGATAGAAAGCATTATGAAATGCAAGATGGATAATTTTGATTAAATTAAACTGAAAAGTTTTTGCACAACCAAACCCAATGCAACCAAAACTCAGAGGGATGCGGTACATTGGGAAAGAATTTTTGCAGCTAATGTCAGGGATAAAGGGCTCATTTCTTGAATATATAGAGAACTGAGTCAAATGTACAACAATACAAGTCAATCCCCAATTGATAAATGGTCAAGGGATATGGAAAGGCAATTTTCAGAGGAAAAAATTAAAGATATCTATAATCATATGAAAAAAAATGCTCTAAATCACTCTTGATTAGAGAGATGCAAATCAAAACAACTGTGAAGTAGCACATCACACCTATTAGATTGGCAAACATGACAGAACAAGAGAATGATAAATGTTGGAGAGGATGTGGGAGAGTTGGAACACTAATTCATTGCTGGTGGAGCTGTGAACTCATCCAACCATTCTGGAAAATGGTTTGGAACTATGCCCAATGGGCTACAAAAATGTGCATACCCTTTGACCCAGCAATATCACTTCTAGGACTGTATCTGTAAGAGATCATAAAAATAGGAAAGGGTCCCATATGTACAAAAATATTTATAGATCACTCTTTGTTGTTGCCAAAAACTATAAATCAAGTGGATGCCCATCAATTGGGGAATGGCTGAATAAATTACAATATAATAATGTAATGGAGTACTATTTTGCCATAAGAAATGATGAATGAGAAGACTTCAGAGAGGCCTGGAAGGACTTATATGATCTGATGCTGAGCAAAGAGAGCAGAACCAGGAGAATTTTGTGCACAGCAACACTCACAGTGTGCAAGAGTTTTTTTTCTAGTAGACTTGGAACTTTGTAACAACGAAGAACTTAAGAAAAAAAAATCCCAATTGTCTTCTAAGGCAAAATGCCTCCCACACTCAAAGAAGGAAATATGGAATTCGCAGAATGCAGCAGATCATTTGTGTGTGTGTGTGTGTGTGTGTGTGTGTGTGTATTATGTTTTGATTTGTTATATGATGTCTCCCATTTATTTCAGTTCATCTGCACAGCATGATTATAATGAAAAGATATTCAATTGGAAAGTATGCATAGATCCTACACAGCATAGTATACCATCTTGGGGAGGGAGGGGAATGGTGGGGAGTAGGTAGGGGGGAAAATCTAAGTTTTATGGTAGTAATTGTAGAATATTAAAAAATTAAAAAATAAAAAAGAAGAAAGAATGAGCAAGGGGACTTCAGAAAAAGTCCAGAAAGACATAAGAACTAATTCTGAGTGAGATTAGAGTTCCAGAAGAACATGGTACAGTTATAGTCACATTGTGCGATGACCAACTTTGATAGACTTAACTCTTCTCAGCAATGCAAGGTTCTAAGAAAACTCCAAAAAGTTTATGATGGAAAATGCCGTCCACATTCTGAGAAAGAACTATGGAGTCTGAATGCAGATTGAAGTATATTATTTCCTCTTTCTCTTTTGGGTTTTTTGTTTTGTTTACTTTCTTTCTCATGGTTCATCACATTGGTTCTAATTCTTCTTTACAACAGGACTAATGTGAAAAGATGTGCAATATGAATGCATATGTAGAGCCTATATCAGACTGCATGAGATTGTGGGGAGGGAGGAGGGGAGAGAGATGAAGAAAATTTAAGACTCAAAAGCTTGTGGAACAGAATGTCGCAAACTAAAATAAATTAATTAATTAAAAAAAATCTCTCCGAGAACATAATAGGGAGGTGTGACTAGCATTTAGGAGAAAAAAAGATTTGGGTAATTTAGGCGAACTTCAAATTCAATATGAGTAAATTGCATCATGTGGCCTTACTAGCTATGTAACCATAGACAAGTAATTAAGCCTATTTGTCTCAGTTTCCTTACCTGTAAAATGAACTTGAGAGGAAAATGGCAAACTACTTCAGTATCTTCCAAGAAAACCACAAATAGTGTCAAAAAGAGCAGACATGACCGAACAACAATAAAAACAACTCAAAGGGAAAGTTTGGAGGACCAGGTAACTTTGTGCCATACTCAGATTTAATTCTTTGTCTCTCAGGCTTCCTGCCAGGTCTCAAGTTGACAGTCAGCTTTATGGGTCAGAAGAAGCTGATATGTAATGTCTGTTACGTGAAATGAGGTCAGAGCAATACTTTTTCACCTACATATATAAATATTATAA
Organism: Bettongia penicillata ogilbyi; assembly: GCA_023548195.1. Lineage (NCBI taxonomy): Eukaryota > Metazoa > Chordata > Mammalia > Diprotodontia > Potoroidae > Bettongia > Bettongia penicillata. The sequence goes on from JAJHZJ010000490.1 coordinate 2,866,721, forward strand.
AACTGTTCTATTGACACACAAACACAGCAAAATTATTGTGCTGCTTTCATTTCACATAATAGACATTATGCAAGTATATGAATTTAAATATATACTATATAATATTAATATGTAATAAAATAAAATACAATATAATATAATACAATATAATGTAATGTAATACACTAGACTACACTATACTATATTTGTGTGTTTGTGTTGTTTTTGCTTTTATTGTTTGCTAATTACAGTTCTAATGCCAAAGTAAGCTTCTATATTGAGAGTATGCAATCATAGCATGTGCTGAAGGAATTGATCTAGCAACTTGAAGATTTATTTCCAAAATAAATTTTCAAAGCATTTCATCTCAAAGTGATTTTTAAAGTCCAAATGCAACACTATCTTTACCTTCACAATGAAAAAAAAGCTTTTAAAGGATGTCCAAATCTGATCATGTTGAAAGATAGCGAACCTGAAATCACAATTCTTTTTTTATTAAGAATTGGGAGGAAAGAATTCACATTTTGTGCAAAATAAGGGATTTCGGTTGGAAGCAGTCAAATTTGACCCTGTTAAATTAACATTTCATATATACATATATATTTACATATATATATAAACATTGTGTGTACACATGTATATATACATATGTAAACATAGATACACACATATACACATGCATACATATATACACATACATGCATATATATGCATATGTAAGAGGTTTAAAATAATAATTTCTTGGGCCATTTGACCTCTTATTTTTGTGGGGATTTTTTGCATTTCATCTGTGTTATCTAGAACATTTACAGTGGAAAGGATACTGGTGATGGAGTCAAAATAAGTCTGGGTTCATATGTTTCTTTTTTAGTCTAGTTACAGGACCCTAGGCAAATAATTTCTGAGATCTCCAGGTTCATCATTTACTAAAATGAGAATAATACTAACTACAGTTCTTACCTCACAGGCTTACTGTGAAGATAGAAGCACAGAGCCATACATACATACATATGTATATATACACATATATATGTGGGTATGCATGTCTATACACATTGGGGAGAGAGTCAGTGGTGAAAGAATATGGAAAATTGCTCCTAAGGAATCCTAAAGATGTAGAAGACTTAGAGAAAGGGACTGTTAAGTAATTCTCCATAGTCACACTACTAATATTAAAGGTCATAGACAGGAACTGAGTCCAAGGTTTTCTGACTCCAAGGTCATTATATGCTACACTACATATTTTCACACACATAGACACAGATATACTTGCTATTACAGTAAATATTCTCTTAATCTTTGTCTCTTTTTTATTATTTTTATTATAATTACTATTTTATTTATTTTCAGTGTTCTACAATCACTTCCATATATCTTAGATTTTTCCCTTCCCTTCCCTTCTTCCCTCCTACCTCCCCACTCCCTCCCTGAGATGGTAAATAGTTTTATATAGGTTCTACACACATATTCCTATTAAATGAATTTTCACATTAGTCATGTTACATAGAAGAATTAAAATTAATAGGGGAAATCATAAAGCAAAACAAAACCTAATACAAAAGAAAATGATCTGCTTCATTCTCCAATCAAATTCCATAGTTCTTTCCCTGAATGTGGAAACCATTTTGCCTTAAGAGATCATTGGGAATTATTTAAGTCTTTGCATTGCAATGAAGTACTAAGTTTGCCAGAAAAACTCCACGTGTACTGTGGTTATTGCTTTGTACAAAATACCCCTGGTTTTGCTCTTTTCACTCAGTACCAGCGCATCTAAGTCTTTCCAGGCCTCTCTGAAGTCTTCCTGTTCATCAGTTCTTATAGCAAAATAGTATTCCATTACATTCATATACCACAAATTATTCAGCCATTCCCTAGTTGATGGGTATCTCATTGATTTCCAGTTTTGGACCACCACAAAGAGAGCTGGTATAAATATTTTTGTGCAAATGGGACTTTTTCTCATTTTTATGATCTCTTGGGGATACAACCCTAGAAGTGGTATTGCTGGGTCAAAGGATATGCACATTTTTTCAGCCCTTTGGGCATTGTTCCAAATTGCTCTCCAGAATGGTTGGATCACCTCATACTCCACCAACAATGAATTAATATTCTAACTCTCCACCTCTTCTCCAACATTTATCATCTTCCTGTTTTGCATTGCTAGTCAATCTGATAGGTGTGATGTGGTATCACAGAGTTGTTTTGATTTGTATCTCTCTAATTGATAGTGGTTTAGAACATTTCTATATGACTATAGATATCTTTAATTTCATCCTCTGAGAACTGCCTGTTCATATCCATTGAGCATTTATCAATTGGGGAATGACTTGTATTCTTGCATATTTGACTCAATTCTCTATGTATTTTAGAAATGAGGCCTTTATCACAGACACTAGTTGCAAAATTTCTTTCTCAGTTTTCTGCTTCCCTCCTAATCTTGGTAGCACTGGATTTGGTTGTTCAAAATCTTTTCAGTTTAAAATGTAATCAAAATTATGTATTTTGTGTTTATAATGTTTTGTATCTCTTCTTTAGTCAAAATTTTTCCCTTTTTCATAAATCTGATAAATATCCTATTCCTTGCTCCACTAATTTTGTTTAGATTATCATTCTATATACCTAGATCATGTACCCATTTGGAATTTATTCTTGTGTATGATGTCAGACATTGGTCTATGCCTAGTTTCCACCACTCTATTATCCAGTTTTCCCAGCAAATTTTGTTGAACAATGAGTTCTTATCCCAGAAGCTGAGGTCTTTGGGTTTATCAAACAGTGGATTGCTATATTAATTGACTATTGTGTCTTGAGTACCTAACAAATTCCACTTGTCTCCCCTTCTGTTTCTTAGCCAGTACCAAGTGGTTTTGATAATTGGTACTTTAAAATACAATTTGAAATCTGGAAGAGTTAGGCCACCTTCCTTAGTATGTCTTTTCATTAGTTCCCTTTATATTCTGGACCTTATGTTCTTCTACATGAATTTTGATGTTTTTTATTCTAGCTCTAGAAAATAATTATCTAATAGTTTGTTTAGTATGACACTGTATAAGGAATTTAATTTAGGTGGAATTATCATTTTTATGTATTAATTTGGATTACCCTCAAGCAACTGATGTTTTTCCACTTACTTATACCTGACTTTATTTGTATGAAAAGTGTTATGTAATTGTGTTCATACATTCCCTAGATTTCTTTTGGCAGGTAGACTCCCAAATATTTTATCGTGTCTACCCTAACTTTAAATAGGATTTGGCTTTCTATCTCTTGCTGTTGGACTTTGTCAGTAATATATAGAAAGGCAGAACATTTGTGTGGATTTATTTTGCTACCTGCAACTTCGTCAAAGTTGTTTATTACTTCAAGTAGTTTTTTACTTGAATCTCGGGGATTCTCTAAATATATCATCAGATCACCTGCAACGATCGATAACTTAGTTTTTTTTCCTTACCTCTTCTAATTTCCTCAATTTCTTTTCTTCTCATTGCTACAGTAAACATTTCTAGTATCATATTGAATAATGGTGGTAATATTGGATATCCTTTTTCACCCCTGATCTTATTGGAAATGCATCTAACTTGTTCCCATTGCATATAATGCTTGCTGAAGGTTTTAGGTAGATATGCTTTTTATTTCATGAAAAGTTCCTTTTATTCCTATGCTCTCCACTATTTATAATAAGGATGGGTGCTATATTTTGTCAAGCTTTTTCTGCACCTATTGAGATAATCATGTGGTTTGTTTTGTTATGTTGTTGATGTGATAAATAATACTAATAGTTTTCTTAATATTAAACCAGCCCTATATTGCTGGTATAAATCTTACCTGACCACATTGTATTATTCTCATGCTAAGTTTCTGTATTCATTTTGCTAAATCTTATTTAAAAATTTTGCATCCATATTCGTTAGAGTGATTGGTCTACAATTTTCTTTCTCTGTTTTGGTTCTTCCTGATTTAGGTGTCAAAATCATATTTGTATCATAAAAATAATTTGGGAGGATTTCTTCTTCCCCAATTGTTCCAAATAGTCTATATAGTATTGAAATTAACTGTTCATTGAATGTTTGATAGAATTCACTTGTAAGTCCACAAGAGGAGATTTTTTCCTATGGAATTCATTAATGATTTGTTCATTTTATTTTTCTGATATGGAGTTATTTAAGTATTCAACTTCATTTCATTAATCTCGGTAATTTTTGAAATAATCATCCAAGATTTCTAATTTGGTATTTACATGGGGGTTTTCAATTTGTTCTTTTCCTAGCTTTTTCAGCAGCTCATTGATCTCCTCTTCACCTATTTCATTCATTCATTCATTCATTCATTCATTCATTCATTTATTTGTCTATTTATCTACCTATTTATTTGGCTATTTATTTATTTATTTATTCATTCATTCATTTATTTAAGCATGAATTTATTCATTTAACTTTTTACATTCATTTTCACAAAATTTTGGGTTCCAAATTTTCTCCCCATTTGTCCCCTCCCCCCACTCCAATACACTGAGCATTCTAATTTTCCCTATCACCAATCTGCCCTCTCTTCTATCCTCCCTCCCTTCTCTTGTCCTCATCTTCTCTTTTGTCCTGTAGGGCCAGATGACTTTCTATTCCCCATTAACTGTATTTCTTATTTCCTAATAACAACAACAATACTCGACAGTTGTTCCTAAAACTTTGAGTTCCAAATTCTCCCCATCCCTCCCTCCCCACCCATTCCTTTTCAGAAGGCTGGCAATTCAATATAGACCATATCTGTATAGTTTTGCAAATGACTTCAATAATAGTCGTGTTGTGTAAGACTAACTATATTTCCCTCCATCCTATCCTGCCCCCCATTGTTTATATTCTCTCTTTTGGTCCTGTCCCTCCCCCAGTGTTGACTTCAAATTGCTCCCTCCTCCCATTGCCCTCCCTTCCATCATCCCCCCTCCTTGCTTATCTCCTTCTTCCCCCCCTTTCCTGAATTGTAAGATAGGTTTTCATACCAAAATGAGTGTGCATTTTATTCCTTCCTTTAGTCGAACGTGATGAGAGTAAACTTCATGTTTTTTTTTTCTCAGCTCTCCTCTCTTTACCTCCACTAAAAAGTCTTCTGCTTGCCTCTTGAATGAGAGATAATTTACCCCATTCCATTTCACCCTCTCTCCTCGCACTACATTTCTCTTTCACCATTTACTTTAATTTTTTTTAAGATATGATGCTATCCTATTCAATTCACTCTGTGCTCTCTCTGTATGTGTGTGCATGTGTGTATGTGTGTGTGTGCATGTACGCGTGTACGTGTGTGTGTGTGCATGTGTGTGTATAGTCCCACCAACTACCCAGATACTGTAAAGTTTTAAGAGTTACAAATATTGTCTTTCCATGTAGACATGTAAACAGTTCACCTTTGGTAAGTCGCTTATGACTTTTCTTTGCTCTTTGCTTTTTCATGCTTCTTCTCATTCTTGTGTTTGAAGGTCAAATTTCCTTTTCAGCTCTGGTCTTTTCATCAAGAATGCTTGAAAGTCTTATATGTCTATTTTATTTATGTAGGCATTCAAAGATGTAAAGCTTCCCTTAGGAACTGCTTTTGCAGTGTCACATAAAATTTAGTAGGTTGTGATTATTTTCATTCTCTTGAATGAAATTGTTGATGGTTTCTATGATTTGTTGATTAACCCATTCATTCTTTAGGATTAGGTTATTTGGTTTCCAATTAATTTTTGGTGTATCTTTCCATGGCCTTTGATTTCATATAATTTTTATTGCCTTATGATCTGAGAAGGATGCATTCACTATCTCTACCTTTCTACACTGGATTTCCAAGTTTTTATGGTCTAGCACATGGTCAATTTTTGTATATCTGCCATGAATCACTGAGGAAAAGGTATGTTCATTTCTATCCTCATTCAGTTTTCTCAAGAAATCTATCATATCTACCTAATCCAGAGGTTTATTCACTTCGTTAACTTCTTTCTTGTTTCTTTTGAATTTAGATTTATCCAGTTTACAGAAGGGGAGGTTGAGGTCCCCCACTAGTATAGTTTTGCTGTCTATTTCTTCCTGTAACTCCCTTAACTTCTTCTCCAAGAATTTGGATGCTATACCACTTGGAGCATATATGTTTAGTAATGATATTGCTTTGCTTTCTATGGTGTCTTTTAGCAGGATATAATTTCCTTCCTTACCTTTTTTGATTAGATCTATTTCAGCTTTTGCTTTTTCTGAGACTAGGATTGCTAGCCCTGCTATTTTATATTAGATGAAGCACAATATATTCTGCTTCATCCATTTACCTTTACCCAGTATGTATGCCCCTGTTTCAAATGTGTTTCTTGTAAACAACATATTATTGGATTATATTTTTAATCCATTCTGCTATCTGTCTTTTTCTATGGGAGAGTTCATCCCATTCACATTCTTACTTTTGATTACTATCTGTGTCCTTCCTTCCACCCTTTTTGGCACCATAGTGCTTTTGGTTCTCCCTTCTCCCCTTCCCTCCACAACAGATATTTAATTTTTGACCACCACATCAAACAATCTTCCTTACCTTCTTTCAGGCCTCCTCTCTTTTACTCCCCTTCATCCTTACTGCTTCTTTCCTCCCTTTCAGCCTCCCTTCCCTTTTATTTCTGCCCTTCTAATACCTATAGAGCTAATTCGATTTATATACTTAAGTTGTTCCCTCCTTGAAACAAGTCAGATGAGAGTACCTCTCAAACAATGCTTACCTCCCTCACCTCTTTCTCTCTCCTGGAATATAATTTTGTGCCTCTTCCTGTGATACAATTTACCATTTTCTGCTTCCTCCTTTTCACATGTCCTGTCACAATCCCTTTGCACCCTTAAATCACATTTTTGTCATCACATCATTTACTTTATACCTGTTCCCTCTATCTATCTGTCTATCCATCTATCCATCCATCCATCCATCTATCTATCTATCTATCTATCTATCTATCTATCTATCTATCTATCTATCTGTCTGTCCGTCTGTCCATCTCTCCCTATATATATATATATATATATGCATATATATATATATATAGCTTTTATATTTCATAATAAATATGCAATTCTGAAGATATACAAGTATCATCTTCCCTTATAGGGATGTAAACCCTCTGCCCATACTGACTCACAATTTTTTTTGTTTGTTTTTTGTTTTTCCCCTCTTTATTTTTTTATGCCTCTCTTGAGACCTGTGTTTGAAGATCAGATTTTCTATTGAGTTCTGTCCTTTTCATCAGGAAGGTCTGGAAATCCTTTATTCTTCTTGCCTGAAATATTATGCTCAAATTGCTGAGTAATTGATCCTTGAGTGTAAGCTCAGTTATTTTGGCTTACACAATATCATATTCCAATTCATTTGCTCTTTTAATGTAGAAGCCGCAAGGTCCTGTGTGATCCTGACTGTAGCCCCTCAGTATTTGAATGGTTTCTTTCTGTCTGCCTTTAGTATTTTCTCCTTCACTTGATATTTCTGGAATTTGGCGATGATATCCCTTGGTGTTTTTAGATTGGGTTCCCTTTTGTTAGGTGAACAGTGCATTCTTTTGATAAGTATTTCACCCTCTGCATCTAGGACTTCTGGAGAGTTTTTCTTGATGGTTTCTTAGAATATATTGTCCAGGTTCTTTTTCTAATCGTGGCTTTCTAGTAGGCCAATAATTCTTAGATTTTCTCTCGTAGATCTATTTTCCAGGTCAGTTGCTTTTCCAATTATGTGTTTTTGATTTTGTTCTATCTTTTCATTCTTTATATTTTGTTTGACTGATTCTTGATATCCCATAGAATCATTAGCTTCCACTTACCCAATTCAAATTTTTATCCAATTGTTTTCTTCGGTTAACATTTGTATCTCCTTTTCCATCTGTTCACTTGTTCCTTTCAAGGAATTATTTTCTCCTGTTAGCCTTTGTACTTCCTTTTCCATTTGTCCAATTTTCCCATTTAGTTTTTGTGCTTTCTTTTCCATTTTTCCAATTTTCCTTTTTATGTAACTCTTCTCTTCAGTGAATTCTTTTGTCATAATTTTAAAATCATTGGCAAGTTTTTCTTCTATTTCCAAAATTTGGCTTTTAAAATCCTTCTTCAGCTCTTCCAAGAGTGCTCTTTGTGCTTGCAACTAGTTCATATTCCCTTCTGAAGTTTCAGATGGGAGTACAGCCTCAACATTGACCTCTTGGTATTCGTGTTTTCATCCGTGTCCCCATAGAAAGTTTCTGTGGTCTTTTCTTTCCTCCTTTGTTTGGCATAATGATGATGCTTTGCCTGTTGTGGCCTCTGGTTCTTTCAGCTAGAAGCTAAAGAGCCTGCTGCTGATCTGACTGGTGTGAGAAAGTGGGGTCCAAGTGAGGTCTTTTTGTGTTTGCCTGGATTTGCCATGGACCTAGCTTGTTATGTCTGGCCATGAAAGGTCTCCTCTACTGATCTACAGAAAATTGAAACTCAGTGGTTGTGATCCTGCCTTCCCTAGTCTCTTCATGCTTCCCCTGGAGTGCTGAGGCATGCCTGGGGTCCTGGTGTTGGTACTTGCGAGGCTTAATCCCCCTGGGGCTGTAGATCTCCTCCAGGTTCTCTGAGGTGGGTCTCTCTGGGACATCTCTGATCTTGCATTGTTTCTCTTCCACCACAGCAAGAGGAATCCTCTTTAGCGATTTTTCTACAATCACATGCTATGAGACTGTTTGCACCTTCTGCTAATTCCCCTGATCCAGGATTTTTCGGGGAGAAATATATTATGGTTCTTTCAAGGTCAACAAGAGGAGGGGGAGAGAGCATTTACCCATCACTCTGTCGTTTTGGTTCCCATAAGTTCAAGAAGTTGACTTACAGACATTTAGTCTACATGCCGATAATGTCAGGAGAAATCACTGCAGATACCTGGGGTTCCATGGCTCTGGTTTGTTCAGTTCCGCTGGACTCCTGTCCTGGGCTAATATGCCCAAGATTTCACAGTGCTGCTGCTGTCTCAGATTGTCCTGGGGCTTCCTGCTCAACCTTCCAGTCTGTCCTGTGCTGTGAATCTGCCACAGCCTGTCTCCTATTGGATTCTGCACCTCCAAAATTTGGTCAGATCTTCTTTTTAGAGATAACTAAAGGAGTTTTTCTCAGAGTTTAGGTGAGTAGTTGTTCTCACTGCCATCTTGGCTTCACTGCCCATGCCTTTGTCTCTTATAATAAATTCATAATTTTTTTTCTTCTTTTATCAATAGCACTTGATCCCTATAGTTTATGATAAAATTAATATATTCATATATACCTATATTAATACAAATACATATACACATATGTAAATGCTTACTACTACTTCTTCCTTATTGTATCAAATTAGTTTAATATGATTAGTTAATACAATTAGTACAAAGAAGAATGCAAAATGTCATATTTAATTGCATGACATTTACCCATGAAAGGAATAATAGTGATCAAAAGAATCATTAAGACTGCAATCATTTTTAACAAATGTATAATATGTGCATAACACATATATTCTGGTGTACATTTATTGTATAAGTATTGTACATTGTATATGTGTGTGTCTGTATGTGTCAATATATACATTTTTAAATGTATATTGATTTATATTGATACATGTCTGAATTGAGATTTAATTTGTGGGGGTGGAGCCAAAATGACAGAGTAGAAAGATGACCTGTTGTAGCTCTCCTCTCTTAGTAAATAAAATACTTGTGAAAAATGACTCTACACAAACTTTAGAGCAGCGGACTTCACAAAAGGACAGAGTGAAAGGGATTTCCAGGCCAGGACAGCTTGGAAGGCTGACAGGAAAGGTCTTTTGCATAGGGCTTAGAGCAGATATCTTGGTCTTGGCCTCTCAGTGTGGAAGGGACTGGAACAGGCTCCAGAGCTTGGATTTGCAGGCAGCAGCTGAAGTTCCCAGATTTCCCAACCCACAAAGGCTGAAAACAGCTTTAAATGTCAGCAAGAAAACTCTTTTACCTGGGTGAGAAAGGAGCTTGTTTGTCTCCAACACCAACCAGGAGGGCAGCATCCACTGTGGCAGCAGCATCCACTTTTTGAGCACTCTGCCTAAAAGCTTTGGGGATACCAAGCAACCTATCTGTGGTCTTGGGTTGAGGTGGAACACTGACATGGTGGAGCTGGTAGAGGTTTGGGAGAGGAAATTCCACTTGGAGATCCTTGGCAAATGCTTGTGGTTGCTCTAAGACCAGAGTGCAGCCCAGGAGAGGAGTAAACTCCTCTCCCTTGATTGTTCCACTTTGGAGGACCTGGCAACTTACAGATCCCTAGAGTATACCCTTAACTTCACAAAGAACTCAAAAGTCAATTAACTGTCTGGGAAAATGCCTCAAAATGGGGAAAAAATAGGGTTATAGAAGGTTATTCTTTTGGTGAAAAGTATTTTTTTTTCCATCTTTTTGGATGAGGAAGAAGAAAGTATACCACCAGAGGACGATATCAAAGTCAAGGCTTCTACATCCAAACTATCTATCTATCTCTCTCTCTCTCTATCTATCTATCTATCTATCTATCTATCTATCTATGTTATGGCCTCAGGCCATGAAAGAGCTCAAAAAAGATTTTGAAAATCAAGTATGAGAGTCGGAGGAATAATTGGGAAGAGAAATGATAGAGATGCAAGAAAATCATGAAAAGTGAATCAACTGTTTTCTAAAGGAGACGCAAAAGATTGCTGAAGAAAATAACACCTTTAATAATAGTCTAATCCAAATGGCAAAAGATGTCCAAAAATTCAATAAGGTAAAGAATGGTTCAAAAAGAAGAACTAGTCAAATTGAAAAGGAGATTCAAAAGTTCACTGAAGAAAATAGTTCTTTAAAAATTAGAATGGAAGAGATGGAGGCTAATGACTTTAGGAGAAATCAAGATATTATAAAACAAACCCAAAAGAATGAAAAAATAAAAGATAATGTAAAATATCTCATTAGAAGAACAAAAACAAAACAACAACTCACCTGGAAAATAGACCCAGGAGAGATCATTAAAAAATTAATTATATACCTGAAAATCATGATCAAAAAAAGAGCCCAGACATCATCTTCCATGAAATTATCAAGGAAAACTGCCCTGATATTCCAGAATCAATGGGTAAAATAGAAATGGGAAGAATTGACCAACCAACTCCTGAAAGAGATTCCCAAAGGAGAACTCCTAGGAATATTGTAGCCAAATTCCAGAGTTCCCAGGTCAAGGAGAAAATATTACAAAGCAACTAGAAGGAAACAATTCAACTTTTGTGGAAATGCAATCAAGATAACAGAGAATTTAGTAGCTTCAACACTAAAGGATCAAAGGGCTTGGAATATGGTATCCTAGAGGTCAAAGAAGATAGGATTAAAATCAAGAGTCCACCACCCAGCAAAACTGAATATAATACTTTGGGGGAAAAATGGAATTTCAATGAAATAGAGGACTTCCAAACATTCTTATTGAAAAGACCAGAGTTGAATAGAGAATTTGAATTTCAAATATAAGAATCAAGTGAAACATGAGAAGGTAAACAGGAAAGAGAAGCCTCAAGGAACTCATTAAATTTAAACCATTTACATTCCTACATGAAGAGAAGTTATTTTTACCTCCTGAGATCTTTTTCAATACTAGGGTAGATAGAGGAAATATATATATATATATATATATATATATATATATATATATATATATATATATATATAATATATACATATATAATGTTATATATATATGTATATATGTATGTATGTATAGATGTGTATGTGTGTATAGATGTGTATATATGTGTGTATATATATATATACATTCATACATATATAAGTATGGATGTGTTTATAAATCTGTGCATTTTATATATGTCTAGATATGTATATGTGTATGTGTGTATATATGTATGTATGTGTATATGTGTGTGTATATGTGTGTGTATATGTGTGTGAATATATATACATATATATATTCACACACATACACAGAGGGCACAGGGTGAATTGAATATGGAAAATTTACTGTTTAATGAAATGCACTTCAAGTAAGATAAAAGGAGAGGTAGAATGCAGCAAATCATCTCACATACAAGAGGAAAAAAAGAGTTTCTACAATGGAGGGGAGAAAGTGAGAGATGAAAGGAAATAATTGAGCCTTAGTCCCATGGCATTTGGCTGAAGTAGGGAATAACTCACGCACTCAATGGAATATAGAAATCTATTTTATCTTGAAGGAAGGCAAGGGGAAAGGGGATAGGAGAAGGAAGATAATAAAAGGGACAGTAAATTAGGGAAAGGGATAATCAGAAGCAAATGCTCTTGTGGGAAGACAGATGAAGCAAGAGAATGGAGAAGAAGGGCCGGATAAGACAGAGGGAAATGTTAGTCTTTACCAACATAATTATTACAGAAATGCTTTGTATTATTACACATGTATGACATGTATTGAATTGCTTGTTTTCTCAGTGAAAGTGGGTGGGGCAGGAGGGACAGAATATGGAACTCAAAGCTTTAAGAATGAATGATTAAAATTCTTTTACCACTGGAAATTAAGCCATGCAGGCAATGGAGTGTAAAAATCCATTTTGCCCTACAGGAAAACAGAGGGAGGAAGAATGGAAGAAAGATGGGTATTAGAAGAGAAGACAGACTGGAGGAAAGTGTGGATGGGGTGCATGCTGTCCTGGGGAGGGGGAGAGATGGGGAGAAAATTTTGAATTCAAACCCTTGTGGAAGTAAATGTTAAAAACTGAAAATAAATAAATTATGCATTAAATAAATAAAAACAAAATAAAAAGAATCATGTGAGCAAGAGTCAGTGAATCAGAATTCCTGTAAAGGAGGCCTATAATCCTGTATATGTAGTAGAAAGTCCAAAGAGACTTAATTCTCCTTGATATTTCTCACTTTGCCAACTTCGCTGCAACTTCTAATATTATAGAGTTATGTGATCCACTAAAAAGTTCAATTGCTTGCCTAACTGGTGTTTCAGAAAAATGACTTGAACAAAGGTGTCTCTCATTCCAAGTCAAACCTTCTCTCCATTCTATCAGACGGAGAGACAAAGACATAGGAGACACAGACACAGAAAGACAGAGAGAGACAAAGAAGTAGAGACAAAGACCAGAACATACGAGGAGAGAAAGAGGCAGTGAATTCTAACGTAGGGAATTGACCTTAAAGTCAGGAAGAACTGAGGTCAAATCTTATCACTGACACCAATTATGACTAAGTTCCTTAATATTTCATTGACCTAGGCGACTCTACAACACACACACACACACACACATACACACATGCATATATATATATATATATATATATATATATACATACATACATATATATATATATATGAATATCTACAATTATATATTTGGAATATAGTATCCTTCTAGACTGGCTGATCATGCAAATGTGATATAAGCATATAAGATGTAAGGACATATAAGTACGTACTCAAGTATATATATGCTTCCTGAATACAGGGAGTAAAACTCTTCAAATAATGTTACATATGACAGATAACTAGTATACTTAGAAATGAAAAGAATCAAGCTAACAATGGCAGTGAAGAGATATCTGAGATTGTATTGGGTAGGCATACTCTTAGCTCTTCCTTAATGGATAGTAGTAAATCAAATTAGTGCAGTGAAGGATACAAAAGTTCATGTTTTACTGCATTCATTTTATTTACTCCCAGAAAGATTAATAGCTACCACAAGACTCATTAACATTGATTTCATAGTCCCCTCTAGAAATTAATATGTGTCCTTGATATATGAATACATCTATCAGGATATGAATGGCAAACTGGAATTGTTCCATGTCTTTGCAGCAGATGTCTCCTGCCTTTTGTACTGAGCTAAACAAAAGCTCTGACTAACTAGTGTACTGACTGCTTACAATCAGGTTTTAAAACTGAATTCCAGAACTTCTGAAAGCATCAGAATAAATAAATATGTGAAATTGTAGAGATCAGAAAAAAATATTCAGGTAGCCAACAAAGATTAGACCAACAGAGATAATGTATCAACATATTTTATTTCAAATAAGGATAAATATGTTATTCTCCTCAATATACATAAACCCAACTACATACAACATAGTACTTTATGACCAAAAAAATGTATATTTTGGTTGTCATTGATAAATTGAGTTCAGTGTCTGTCTTGGGAGTTTTGACTTTCATTTTCACTCTGGTTTAAAAGATGCATTCACTTGGAGAAAAAGCAAAATGTTAATTAAAGGGTATTTGCTTGACAAATTTCAGATCAACTAGTTACTCAAATATTTCATGATCTATCAAAAACTTAGATAGTGAAGGGATTTTAGGTCTATTTTAATAACTGTTTTCTAAAGCTTACATAACTGCTCCCTCCAAAACATCCTGATTAATCAGCTTATACCTACCTGAGTGAACTTTGCTTTGACCTTGAATAGTATTTCTTTCCATATTCCCACAGTGTATCCTTCTGCCTAATTACTGAAATCCCTTCAGGAATTAAGTCACCCATTGTGTTTGTGTCACCATACACTGCACCTGCTTTGGTCTTTCATTGTCTGAAGCCAAACCTTCAACCTATCTGATTCTATCAAAACATTTTTTTTCATAAAATAAAATAGTACTGTACTGTGGGTTCTTCTCAGTTTTAAAAGTTACAACAGATTTCACCTTTCAACTTTGTATCACTTATCATTCATAGGCTATGCTTGCAGATTATTATAAACATTTAAAAATAATATATAAAAACAATATATTCAATTGCTCTTGATTACTTTAAAATATGAACCTGGCAGAGAGTCATAATGGATATAGAGTTGGACTTATATAGTCAGAAAGATCTCTGCTCACCTCCTGCTCCAGACATCTGTTTTTAGGGAAGTTATTGAATCTTTCAGACCATAGTTTTCAAATATGCAAAACTGATAGAATAATAATAATTCTCATCAAGTTGCTAAATATCAAATGAGAAAATATATGCAAAATTATTTGCAAACTTTAAATCATTATAGAAATGCTACTCTCAACATTAACTTGACCTTTTGATGCAGTCATCAGTCAATTTCAAATAGTTAGCAAGCTGGTGGAAAGACAAGCCTTTGAAAAAGTTATAAGGCTTTTTGTTTTGACTAGACTTTTGATTCTATTGGTGTAAGAAATTGCGTATGTTTTCAGAAAATGAGACAATAATCAAGGGAAACAGCGTTCTACTGGGAATTTAAGGGAAAGAAATTTTAATGTAGTAATTAGTTCAGAGGAACTGAACTAATTAAAGCAGTAGGGATGCCATTCTTATTAGAACACGGGCTACACAGTGTAGAGCATGAGAGATAAAGTAAATAAATGAGTGTGATTGATTGTAGACTAAAAAATGTGATAAAAATCAAGGAGACAACACAGTCTTGAGCATAAGCCTGACTAGATTAAAGAGATATTGATCTTATCATTTGAATCTGAACTCCTGAAATCTGACTCCTCAGTCCTTTAGATTTTAGCTTTCTGAAGAGAATCTTTGATATAAATTCATTCTTGCCTTATTATTTATGCTCTAAATCTGGATGCTAACCTTCTGTCTTTAATAGGGTTTGTTCATTTTAGCAGTATTTTTCTGAAAACTCCCTAGCTCGGAAAGGTGAGTCTCTATGGGAAGAGAGCATGCACACAAAGACATACACACACACAAATACATATATGGAGTGATATATACCTGTACCTATACATACACACACCTACAGGCATATACAAATACACACATATACATACACAGTTGCATATGTATGTACACATGTATACATACATGCACAGACACATATGTATATACATATATGTACACGCATATACACACACAAACATATAGACATGAGTTTGAGTTTAGGTTTCCTTAGTCTCAAGTAGCAACAGAGCATATATCAGAAAAATGGACATTTTCTTCAAAATTTTAGATTTTATTGTAAAGCTAAATTCAAAATTTTGTATTAATTTGAAAGCTCTTTAGTGAGACTAACTCATTTTTATGTCTTCTAGATCCTATAGGGATAAGGAGAGTAAGGAATTAGTAGATGCTACTAAGTTTGTCTTCGACATGAATCAACAAAGGGAGGAGAGGACATTTAAATTAACTGTGCAGAAAGCTAGCTTCAAATTGTTTAATGTGATTCTTTGTTGGCATCCAATCAATCCATCAGCAAACCTTAATGAAGTGCTTACTACGTTCCAGGTACTGTGCTGGATTCTGGAGGATACCAAAAGAGTCAAAAGGATCCTTTGATCATTGATCTTATTTGCTCTAATATTTTCAGTCACAACTCAATCAGTTTCCCATTGTTTGTCTCAGGAGTGAGTGTAGCATTCATCTTTTCATAAACCCTCCAAAAGTGTTCAGCCAAAATGTTGTACATACTTGGTACTAGAATATGATGAAGTCTTGCAGTCAAGTCCAAAATTATGAAGTGTTACCCTAGGCACATTTCTTAAATGATTAATGATCTGGTAGGAATTTATAATGTCTGCCCTCTACTCTCTCCTACAAAAAGTGAGGGCCAGGTTAAGGGCAACTGAAGAGATATGAATTTCACCTTTGAATAAATTATAATATTGTTTATCAGTTTTTGTAGGAAAATGTATCATTTTGAATAGCATCATATAGTATTTTTGTGTCTCAACTCATTTAAATTTCATCTTACCCTTTAGTTCCTCCAAACTTCCAGTCCAACAGTCTTGCTCTGGTCTTTTATCTCATTCATCTCCTGTATGAAATAGTTCTTTTTTGTGACATTTGGAATCCCTAGTCCCCTTTAAAGCTGACCACAATCAAGTGCCACCATTCACTTTCCATAAATTTTAAATTTTCTCACCCCTTATCACTCCCCAAGATGACATGCAATCTGATATGACCTCTACACATACACACCTATGAAACATATATATTCAGATTAGTTATGCTGCATAGAAGAATTGTAACTAATGGGAGAAGCCAGGATAAGGAAAAAGAAAAGTAAAACAAAATAAAACAAACAAAAAAGAAAATAGTCTGCTTTACTCTGCATTCTGACTCCAGAGTTCTTTCTCTGAATGTAGATGACATTTTCAGTTAGGAGTTCTTTGGAATTGTTTTAGGCCAACTTTGCTGTGAAGGATTAAGTTTATCAAAATGAGTCATCTTACCCTGGGTTTCTGTTAACAGGGTTCTCCTGATTCTGCTCACTTCACTCAGCATTAGTTCATTGTTCCAGGATTTTCTGAAGTCTACCCGTTCAGCATTTGCTATAGCATAATAGTATTCCATTATGTTCATATACTTGTTCAGCTATTCCCTAATTGATGGGCATCCCTTCAATTGATCATTCTTGGCCACCCCAAAAAGAGCTGCTATAAATATCTTTGTACATGTGGGTCCTTTTCCCATTTTTATGATTTCTTTGTGATGCAACCCTAGAAGTGGTAATTCTGGGTCAAAGGATATGTGCATTTTATAGCCCTTTGGGTATAGTTCCAAATTGTTCTCCAGAATGCTTGGATCAGCTCACAGATCCACCAACAATGAATTAATGTTTCATCTCTCCCATATCTTCTCCAACATTTATCATTTTCTTGTTTTATCATGTTAGCCAATCTGATAGGTGTGATGTGGTACCTCAGAGTTTTTTGATTTGTATCTCTCTAATCAATAGTGATTTAGGGCATTTTTCATATGACTATAGATAACTTTAATTTCTTCTTCTGAAAACTGCCTGTTCATATCCTTTGACCATTTATCGATTGGGAAATGACTTGTGTTCTGTAAATTGGACTCAATTTTCCATATGTTTTAGAAATTAGGCCTTTATCAGAGATACTAGTTGTAAAAAATATTTCCCAATTTTCTGCTTCCCTCCTAATCTTCGTTAGCAGTGTGCAAAATCTTTTCAATTTAATGTAATCAAAATGATCCATTTTACATTTCATAATTTTCTTTATCTCTTGTTTGGTCATAAATTCCTCCATTTTCCATAAATCTGACAGATAAACTATTCTTCGCTCCCCTAATTTGTTTATAGTATCAACCTTTATACCTAAATCATGATCTAGTTGTTCTTAATAAATTCTTTTCAAATTAAATTTTATATATATATATCATGTTCTCAAGTGGCTTAAAATATGTTATGTATAACAAACACACATGTATTTTAAAATCATTTTTCATTAAGAAAACTTTATAATAGATAGTTACAGTACTCTTTTTAGGCTGCTATATTTATTGTTCATGATGTAATCATAGTTGATCCTTGATAACCTAATTTATTATCAATAATGTTTCAGAATCCCTATCACAGATACTGAATTCTAGGCAAGCTTCCCCTAATACATTTCTGGGTTTCTCCCCTCACTATCAATTGCTGTCTGTTCATCAATGCAAACTTATTTTTCCATAAGCCTAAATATAAGACAATTAGGCAAGTAAATTTCTTGGAAGGAAATTATGTAGTATATCAGTGCATTATGAAGTTATAGCCATATAGATACATGCATATGTGCATACGCATATGTATATCTATGAATTTTTGCTAATGTGTGTAATGAGCATATGTTTGCATGTACAGCCAGAACTATATGTACACACAAGTGTGTGCATAAACAACTTAAATACATGTGCACATGTGAATTATGTTCATGTATAACAGAGTCATTTGCTGCCCTCATTATTGCATGTCTATAATATCTGAATAGCATACTTATGCCATGCCAAGAAACTGAATCTCTTCCGTTTGAATTGCTTTTGGAAGGTTTTGAAGTTTACCTGTCAGGTTGAGATGATATATATTTAGGCTCTTTCTTAAGCTAAACTTCTACGCATTCAAATGCTTTTGTAGAAAGTACAATTCTTATGGGCTGGCCATGTTGTGTGGATGCCAAGTATACCCTTGCCTAAAAGACTATTTTATGGAAAACTCACTAAAGCAAGTGCTCACATTCTTATCAGAAGTGGTACAAGGATATTCTCAAAGTCTTTCTGAAGAACTTTGAAATTGATTGCCTGGCATGGGAGACACTAGCACAAGTCCCCCAACATGGAGTACCATCATCAAAGAAGGCACTATGCTCTGTGAGCAAAGCAGAATTAAAGTAACTCAAAAGGAAAGTGAAATAATCCAAATTTAGAGAATGCACCCCCAAATATTCACATGGAGTATTTGTGCCTGGCCTGGGGTGGAGACTTTGGAACTCATACTAGTCTGATCTTCCACAGTCAGATCCACTGTAACCAGATTGTTAAAAGTGATGTCATTTTGGTCCTCTTAAAGAACAGGACAACAACCAATCATGCATATATATGCATGTGTGTGTTTGCATATGTTTGTGTGTATATTTTTAATTCATCTATATTACTACAAACCTGTCTAGTGTTCACTGAATACTTGTGTTGGAGTCTATATCTGTAGTTATGTGCACATGTTTATATACTACATAAACCTGGGTTATTCATTATTAGCATTTCAAAGTCAATAATTTAAAGTTGAAATATGTATTAAACTAACCACATACTTTACTATTGTAAAAGAAAAAAGATACTTGAAGATATTAGTAATTGGAAAATCTAGTCAGCTACTTTTGACTTTGTCAGAACTGGCCTAAAGTAATCAAACTGAGGTCAAAGCCAGCAATTTCATTTTTGTCATGATAATGATAGTAGTGAAGGTAGGTGGTGGATCTAGGAGTACACTGTTACAGCAAACACCTCTAGTAGAAACAATATAATTCTATTCAACAAATGTTAAATAAGCATATTTTATGTATGCTAGACATTGAGGATAGAACATATTTGGATTGTCTTTGCAAAGATACTAGAATAGTTTTCCATTTCCTTCTCCAGTTCATTTTATACATCAGAAACTGAGGCAAACAGTGTTAAGTGACATGCCCAGGGTGAGACAGGTAGTAAGTGTTCGAGGCCTGATTTGAACTTAGGAAGATGAATCTTCTTATGTCAGGGCTGACATTCTATTCACTGTACTAGCCAGCTTACATATAATGAAACATAAAATCAGATCATGACTATCAGCACTAATTATACTGGGGGAAAACTAGGGTTGAAATTTTATGAATAATCTTCTAGAAATTGTTGCAAATAATTTAATATGTAGAACCTTTCCATTACAGGAATCTACATATTTCTTCAAAGAACCAGTCAACTAGCATTAATTACATGCCTAATGTGTGCCAAACCCTGCACTAAGATCTAGGGTTATGAAAAAAAAAAGAAGAAGAGGAAGAGGAAGAAGAAGAAGAAGAAGAAGAAGAAGAAGAAGAAGAAGAAGAAGAAGAAGAGGAGGAGGAGGAGGAAGAGCAGGAACAACAATAGCAATGTTTATTCTCAAGGAGCTCAATCTAATGGGGGAGACAGCGTGTGCATAATTACATATACAGATATGTATACACACTATTCATGTATGAAACCTGTCAAAGATGTGAGGACCTCACCCCCCTCAATTTAAGTCATTTATTTGCATCAGTGTGGGTCATATTATATTTTATGCAATAAAATGTAATTGTGCGCAGTAATCTTATTACACATAATTGGTATCATGCTTTCTATAGGCAAACTAGTAGGGAGGGGGAAGTGATTACAAAGAAAAGACCCAAGAGAGCTTGAACCAAGATAAAATATACCTATGCATAATATAAAATACACATATGTATATACACACACGTACACACATAAATGGAAGTACTTTCAAAGGAAAGACACTTCCAAAGGAAAGACACTTTCAAAGGAAATACTTCTTGCAGAAGATAGGCTACTTGAAGGAATGCAGGACATCCAGGTGTCGGAGACAAGATGGAAAAAGTTATAGATGGAAAACAGTCAATGAAAAAATAGAGTCAAATGATGAAGTGGTTTGTTTGAGGAACAGGAAGGAGGTCAGGAATTAGTGAGGTAGGAAAGGAAAAACTTGTGAAGGGCTTCAAAAGTCAAAAAGAGAATGCAAAATTTAATTCTGGAGGCAATATGGAGCCACTTGTCTTTGCTGAATAAAGGTATGATAAGGTCAGACGTGCACTTTTGGAAGAAATTTTTTTTGTCTTTATTCTCCAGATCTCTGCTAAAGGAAGTCCAAAGTGATCAGAAAACTTTTGAAAGTTTGTCAATTGGCACCTGGTTCAATCCCCTCACTATACATTTGAGGGATTAATCCTAGGAAGATTAAGTCCCTAGTCCAAGGTCCTACAAGGTAGTAATCAGCAGCATTATGAATTGAGCAGGCTTTCTATTTCAGAGCCAATACCCAACTTCTTTATATTTCAGGGGGGAAATAAATAACATTAAAAATATAACAGTTCTGAATTTGATATTCATAGTAGTTGTAGGAAGGTTTTCATTTCAACAAGTTTTTAGATATTTACACCCACATTCAGTTGTCCCAATGCCCAATTTTCTTTACAACAATAACATGTGGTTCTGGATTCTACAAATAGCTATGCTGCCATGCCAACTCATTATTTAATGGAATTAGGTGCCACTGGGAATCTGAATAATAGAAGAATGTTCATTCTCATCTTACATTTAAATCTTACTTATATCTCTCAGGTGAATTTATCTTCGTTCAAGTTCTCTTGGGTTTACTTCTTTTCTTGTAATCCCTTCCCCCTTCCTACCAGTTTGCCTAGAGAAGGATGGATATTTATCATGTGTAATGAGATTACTCTGTACAATTACACTTCGTTTCAGAAAATGTAATATGACCCACATTGATGCAAATAAATGACTTAAGTTGGGGGGGTGAAGCCCCCAACTCTTTGACAGGATTTATGGAAATGTTTATATAGATGAATTTAATCTCTCAAATAAGATGGACATAATGTCCCCTTAAGAAGGGGAGAGTTAATCTAAAAAAAATTCTCTTCCCTACCCGAATGATACCATCTGAAGATCACTATGATTAATATCATAATTACTGTTTATGATATGAAAACTCAATGATGTGTAACAGAAATCTTAACTTAAGTAGATGAGATGCAGAAGCCAATTTAATTGTCACATGGTACTTGATATTACTAGCATATTGATATGGCATATTTGCATAATGACTCTCTTTAGCAAAAACAACTTCTCTTCCTTAATTGAATGGAGCGCCTTTATTATTTTCTTAACCTCTACTAACTTTTTTTGTATGTACATTTAATGTGCAGGGAAGCAAATGGAAATGATCTAGCCTCAGCTTTTAGCACTGCAAATGAATAATGCAAACCAATATCAGCCTGTGTATTTCTTTGCTTACCAAGAAATATATCCCTATCCAGTTACCTAAATTACCTAAGGGCACAAGTCTTTCTGGCTCTTTCAAGATGATGGGTTTCCTTGCAGTAGTTCTAAGTCCTTCCTCCTGTCAATACTCCCACTGTTCCTTGAACTATTATCAGTATGTGTGATGGATAGAGAATTGGTTCTGGACCAAAGAAGAGATAGAAAGGAAGATAGCATATAAAATGGATGTTTATTTACATAATTTTTGAAAAATTTTGCACAAATTCAATAAAACCAAGATTAGAAGAGAAGGAAATAATTGAGAAAAATCTTGACATCAAATTTCTGTGACAAATGTCTCACTTCCAAGATATTTAAGAAGTTATGGAAAGGTATAAGAATAAAAGCCTTTTCCCAAATGATAAATAGTCTAAAGACATAGAAAAGGGACATTTTTTCCTCAATGGAAGAAACACAGATCATCTGTAACTATATTAAAGTTGCTCAAAATCACTAATAATTAGAGAAATTAAAATTGAAGAATTCTGAAGTTCTGTTTCATTTCTATTAGGTTGTCAAAGATGATTTTTAAAAAAGGAAAATGAGAGATGTTGAAGGAGTTAAGGAAAACAACAGCATTGATACACAGTTGTTGGAGCTGTAAATAGATCTAGTAATGCCGGAGAAACTTTTAAGTAGTGCATATCCTTTGACACAGCTATATCATAGTTAGACCTGTATCCCAAGCAGATCAAAGAAAGAGCCAAAGCCATTTATGTATGTAAATATTTTGAGCAGTGATTTATTGCTGTGGTAGAATACCTGGAAACTACAGAGATTCCCAGAAATACTGTGTTAAAAGAAATGAGGAAAAAATAATTTTAAAGAGACATGTAAGTAAACACTTGGTGGAATTGATGCACAGAAAAATAAAGTAAAACTTGAAGAACAGTTTTTAATATAACAGTATTCTAAAAAGGAATTGACAGAAAGGAAGTGATTCTTTTATACAATGATAAAGAATTAAATAAGAACCAAGAAAATAAGTAATACAGCAAAAACCTCATTTTAAAACGACAGCAATTTTAAAAGTCTAAGACTAATTCTGAAAACAACAATTTTAAAAGCACAAGGTCAATGCAATGACTGCACATGATTCCACAAAATCTATGACAAAGCATGCAATACACTTCTTGAGAAAGAGGCAATAGACTCAGGCTGCAGAATGAGGCATGCATATTTTTTGAACATGACTAATGAAGGAATTTGAGGGAAAGACTGCATATTTATCACAAATATTTCTTTTTCTAATGAGGCAGAAGGGTGAGAGAGAGAGAAAATAAATTTCTGTTAATTAAAAAAGTAAAATTTAAGACATTAAAACAGGGATATTTATATTTGTGCTATGTACTTCTCAGTTTCACAAAGATCAAAAGGAATAACATCTGTAAGCATTTGGTAACCATAAAGTATTATATAACTATCATATATTGTTACTAATCATGACCTCCTGTTGGTGAATTTTCAAATATTCAAAACTGTTCAAAATATCATATTCAAATAACCAGTTAGCACCACTGAATTCTCACATTTATTTTATGAAGGAATTTAAAAAAACATTCAAATCATAGACCATTACAATAAACTTGGCAATTGTGTCATACTTCTGATCTATGTTTCACACACAAAGAAACTGAATTGCACAAGAATTAATTAATTGGTCTTAATTTTTGCAAAGTTGTTCATAGAACAGCCATAAGTGGTAGAAAACCCTCTTTTGTGGAAACTCAACCATATAACTCAATTATATGTCATCTATCTTATGTATCTCTAACTTATTTCTTATTTTCATTAAGACTGAGATGATTAAATCCCCAAGTAACCTTTCACCATATTTCTTGACCATTTTGTGAGTTTAATAGAAATGTAAGAAATAGCAACTTTGGGTTTTTAATACAGACAGTTTGCTATGGAGTTTAAAATGCTTTGGAGAACATATTTATTGATTCTCATGAGTCTTTTAACCATAAAAAATATATTCTCATAATATAAATATCTACAATTTTCTCATTGCGAAATAAAATATGCATATTTCTCAGGCACATTGAATTTTGATTCCTTATAAACCTAGTATGCTGATCCAATTTTTCCATGACATAGAGCTACCTGGCAGGGACAGTTAATACACTGAGTGACAAAACCAAGATTCAAAATGAAAAATTCCATGGGATGGGGCAATCGGACTTAATCTAATTACATTAACCAAAGTAGTATTAAAAAAAACACTGAACAAAATATGGGAAAAAGAATATATGACCATATAGTAGTCCATTTGTGTTTATGGAGGAGACTTGAGGTGTTTAGTGGGCTGAAAGCTCATTACAACTTAACAATATAATGTTTAAAAAAAGGGACAAACTTAAATTGCTTTAAGTGGGATATAAGTTCCAATAAGATAACATGGCCTATAAGGTAGAACAATGATTTTGGAATAATGTGACTTTTTTTCATAAAAATGTGACTTTCTCTTTCTCTTTTCTGTAAAAGAGGAATACTCATATATTACGTATCTCAAAGAGGCATGACAATTTTTTATAACCTCAAAATATAATAAGATAGTAAGTTATTATGAGGAAGGTTTTATCATCAATCAGTAGCAAGCTAGACAAAGATATTTGACTCTTGATGCCATATTTTAAGGACACAGATATGATGGAATGCATCAAGCATGATGAAGAGTCTTGAAATGATGCTATATGATAATTGGGTGAAGAAATTAGATGTATCTGGCCTGAAGAACAGGAGATTTGATATCCAAATATCTGAAGACTCTCATGTAGAAAAGTGGTGAGAATTGATGTACATCAGAGACGAAAACTAGGATTGCAGCCAAAGAGAGATAAATATAATTTCAGGACTGTTTCACAGATAACAACAAGAGGCACTGGGGTTTTGGACTCCAGCCTCTAACAGGTTCACTTTTGATCTGGTCAGACAGAAGGGACAGAAAGACAGTTTCAGAGGGTTTAATAATCTCACTTTATTCTACTCTAGTCTTCTCAAGGGTTGAAAATGGGAGCACCAACTCCTACAGCGTTCCCTAATCACCTTTCTTGCATAGGTCAGCCTGAAGGGGAAGCGGGGAGAAACTACTCCTACATCTCAATGGGGTCATTCGAGACAGGCACAGCTTATGTGCTCCCCTAAATACTCTCAAACTTCAACTAGGGCCATTTGAGGCAGATACACGTATTTCTGTATACATTACCCAAATCCCAAATGAATTCCCTTGGGTTCCCCTATGGATTCTCCACTCACTCAGTAGTGCCCACTTACTTTATAGGGAAACAGACAAAGAAGGAATCTTGTCAACATTGAGCTCTTAGGTTAGCTTTAAGAATATTGTCATTCTGTGCAAATGTAATAAGTATCATGTTATCCCATTTCTCATGGCACAAACACAGGAGCACTTCTTATCAGTATGATATTAGGAATTAGTATCGAGGTTCCATGGGGCTGTTCTCAGAGTTATTCTAACACTTGGAAACTGGACAATGCCATGACTATGGATTTTAAGAAATAAAACACTAAAAAGGATAACAAAATCCTCTTTACATACAAGTACAAAGAAACATTTCCTATTCAATCAACTAATCATTTAACAAGTATTTAAGAAATTGTCCTGTACCATAGATTAGAAGGCTGGATGACCACTTAATGGTCAAGGAGGTTATGGTCTGGATTTTTATTCACAAAGGTGTTAGTCTAGACGACTTCCTTTAAGAAATAAATGTTTACTAACCATCCACTGTGTATAGACTGTTGGTCTAGGTATTGGGCAGAAGTACAATATTTAGATAAGCCAAGGCCCTTCTTACACTAGACATTGTAGTGAGGTGAACTGAATGTAGCAATCACGGTGAACTTAAATTGTAAGTGAAATAGGGGGTTAAGAAGCAAAAAGTTGTGTGAGAATAGAGGTCAGAAGTCATAATTAAGTATGTTAACAAAGGCTTCATAAAGGAGGTCACATTTGGATTACGCTTTAAAAGATTTTAACATCATCACCAATAATAGTAGTAGTAAGTTCATATTGATAGAGTATTTAGAATTTTAACGCACCTTATCTCACTACAATAGGCAGAGTTGGAGCACTAACAAGTGAAGATGTCTCTTGAGCTGAACCTTGCCAGTAATTAGCCATTGTAAGGGGTAGACATTAATAAAGATATCGTTTGTCTATGTTCTTTGATTCCGGAGATACAAGATATGAAATAGGTCATCTAGTCTAATGTCATTATTTTTATAGGTGAGAAAAATGAAGTCCAGAGAGATTATGTTTTATTTAATACCACAAAATCAGCTAGTGTCAGAGTGAGGACTGGCAACCAGGTTCCTTGACTATTAATATCTTATTTCTAACCATCCTGTCAAAAACAATCTTTATTTCTAAGAAAACAAAACCAAAAGGAACATTGACAGTCACAGAGAAAAAAAAAAAACAATTTACCTGTTGCGATAGGCAAAAGCAAACTATTGTAGATCCTTACAAGTCATTAAGTCCTCATATTTTTCCACTCCAACTATCTACTACTATCTCTGTCAGTCAATAGAATAAATCAATAGTAGCTTCATGGCATAAGTAATTTCACTAAATACAAAAAATTATTTAAAAAATCAAATAAAAAATGGTAAAAAGGGACAATAATATAAACATCTAAAAAGTATATACAGCATTCCAGGCACTGTGATAAGTGCTTTCATAAATATTATTTCATTTGATCTTCACAAAAATCCTGTGAGGTATATTCTGTTATTATTCTGTAGCATTAATGGCAGCTGTGAATATGCTGGCAATATTCTGGATTGCAAAATGGAACAGACTTTCCACATGGAAGACAGAACCAAAACATTTATTCAGACATCAGAAAGCCAAATCCCAACACCAGAAAGGTGAATCCATCATAGTAACAAAGAAATCTATACACAGTAACAATGCAGAGGGCAACACCAGCCCTTCTTTCTATTGGACTTCCCACAAATCAGCTCCCTTAAACAAATAGCAAACAAACTCCCTTAAAGAAAATGTCCTTCTCTCACTCACTGTCAGCTGCTTGCTTGCCTGTATCTTTCAGTTATGACTATTACTTCAGTTATGACTATTCCCCGATTAACTTCTATCTTTCAGTTATGACTATTACTTCAGTTATGACTATTCCCCGATTAACTTCTCAGCTCTTCTCTAGCTCCACCTCTTTCTATTCCATCCTTCCTGCTTCACCCATTCTGGTTCCATGTGACTTGACTCATGTGACGCAAGTATCCATGTGGCTTAACCAGGTTACATGGTCCTATTAAGGGATAAGAAAGATCTTCCCATCAAAATTCTATTAGCAATAAACAAAAATAGATTATCAATACATATCCCTATTTTACAGTTGAAGAAATTGAGGCAAACAGAGGTTGATTCACTTGCCCAGAGTCATATAGCTAATTAGTGTTTAAGGCCGGTTTACAGCTCAAGCCTTCCTGGCTCCAGTCCCAGCACCCTATCCACTCTTACAGAAGAAGCTTCTAGCAGGATTAAAAATAAACAATATTTCATTGAATTCATGGAAGCATTAACGACCTCAACAAAATCTGGGTTTCTTTTACTCTTTGAATAGATATAGAAGATCAGATTATCATATTTGCTATAGAAGAACAAGATGATCTCTTTCCATTTTTAATTATGTCTAATAGATATAACATTTCATGTTGTTGAGCTAGATCCAGCTGCCTAGTTTACCACTTAAAATTCTAAATACAGAAAACTAGAAATCAATAGTCATTGAGACACAAATGGATTCTTGGTTGTTTGTTTTTTCTTTTTAGATGTCCCTCTGCAATAATGTGTCCTTTTATAGTTTCTTGCTTCATAGGGTGGTGAATCATTCATTGTGTTATAATGGAAAAAAATATTATCCTTTCAGTTGAGGCAATTACTGCTTCTTATACAAACTCGGTGACCTTGGACAGATTAATTAAATTCTCTGATTTTTCCTTACTTCATTTTTTAAAATAAGAATAATTACATTTTACTTACTATCTTATGACATCATTGGAATTCCTTACCTTAAAGGCTATATGAATTTGAGTCATGATTCATTCTTTCCTGAAGCATTTATCACTTGCAAAGGCACAAATAATAAGAAAATGATATTTTGGGATGCTTTTAATTTGTATTTTGGATTTTAATTCATAATGTCATAGAAGTTTGCTATTTAGATATCAAAGAGTTTTTTAAAAAAGTATATATACACCGTATTCACAAAAGTCCTCAGTATACATTTTCCTAGTTAGCAAGTAGTGATTTATTTTTACTCTAATGCAATAGGAAGTAACACCATATTCAGACACCTTAGTTTCTGGAAGACAGATTATTATTCTTCTATTCTCATGATTCTATAAACTTCTTTTGCTACAGCAGAAAAAGCAGTGTATGTGGATTTCAAAGGACCTGAGAGTCAATTCTGCCTTGAATGCTAACTACCTCTGTGACCTTGGATTAGTCTACCTCTGAGTCTCAATTTTCTCATCTGTAAATGAAGGGGGTTAGATTACATAACTTCTAAGATTTATTCTAGTTCCAAATCTATAATTTTATGATCTACTGAAAAAAAATAACACTTGGAAGACAGCAAGGATGAGTGGAGAATTCACTGGACTTCAAAATGGGAACAGTTGGTTGCAAAAACTGTCCTGCAATATTTACTAGCTCTTTGACCCTGAACAGATCATTTAATCTCTCTGACCCTAAGAATCCTCATCTGCAAAATGAAGGAGTTGGACTTGATTACCTCTAAAGTCTCAGTCCCAGAGCTGTCTATGATGCCATGTCCTATTCACATATCTGACACCATGCTTAAGTCCTGAATAACTTACTTAAGGGTTTTTTTTTTCCCCAAGGCAATATGTGTTTATTTTATTAAGGGGGAGATCATTTAAGTAAGCATAAACATTTTATGTGACTTCACAGATCATTGAAAAGCAAACCGACCAAGCAGGACCACAAATGATTTGCAGAGTTCATTTCTTCCAAAATGAAGGATACCAAGGGAATGGCACTAAAATAGAAGTCAAAAACATTTGTCTGCCATGTCACCTTGGGAGTACTACTTTGTAGCTCTGCAGAGGTTGGGCTAGATGAGTCCAATGGCATGGGTCTATGTTTCCAACATTTTTGCATCTCTTTCCCCCTATCCCCTACCTTTTCCTAGACACTTTCTCTCCAACTTTCTGCTATTTTGCTTTCTCTCTCTCATGGGAAACAGTTATGTTTCCTACACCACATATACTCATCAACCTCAGAATATTGAAATGTCAGCAGTAAACATAGCCTAGTTCACTTGAGAAATCACTGCTTCCTGACTCCACTTTCTGCCAGAAGGTGTTTCAGACTGTCAGCCTTACACCTTTTGGGCCATTATTTTAATTGGACTAAAAGGTTAACGAGTCTTTCTTTTCAACTTTACAAACTCCAGATGGACACATGGAGTTGTTTTTAGCTAAGGCTTTTAATTCGAACTCCTACCTCACCCTTTAACTTTGGCCATTCTTTCTATTCAGCATTTGTGATCAGGAGCCACAATAGCTTAGGTGAAGAGAGATTAAGAGCAAGTCCTTGATGAGGAAACAAAGAGAGCCAGTCAGAGAATTCAACTCTAGAAGCTCCTTACATGGGCCCTCTTTCTTGTATCTTACTTCTCTGCTCCACCCTTTATACAATTGTTAAATGAAATTCTTGGGACAAAGGAATGAAAAGAAAAAAATTATTGGATTTAAGTTGGTTTGTAATTGGGCTTCAGCCCACGTTTGCAGTTTGGTTTACATTATTTCTTCCCACTCTCTGTGGGTTCCACTCAAACTGAATTTTTAGTTGATCCCTTCTTCCTTGCCTCTGTGCATATTTATAAGCTATCAGGTATGCTGAAGATATATTCTCTTTCCATTTTTCTCTCTCTAAATCTTCCTTGGCTGCCACTACCTCTGAGAAGCTTCCCCATGATGTCCTTCAACAGATGTCAGTACTCTCTGTCTCTTCACATTTTCCTAGGATATTTTGATATACTCTATGCCCCTTTTACTTCTGTCAGTCAATAAACACTTATTAGATGCCAAGTGCTTGGAATAGAAAAGAATGCAAAAGACTTCCTGCCTTGGATTTTACTCATTTGTGTATGTTTTATATTCCCCAAAAACACATAAGCTCTTTGAATGCAGTGATTGAATACTAATCATAGGAGAAAATAATACCCCAAAAAGAATCTTGGTGAATGCTTTTGAGGGTCTCAGCAGCTGAGGCATCCTCAAAGGACACAGAGAACAACTGGACAAATAGAAAGAAAAATGGTCTTAATAAGTGAAATAATAATAGCTCGTATAGAAGTGAGCCCTGGATTTGACATCAAAAATAGAAGTTTCAAATAGTAGTTGAGCTATATATTAGTTTATCTAAGTCATTTTACCTGAGCCTCAATTATTTAATTTGCAAAAGGGACTCCAACTGCTGTGTTCTTCTCTAATTCTTTACAATTTATAAAGAGTCAGAAAGATATGTCACACAAGCACATACAACCCATGAAGAAGATTGTATAAATATTATTACTATCATTTTAGAAAGGAGGAAAAAATAAGGTATAGAGGGGTGACTTAAGAAGAGAAAATGGTACCCTGGTGGAGAGAAAAGCAAACACTACTACTTTGACCTTAATTCCCCTCAGATCTTAGCCCAAGATTCTAAACCTAAGAACCTTGGAAGTGAGAGTGTTCCTCTTCACCCCAAGACTGTCCCTGCTTCCAGCTCATTTCCCCAGATATTATTAAATGGAGTTACCACTGTGAAAAGGGAGCCTACCTTCCTCATCAGAATGATCACCAGATGTTGATGGGCTGATGGGTAAATGAGCATAGGAGATCTATGGATATTCATATCCCTTTAAACAATAGGTCCTAACCATATCGGCATCATTAGGGAGACAACTCTTGTGGAGAAGGGCTGACCAGCTGCAATCTATGGAAAACATAGCCCATCAACTGCCTGGGCTGATGCAGGTCAGCAAACCTCTCTACCTCAACCACCTCAATCTCCTTGGACTCAGGTGGAGGGGTGGAAGAGAATAAGCACTTATATAGTACCTACTATGTTTCAAGTACTATGTTATGTGAGAAGTCTTCCTGATTCCAGGTCTTGTACTGTATCCACTGTGCCACTAACATCCTTTATGCCACTAGCTGCCTGTCAATATAGCTTAGGAATGAGACTGGAAAGTAGCAGTTCCCCTCTCCTCTCAAACCACAAGTCCTATTTTTAGCCCAAACTTTCCACCATCAGGAAACAAAACAATTGTTGTGGAGAGGGAATTCCACTTTCTTTACCCCCATGAAAATCAACTGCCACAGAAAGAAGAATGGGCCAAGGACAGGATACATTCTCCCAGACATAACTTCTATCATCAAAGTAAAAAACCTCTTGGATCTGTGGCAGGACGATTGCTTCTTTTGTTGTGACAGACACAAAAACTGAATACCAAGAGAAAAAATCTTTAACACCAAAGTCCTTAGCATCGTCAAAAAATTCAACATTGGAAACAATATAATTTTATCAATGAAAATACTATTAAAGAAAATTACCGTATACTTATTTATAGTACCATAAGGATCAGACGACCATTCCATCTGACTTGCAACTAAAATCTCCAAGAGTTATTTCCAGTAATTGAACATTAAGAGCATCTTATTCATTGTTTTTTATCGGTTGTACTTAATACAGTGCTTTGAACAAAGTAATAATTTAATCAATGATTTTTTACGTATTCAATCATTCATTCATTCATTGTCACTTATGTGTTTTAAGAAGATCAAACTTCAAGTGTTCTGACAATGCTTTCTCTATTATACTCAGGTCTGTAAAGAAAAAGGAAAAATGCAAAAACAAATAAAGTAATGAAAAACTGCTTTTATGTGAGCAGAAGTATATTATCGTGATTTTTACTATGACTTTTAAAAACAGTAATTGAGATAAATTATAATAATTCCAGGTTTTTATTTATTTAGTAATAATCATAATTCACATTTCCATAGTACTTTAATGTTCACAAAGCAATTCCTTCACAATAATCCAGTGAAAGAATGTATATAGTACTGTATAGTACATACAGCATATGACTTGAGACGATATGTGAAAAAAATTAACTGCAAAGTGCCAAGAAAATGCAGAAGGAAGAAAGATCATTTCTGTTTGGAGGCATCAAGAAAAGCTTTGTGGTTGAGGGAACATTTGCACTAGCCTTGAAGGTTAGGCAAGTTATCCAAAAATAGAGAATTGTGTGTTTGTCTGTATGTCTCTCTGTCTGTGTGTGTGAGCATGAGTGTGTATGTGTGTGCACCTGCATATGCGTGCACGCACACCAGAATGTGAACTAAGGAATGCAACTGCATTAAAAAAATAAAAATGAAAAGCACTTTAAAAATCTCCAAATTTAGTATCCATTACTGCTTAAACCAAACATTTTTCCTTTTGCATTATCCACCACAACCATTTCCTCAGCTGCTCTTCCCCCACAAAACATCACCAAGTCATGAAGTGACACATACATGTATATTTGGTTTCTTGTAGCTTGTTTGAAATTTAAAGGACAGCGCTTCACACACAGCATACAGGAGGCACTGGAGTATTTGGTCTCTATCCTCTCTAACAGATTCACTCTTGCTCTGGTCAGAGAAGCAGAGAACTTCAGAGTTATTAATAATAAGCATTATTGTAATCTAGTCTTCTCAAATGATTACTGAGAGAACCAATTCCTACAGTATTCCCTAAGCATCCTTCTCATACTAGGATGGGGGGGGGCAAATACCCCTACGTCTAGATGGGGTCAATCAAGACAGGTACAACTAATGTACTACCTTAAATCCCTTCATGCCTCAGTGGGGGCTAGTTGAGGCAGATACATGCATTGCTCTATGCATTACCCATGGTTTCCCCCTATGGGTTCCCTGTGGTTTTCCAATCATGGGTTCCATCATATATTTCCAAATATAGTTTGGAATGTTTTTTTTTTCCTCCCATTCATTGGCCAATGCCCACTTGCTTTGATAGGGTAATCAGACAAAGAAGGCATCTTGTCAACATTAAGCTCACAGGGTAACTTTAGAGATATTGTCATTCTGCCAAGGGTAGAATACCAAAAAGTTAGGAATCAGAAAAATAGATGAATCAAAAACAATAACAAAACCCTTATCATCTTCCCACAGGTAACAAGAAGCTAGAGAATCCCAGGAAACTATGGAAATTGTTGGGACAAGATACAGATGGTGGCTCCCAAAATGGTGCTGGAACCCACCTCAGTAGGACCTGAGG
Source organism: Bettongia penicillata ogilbyi (assembly GCA_023548195.1). NCBI lineage: Eukaryota > Metazoa > Chordata > Mammalia > Diprotodontia > Potoroidae > Bettongia > Bettongia penicillata. Next base: position 2,900,283 of record JAJHZJ010000490.1, read on the forward strand.
TTCTAGGGGTGAGAACAGGCAGCACAGCTGGAGCAGCCACCCTTGCTGAGAACCAGCCAAGCCCCACAGTGGTAAGCAAGTCGAAGTCCCTGACCATGTATATCAGAAAATAGGTAGAAGCCTCAGATAAATAGGCAAATAGAGGAGCCATGAACACTAATTCACCTGCATGACCATTCTCAAGCCCTGCACTAAGAGAGGATTGAGGGTGCTGTCCAGGCAGAAGGGCATCTCTTCTGCAGTCAGGCAGTCACCATCATCCTCCCCCTCAGTCCATCCTTAAGGCCCCTGTCCACAGTGACATTGGTGAAGGGGGACTGCTTGGATACCTATGGCACAAGCTGTGCACTAAGACAAGGTTGTCCCACTTCATGGTCATTTTCATGTTGATCTACCTCCAGGGGTTAGGTTGGTTGTGCTCCTCCTGATTGTACTTCAGTGTATGCTATCTGCCAGTGCTGATGTCGGGGGATGTGACCTGTATTCCTGAGAGGGAAATGCAGTTGCAAACCTCATTCCCACTTCCAGTATTAGTACTCATAGAGGAAAACATTGATATTTAGGAAATGGATCTTATTCAGACCTGACATTCCCTCTACCCCCAAGTAACTGACATAGGGCAGTTGAGAGTGAAACTTGTCCACTTAGAGATGGCCAAGTGACAAAACTGCTCCTCACAAATGGTAGAGAATTTGGTTGTCTATGGGGACCAGGTCCAAGAAGCTTAACAGGAAGCAGTGGTAGGAAGTCAGAATTGAAGAGTTTGGCCTGGTTGAACTTCTCCTCCCTGTGCTAATTGATGACAAAGATGCTATAGCATAACCAAGGCAGCCACATGATGGGGTGCATGTAGTGCAACCAGTAGCTAAGGGGGTGCTCTCTCTGACTACAAGGAATGAAGATGACCACAGTTTGCTATGGGGTGCAATCAGAGGGGATGTATTGCCCTCCCTCCTCCCCTGAAAGTCTATGTTCTCCCACTGGACCTGATCCATTGACATGGGTGAACTAAACTCATTTAGTGGCTGGCCTGCTAACCCTGACTACACAGCAGGACAAGGTGGGATGGGCAGGAGAGGCAACCTGGAGGTGCTTGACTAGCTACAGGTGCCAGAAGCCTCCTGACCAGGAACTGGGCAGTTGGGGCAGGCACAGTTGGTACCTGTAGCAGCAAGAAACCTGGCACATCCAAGATGGCCTGCTACAAAATTCTTTGATATGCTTTTCTAAAGGAAAGACAGCTTCAAAGGGGTCAACAATCTTACTTTAATTAAATATATATATATATATATATATATATATATATATATATATATATATATATATATATATCATTCACTAGTTCAGGGGAAAGGTCAGCATACTGAACATGGAGAAAATACAAGCAGAGAAGTAAAAAAGGTAAAGGTCATTCACTAGTCCAGGGAAAAGAAATTGTTTTCTTAAACTAATCTGAACTATTCAACTTTCCCTGGAAACGATTCATTTTCCAGTCCTTAGAAGAAACAGGGTTGTAAAGTTGAGAGTGTAAGACAAAGGAGGAGGAAAGATTTGACTTCCAAACTTGGTTATGATATTTAAGTGTGGGACTCTATTTAAGTCATGTGATTTATGATAATTGTTGTGGAAATAGAAAAACTCAGAGAGACCATCTAATTCAGGGCTTAAACTTTTTTTCTATTTGTCACCGTTTTTCACTGGAGAAATTTTTACAAGATCCTGTGTATATAGGCATATAAATATGTATATAAATCAAATATTTGCTGATAATAAATCACAAAGATGTTTATTTTAAAAATAATTTTGGTAGATATACAATTTTACCATATCCTAAAGATGAAAGCAAATATGCATACTAACGAGTTGGATGTGCTCATTTATTTTTATATAAAAAATTAAATATTGGCAGAATATTTGATACTGCAGCGTGTAGAACATCTTCAACATCTTTCAGTTGATTGATATTTTGATTTTGTAATTATCAATGCTGAGAATATTACTTAGCATAAATAAACAGGCATAAGTATGTTTAGGACCATTTCAGAAATTGTTGGAAATTCTGTCTTAGTCCCAAATCAAAATTCATTTAATGATTTTTTTTGGAAACTCAAGTTTTAAAACTGTGTTGCCCAATAGCTAGGCAGATTTTTCTTGAACTTTTAATGACAAAAGTGACTGTTGTTTTGTTTTTGTCTTTTTTTATTTCAAGTGAGTATGATTTATGGAGCCAACTTAATCTTTTAGAATAAGTATTTAAAGATGAAGTATATCTGAAACTGTGTCTCCAGGCACTTCATATCATCAGTTATAACTTTTACAACAAAATCTTTGGGAAGGTTATTTTTAATTATAACATCATCTGAAGCTGTAAACATTTCCAAAGAATCATTTTCCATCCTATTCATCCATATGTTAACTTTTTTAGTATAACTTTCAATTTTAGCCTCTAATCTAAATATGTTAGTTACATTATTTTACTTGAGGTGATATGTTTAAGTCACTGATTTTTTTCAAAAATTCTGACAACAGTTTTGAAATCTAGAAGTCATTATGAAAAAAATTAACAAAATTGCATTTCTGCTCAGTCAAAAATATAACAAATTTCAATTTCAGTGAATCTGTTTAAACTTTGCCCTCTTGAGAGCCACCTTTCCTCTGCATGTAATAATAAACAGTTGTAATCAGAGTCTATGTCTTTCCAAAGGATTGAAAGCAAATGACTGCTAAGGGCTCAGTTTCTAATGAAGTTAATGATTTTGATAGCATGATGAAGCACATCTAACTATGATAGATAAATAGATAGGTATAGATATAGGTAGATACATATCTATATAGATATACAGAGATAGAGATATACATACCTATATTTATATCTATATGCATGCCTATACATCTATATATACATATATATATGTGTGTGTGTGTGTGTGTGTGTGTGTGTCTCTATCTCTATATTTATCTATATCTTTGTTATTATGGGTGCCTCCTGTTATATTATGCAGTGAGTCAACGTTCTTTATTCATTAGCACCAGCTTTAGTTTTTGCTACAAATCCAACATTCTTGCCCATCATTGCTCCATCAATGTTTTTACAGACTACAATGCAATTATTTCAACGTAAGCCTTGATTTGTGAAAAGTTCATTACCTTTAGACTATATATCCTCCCCTCTTGTGTGCCCTTACAAAAAGGTGGCAAAACAATTATTCATCGTGTATGCTTCCTTTATAACTATATCTTACATAAAGTAACAACTGCACCATGTTAGAAATATCAGTTCTTTGATCTAACTGAATTGCAAACTTTGGGATGTCATTAAGTCTGGTAATAAGCTCCTAGAACTGGTCATTATAAATTTCAGAATTTCTTTTGGAAAAAGTGTTATTTAGAAAAAGGAATTTTTTAAAATTTAATTAATTTACTTGTTTTCTTTTTCAACAATCACTTCCATATATCTCAGATTTTCTTCCCCTCCCTCTCCCCTCCCTCCCAGAAATGGTCTGTAGTCTTATATGGGTTCTACACATACATATTAATTAAACAAATTTTCACATTACTCGTTGAATAGAAGAATGAAAATAAGTGGGAGAAACCTGAGAAAAACCAAAACAAACAAAACACAGCACAAGAGATAATAGTCTGCCTCATTCTGTGTTCAGATTCCATAGCACTTTCTCTGGATGTGGATGGGATTTTGCCTCAAAAGGTTTTTCATTGCTGTGAAGGGCTTAGTCTATTAGAAATAGCCTTTACATACTGTGGCCATTACTGTGTATAATGTTCTGCTGGTTCTGCTCATTTTGCTCAGCATCGGTTTATATGTCTTTCAGGTTTTTCTGAAGTCATGCTGTTTGTCATTTCTTATAGCATGATAGTATTCCATTACATTCATATACTACAATTTGTTCAGTCATTCCCCAATTGATGGGCATCCCCTTGATTTCCAATTTTTGGCTACCACAAGAAGAACTGCTATAAATATTTTTGTACATGTGTGACCTTTACCCATTTTATGGCATTTTTGGGATACAACCCTAGCAGTGATATTGCGGGGTCAAAAGATATGAACATTTTTGCAACCCTTTGGGTATAGTTCCAAATCACTCTCAAGAATGGTTGGATCATATTATGGCTCCATCAACAGTGAATTAGTGTTCTAGCTCTCCCATATCTTTTCCAATTTTTATCATCTTCTTGTTTTTTTCCTGACAGTCAATCTGATAGATATGATGTGGTACCTCATAGTTTATTTGATTTGCGTCTCTCTAATCAATAGTGATTTTGAATATTTTTTCTTCCAAAAACTGCCTGTTCATATGATTTGACCATGTAGGATCAAGTAGGGAATGAATTGTATTCTTGTAAATTTGACACAGTTCTCTATATATTTTAGAAATCAGGGCTTTATCACAAACATTGATTGTAAAAATTCTTTTCCAGTATTCTGCTTCCCTCCTAATCTTGGTTGTATTGGTTTTGCTTGTGAAAAAAACTTTTCAATTTAATATAATCAAAATTATACATTTTGAACTTCAAAATGTTTTCTTTCTCTTGTTTGGTCATAAATTTTTCAATTTTTTTCATAAATTTGACAAATACACTATCTCTTGCTCCCCTAATTTATTTGGATATCAGTTTTTATACCTAGGTCCTGTACCCCTTTGAACTTTATTCTTGTGTACAGTGTCAGGTATTGGTTTATGCCCAGTTTTCACCACACTATTATCCAGTTTCCACACAGGAATTTTAAAAACTTCATCTCTATACTTTTTTCTATGACTTATTTCTGACATTTTAATAGCACCAAGTAACACAAAATCTATCCCAGCAGGCTTTTTAGTTTTAACAATTAAATAACAAGCTTGACTGAAATGCAAATAAATATTTTTCTTTGACAGTAACAAATTTCTCAAAGCATTGTTTTTCTTTATTTCAAGATTTTAAGTCATTCAAAATATATCTTTGGATTATGGCAGTATGCTGCATTTGCTACTAAGAAGTCATTTTACTTTGACCGGTTTCATGCACTCTGTAGCCAAAACTTCATTACAATTTAGGCAAAGAGGTTTTTCTATACCATTATCATTGTTGGAAGTAAATTCATATTGTAAAAGTGATTCAACATATTTTTTAGACTGTAGCAATGTCATCAGTAGTTTTATTTTTTCTGTCTAAATTTAACCACTTATCCATAACTGAAAAATATTTTGTCCTAAAATATAAATATTGCTAATAATTTCTTAAATAAATATTAGTTTGGTTTATGAAATAATATTTGTTTGTGCTTAACTTAAAGAGGCTAATGTAGTTTTAGTTCATGAAATTACATTTGCTTGTGCTTAATTTAAAAAAAAATGTTGTTCTCACACATACAAATATCTCAGTGATGGTAGGAAAATATCATTAAAGGACTTTCATCTTTATTTGTAGCCATCAAACACGTTTTTGTGAAAGGAGATAACAGAACTTTTTTTAAAAAAGTCAAGTAGTCTAACAATACAATGCAAAGGTATAATAATTTGATGCTTACATGCTGAGGAATGATAGGAGGAAAATATTAAAAGTCTTTATTTTCCATAATTTTATGTTCCTGTAAGAGCAGAAAACTTTGTACTTACAGTAGAAAAAAACAGACTGTAAGTCATAACATGCAGTAGTCTTGAATCTGAGCCAAGGTGTTTCTGGCAGTGTTCGTTGACACTGCGTGGCATGACGACATGTGCAGTGCAAAGGTGCACATGCTGAATGGTCAGAACCAAGGTTGCAGTGAAGTCATGCAATGTAACATGGGCAAGTGCTCCCAGAAACACCTTGGAGTCATTACACATTTGATTTTAATTTTTGGTCATTGCACTTTCAGAAACCCTTTACTGTTGCCAAATCTGTCAAGCTCCCACATTCAGTTACCCACAGTTTAAGAAACACTGCTGTAGCCCAATTCTTCACTTCCCAAATAAGCAAACGAGAGTTAATCTAGAGTTAAGTGACTTGCCCACAGTCAAGCAGAAGCAGTTTGTTGACCTGAGATTCAGTCCCATGTCCTTCTGATTCCAGATCTGTGATCATTCCATATGACATTGCCTCATTTTGCCCGAGTTTCCTCACCTGTAAAATAGTAATAATAATATTTTTACCAAATGCTGCATGCAGATTCTATCTCTCGTTAAACAGAGCAATATTTAAATGTTAGGTTTTGGTAACATTTCTCCCTCTCAGACCAAGCAAGATAAATCTAATCTTTCTTCCACTAGGCAGTCCTACAGTTATTTCATCATATTTCTTGTGCAAAAAAACATCAATTTCCATCAGCTAAATGTCCTAACATTTAAAAAATGTTATTTGTTTTCCAAATTGCTCAACATTAATAAACTTTAGATTCCAGAAGGATTTGTCACCCACTACCCAACTGCTTAGGAAAACATATCTTTTTATCTGTGGATCTGTGTGTGTTTGATCATGGACCTACATTCACAGGGAGAGTGTATCTGGTTTGCTAAGTTGTTTTGAAAGTGAGATTTAAATTTAATTTCTCCAGTGAATCATTACAGTGTTTTAACCACAAGAATCTTTGAGTGTTTGAATATTTGATATACAAGGATTTTATGATGTATTTGACAGCTTATGAATTTAAATATATCTGACATTTAATTAACTTCAATCCAAGGTACAGGTCATGGTTGCTTTGGGGAATGATGGGGGTGGGGGAGGGAGAAGGTTCACATTATTTATTTTTAAAATATTTTTTCCCTTGAAGATAGACTTCACCCTTATATCAATTTTACCCTAGCAAATTTAATCTGGGTGTTTATCTCACCAAAATGGTACATGACATGGCATGGTTTATAATAGATATAAAATTACTATATAGTACAAATCACTATCCTCTTGAGATTCTGAGGTTACAGTTCAGTCCAGTTAATAAAGTCCTGAAGGATTGTTTAAACTCATGCTCATCTCTAGAGCATTCTGTTTTACATAGCAAGAAATTGATATAATACAATTTCTAAGATATATTTTTCAATCTAATGTATTTCAAAGTTAGAAATAATATACTTCCCCAGGCCTTGAAAAATGGTGTGCTCTCACGACACTGAAAAAATTCTTATGCAAAGCTTAGTTTTTTAAAACATATCATTAATTCATTCATAAAAGAAATCTTCAGAAATATGTTTTAATGTTGAATATAATTAAGAATTTAATTATTATAAAATTTAAAACTACCACTATTCTCTATATTATAATTCAAGGACTGAGAGCAAACTTTTTCCCTGTACCTAAAAATTTCTTTCCAAGTGAGATACTGAAATTCAGCTTGGTGTATTTTGTATTATAATTGATAGAAACATAATCAAGAACAGAGTTTCTACTTGATAATAGATATTTACAATGCATCATCTGTGATTTGCTTTCTTATAAATGTTCCACCCTTCCAAAAGTTGCAAGTGGATCTTTGTTAAGCTTTGAACAGAGTTTACAAAGGAGAGTCGATCTTTATTGATTCATTCTTATCTCCTGGACCATCCTCTTATTTACCTAACATTTTCTGCTAAATTGGTAAAGGTTGGATTTAAACATTTTGTGAAGCAACTTTTTTGGGGGGAAATATTTAGAAAGAAAGCAACCAAGAAAGAAGCAAATACCACATCTCATGCACAGGTAAAAATAATTTCCTCCAGTTATGATTTAATTTTTTACACTATTTGGATGCAATTAAGATTGTATATGTCTCAGTCTCAGGCCACACTAGTTTTAGATTTGAGTAGTTCCTTCAGAGTGAGTTTTACATAGTAAAAAACAATTGCAACAGCAATAGTAAAAAGAAAAGCCTAATGAAAATTTATTTATTTTGTTATCATTGTTTTAAAAAAAGGGTTCTAAAATAATGCGCCCCCATCACCCTCTTTCTGTCTGTTTATGAATCAAGGGAAATTTTAGTATAATATCTTTCATTTAATATCTTGTTTGTTCCTGAGGTGTACAACAGATTCATGATGCTTTAAGACTAACACAATCTTTCCAGTACAACATATTAATTAAATTAATTAAAAATTCACTGAAGAATTTGTTAGGAACCTCAGGCCAAGTCCACCCCTCTCCTTCCACTCATCCCTTTTTACAATTAAGAGACACACTGTTTTCTAGAGCTGAGGCCCAGCAAACAAGCCAATCATAACAGTGCTTTACCCTCAACCTCGGGATCAACAAAATCCCAAATTGTTTCACATTAGCTTTAGGTGGTCACTGATCAAGGACAGCTAGTGATGATGCTCTGCCGTAAATCAAACTTGCCTCATTGTTACCCCTCATTGTTAGAAACTATTGCATATATCAAGACTCAGCCACTCTAAAATGGGCCTTCGCCCTGAGGATAACCCAGGACACATGTCTAGTTTCCCTCTTCCAGTGGAAAACTTTTCACTTATAGCAACTCTTAGCTCCTTTGCTTTGTTTTGTTTTATTTTTCAGAATTAACAGTTAGGATATTACCTCTGTGAGTTCTTTGGAAGTTTTCAGTTAACAGAAATTACATAACTTCCATGACTCTGTTCATTTATTTTCAGGATTTGACAAGTAACATGAAGGATGTTGGGTCAGCAAATCTAATTTCCGGTCTAGCTAAAAGATGTTAACTTGAAAGTCTTTTACCTGCCCAGTCCCTCTTTTTTGGGGGAGGAGCATGTGGGTAGTAGTAGGGAAACGTGGGGAGAATCAGCAAAGCCATTTCATTTAATCTGGGACTCTGGTTTACAAGCCAGTGACAGAATAGTTGTGGAAGCCTGAGAGTTGTCCCACGTGTCTAAACTGAACATGAATAAGCCCTAGGGTTCCTTGTCTGCTAATAGCTGTCCCACTGGAATTTCTGTTTTAAATACAGTACTCCTTCATATAAGTAGTTTACTTCTGGGGAAGCCTGAAAATTCTAAGTTCTCCCTGGGTATTTTTTAATTCTTTCATCTTGGACCCCACTAAAACTGACTCTCAAGAGCCAATTTACCTATGGAGAATGACAGACTGTGTGCCATCTGGGGGAATCTCCAGGACTTCTGGACCTCTCTGTATTTTTTGACCTTATATGACACTCTTAGTAGATATCCCTGAGAGTGCTGAATACAGTTTCTTAAACAGTCATTTAAAGGCTTTGTTGGTGTTAATCTCAGGCTTTCCTCAGTGTCTTTGGGGAACTTAAAGCCCTGAAAATATTTTTGTTTCAGGATATGAAACAGAAAACCCTGTCATTTTCAAGATAGGAAAAAAAAAAATCAATACTAAAGTTTTTTCATGGATCATTCTGCCTTCCATCTTGCCTTTCATAGGACCATAGCTCTAGAAACTGGAGGGAATTCAAAAGATCCCTAGTCCGGTCTTCTAATATAGGCCCTCATCACCTCACTTAGAGTGATGTAATAGCCTGGTAGTTTGTCTACCTGCATCAGACTCATCCCATTCTAATCTATCCTCCATTCAACCACTAAAGCAATTTTCCTAAAGTGCAGTTCCTTTCACGTCTCCTCCTGCCCTGTCCTCAATTTACTCATGTGCTTCCCATTTCCTAAAGAAACAAATACAAAATGCTCTGTTCATAATTTAACCCCAACCTACCTTTCCAATCTTCTTATACCTTACTCTCCTACACATACAGTTTGATCTGGTGACACTGGCCTCTTGATTATAAACAAGGCACTGCATTTTCAGGCTCTGAGTATTTTCTCTGGTTGTCTCATATGCCTAGAACACTCTCCCTCATCCGCTCTGACTAATAATTTAAGTTGGCTTCCTTTCTCAACTAACATTTCATGTTCTACAGGGAACCTTCCTTTACTGCTCTCTTAATGTCAATGATTTCCCTTTGCTAAATAATTCCTATTTATTCTGCATATAACTTGTTTTGTTTCTATTTGTTTTCTTCATTGTCTCTCCCACTGGATTATTAGTTCCTTCTGGACAGGTACTATTTTTTATTTCTTTTTGTGTCCCCAGAACTTAGCACAGTAACTGACACACAGTGTGAGTAAATTGCGACAAAGAGATGCTAAATAACTTCCCCAAGGTTGCACATCTAACATATTTCTAAGGTAGGATTTGAACTTAAATCTTCTTATCTCCAAGTCTTGTGCACTATCCACTATATCATGATGACTGACACAACCTCCTCCCAATACAAATTACTTTATTTTTAAGGATGGTACAACCTAATGTGGAGTACCTTCATATGCAGGTAACCACTTGTATTTTAAATCAGAGAAAATCCAAAATTATCATTGCTTAAACAACCTCAAGGCATTTTGAGATATTTATCTCATTAGCATTTTCACAAAAGAAATTACTAAATATAAAATACATTCTAAGTGTTTTCTATTGTAGTAAGATGTCTCAGACTGAAATAGTTGTGGCAGAGTTAAAGAAAATGTTATTTGAAATTCATATATCTGATTATTCGAGTTTCAGAATCATTATAGAAAGACAAATGGGGTGGTTGTCTACCTTGAATTTTTTTCAAATGCTGAAAATAAATCTGATTGTGATCTCTTTCCTTCTGTTTGGAAAAGGTAAATAATCAAACAAATATACTTAAATTATACTTGATGGTAAGATAGGATATTATTAAGTTAATGTGAATTCTAAATCAGTACATAAGCTAAGCTACATCTGGTCCCTCTTCTATCTATAGAATAGTGATTTTAAAAGTACTTTATGTAGACTGGGGAAAGGGAATTCCTTAGCAACACAGGTGATCAGTTTCTGTCTCAAAGCACTAAACTTGTATAGCTGTATATCATTTTCATTAGAGCTTTATATGTAAGAATGCTACTAATGACCAAATGACCATAAAAACTGTCCTGGCTTAAATAATATTCTAACTTAAGGGCTTTAATCACTGTAATATTCTATTTCATGTAAGGCAATGGTAAAATAATGAGAGAGAGAGAGAGAGAGAGAGAGAGGGAGGGAGATACAGAGGGAAAGGAAGAAGGAAAGGAGGAAGGAAAGAAAAAACTAAAAGTACATGTCCTTTCTAATCATGAAATATAATTACATCATACTGATTTAAAAGACCCTTTTCTTCTGTCAATTAGTTTTGCAAAAGACTGCCCTTGCCTCTACATTTTAGTTAAAGAGAAAGTTCACTTGTTTCTTTTAATGATGGTAATGAATTAATGTAAGAAAAGATTGAACATTAAAAATATAAACTCACCATTGGAATTATTCACAGTAACACTTGAAAATTCACTCAACTTTTTGAATATCTCAATGTATAATGTAAATCTTAAATAAAATTGTAATATTTTAAAATTTAAATAAAAATTTTAAATAAAGTTTAATTAATTGATCCATTTATCAATGGATCAATTTTTATTTATGGGTTAAACTTGTGAACTTTATCCATCATAAAGAACTTGATGCATATTAAATCTTTTTATTCTCAGAAGGAATATGGGAGGTAATGCAGAAATTATTATTGAACCAATTTTATAGATTAGGAAAATGAGACTCAAATCTTGTCTTGTCTAAGATGACATGCCTACTTAGTTACAGTCAGGATTCTGTCACAGAATGTGAGTTTAAGTTGGAAGTGATTTCAGGGGCAATCTAAACAAGTCCAAACATTTCTATGAAACTTATAAACATATAAAGAATATGGGTAATTTAGGTGGTATAGTGGATACTGGAGTAAGACTTCAATTCAAATTGGGCTTCAGGCACTTAACTGTGTGACTCTGGGCAAGTCACTTAACTTCAGTTTGTCTCAGTTTCCTCATCTATAAAACAGTGATAATAATAGTTCTTATCTCCCAGGGCTTTATGAGGATCAAATGAGATTAATTTTAAAGCACTTAACACAGTTCCTGACACATTTAGCACTTCATAAATGTTAGCTTTTATTATTTGAAGCCCTTCTCCATCATATCTCGCAAGTAGTCACCCAACTGTTTTGAAAGACCTCTTGCCATTGTGTCAGAACTCATTGTCTTCTGAGATAGCTTTGTCACACTTTGACGCAACTCTAATTATTAGGAAGCTTTTCCATACATCAGATCTATTTCTTGCATCTGTCTCTTTATACCTTCTACCTATTTTTTACTAATTTCATTTTTTTGGAGCACAGCAGAACAAAACTAATCCCTGTTCCACATGACAGTGTTTCAAATATTTGATAAAAGCTATCATGTTTGCCTCTCTTCTCCTAATCAAAAAGTCCAAGTTCCTTCATATAACACATATTCAGTCAAGACTTTGTCAACTAGGCTTGCCTTCCTCAGTGATAACATTGACCTTGTCAAAATTAGTCTTAGAAATTTTACCTCTTTTCACATAGTCTAAAATCATATTTACTTTCTTGTCTTCAATTATCACACTATGAAGTCATCTTGAGTTTACAAGTATAACAAAACTCTTTATCATGTGACTGTTGTTTAACAAAGCATCCCCATCATTTATTTAACATGATTAAAAAGCCCTCAAAGACTACTTTTATCGTTCATAATTTTATCTCATTAAATTTCATCCAATATTACAAACTGTCAAGATCTTCTTGAACTTTTAATTTGTCATCAAATATGATAGCTATTCTCATCTCTATGTCATTTGAACTTTTTATAAGTATGTCATTTACTCCTTTATTCAAGTCAGGGATAAAAAAATCTTTATAAATTTCATGGGGACCAGCCTGTTGGAAACTTCCTTAAAGATCATCTTCCAAGCTAACATCAAACTCTTGACCAATTCTGACTCTTAACATTGCACCATTCTTTATTTCATATTCCTATATCCTTTCCCTTAAAATTATCTTGAGAGAACCTGCCAAATCTAAAATCTCTCTGAACTCCACCTATAGCAAACCCACGTCTTCTGACAAATCTAGCGTCCCTTCCACTGAACACACTTCTCTCATTTGTAGGTGCTGACTCATCTGTTAGAAAGATGAATTACTATAGGTTGGTGGATCTGTGGTAGAAATCACAGTTGTTTTCTTCCTGTGCAATTGTCTGGGTTTTTCTGTGTTGTCTGTCATTTTCCAACTCGTTTGTACATATTCATATTAGTTTTGCAACCATTTATGCTTAACAGGTCATTATTGGCTGTATGCTGCAGTCTACTTAATGATTGCTATGTATCTTTCCATTTCCCATTGGTATATTATTTATTTGAGCACTTTTGATATTAATGCTGAAGTATATTATAGGACCAATAAAGAAATACATTGTTGAAGATATAACTTTAAATCCAAGACCAAGCTTACTTGAATATGCTGAGTTTTCCAATGGGAATTCAGCATCCATCACCTTTTTCAACTATGTTTTGGGATCCCCATGGGTTTTTGTTGTTTGTTTTTGTTTTGTTTTGATTTCAGTATGCATACTATACCCCCTTCCATTTTATAGTCAAACTGTTTTGCCACCAGAAGGAAATGAAAAAGTATTGCCAAGATTATGAAATCATGTAAAAGAATTTGAGGATCATAATAGCACAGGTATTGTTTATATTATATGTTGATTATTGAAGTCAAGAGAGGGAAAAGACATAAAAAATTTGAGAAATGATCAATTGGAAAAGAATGCAGTGTCTGAGTTTGAGATATGGACCTCTGTACCAAGGCATAAAATAGAACAATGACAGATTCCTGTACAGAGATGGAGTGCACCTAACAAAGGCTAGTAAGAATGTATTTGATCAAACGAGATAAGATTTCCAAAGTCCTTAGCACAGGACTTTGCGTAATGGGCACTATGCTTATTCTTTCCTTCTCTTCCCCTGATTTGCCATGTATCCTTCAAATCTAATCACAAGAACTTTACATTGAAAATAATGAGTAAGGGAGAAGGACTACAAAAAGATAGATACATTTCTCATAAGTTAAATATCATTAAAATGTAGCTAAAAAGAATGAAGAGTATGAAAACAGGAATCAAGATACTCAGAAGTTCACAAGAGGAAAAACAAATCTACAAATGGGAAAAAAATAGTAAAGTCCATGGCCTTAAATATCTATACACATATCATATTTTCAAAGTTTAGGCAACATATAAGTGGAAATAGATGTCCTAACGTGAGGAGGCCAATTTATTCTCTTGATTATCACTGAGACAGTGGAATAAAACCTGTGATTAAGATAATTCCTTTGGATGTGAGGTGGCATTGCATGATATATTAAGTTCATATGAAGAGATCGAGGGATCAGAAGGAAAATTGATGATGGAAAGTATTTGAGTGAAGTTCGAATAATCTGGTAGAAACGAGAGTGATTTGTTATTGGAACACACTACAAGCAATGTAAACAAAAATAGATGAACAGTTTGAGTAACAACACGTCCTTGGCATAAAAACATAATATAGTGGTGGTGGGGAACTTTAATAATTTAGTCATCTGCTGGGACTTACTCTTCTCTCTCTCTCTCTCTCTCTCTCTCTCTCTCTCTCTCTCTTTTCATCTCTCATGTTACACATCACCAATTCCTTATTGGACATTTCAGTGAAATATCCCACAGGCATCTCAGACTTATAGGTCTAGAACATAATTAATTGCCCCTTCCCCTAAATCTACGTCTCCCTCTAAGTTTGCTATTTCAGCTAAGAACCCCATTCTTCCAACCACCCAAATTTACAACCTACGAGTCACAACCAGCTATTCACTCTAACTCACTTCACCTCCAGTCAAACCTCATATCCAATAAATTACTAAGTTTTGTTGATTTTTACTTCCACAACAACTCTTACACTTGTTACATTCTCTCCACTATAAACAACACCCTAATTTAGGCTTTCAGATTATCTCTCACATATCATATTGCAAATGTCTCTTAATTAGTCTCTCTGAATCCAGTAACTCACCCTATCTCTGTTCTATATGCATATAATAAATTTATATTCTAGAGTGTAGGTCTGACCATATTATTTCAGTGACCAAGGAGACTCAGTGGCTCCCAATAATCTCTATGAAAGAAAAACACAATGTAATTTAGCATTTACAGTACTTCACTCTTTGGCTCAGTCTGTCTTTCAAAGTGAAATTCACATTATTACTTTCTTTGCACTCTACGTGTCAGTCAACTGGGCATACATGCTGCACCTTGAAAGTGACATTCTGTCTCCCATACCTGTATATTTATACAGGCTGTCCCCATGCTTGAAATGTTTAGCATCCTCAACCTTACCTTCTGTAAACCCTAGCTCCCCTCAAGGCTTATCTCAAGTGATACTATATGATGTTTTCCCTTAATTTACCTAGCTATTACTTCTCCATATCTCCCAAATCACTTAGCAGTTATTTAGTGATAATTTACCTATGATCATATTTTTACTCTGAGGTGAAATTTAACTCAGGTTAAATATCAGAGCAACCTTATTGGATGAATATCTCTGTTCTCATAAAGTTTATTTTCTAGATTTTTATTATCATGAGTCTTCTGTTCAGTATAATAATATTTATGTCTAGTTTATGTTTATTAAGGTATCTCAGGAAGATAAGATAACATTCTGTCTTAAACATCTCCCAAAATGGAACTTCACAGGCTAAATCAGAAATATATTCTTTCTTTTTTCTGGGGTTCACTCAGATGCTATAGCTTAAGCTCTTTACTTTCATTTAATTTTTATTTTAAAATCAATTGATTTTCTTTCTGTTTTAAATCCTCCAAATATGTGAAGACCATCATTAAGTTTTTCTCGAGCCTTTTTTTTAATGTCTGACTTAGTGAAATTATAAGTGACTATTTGATCTCTTGTTTTTTGTTTTGTGTTTTTTCTGCATCCTCAGCACCAAGCATAGTTCTTGGCACCTAATAGGTTTTTAATAATTGCATGATGAGTAAAAGTTGAACCTGTTGTGCCTAAGTGACATATGTTAAATTAGTACACCACTATAAGAAGCAATTGACTTTCATATTGACTGTCAAAGTCAGAATCTTCTCTTTTAAATATGGAGAGTACAAACATGAAATATATTTGTGTACATGAAGGAGCTTTATTTTCAAATACTAAGACATAGATTCTATTCTTTCCCACATTGCACACACACACACACACACACACACACACACACCACTGAGAGTTTTGTGGGTTTGCTTGTTGGTTTTTTTTTGTTTTTTTTTTTGTTTTGTTTTTTTTATAAATGATTGTATTTATTTGCATTAGATCATTGAAATCTTAGGTACAAGACAAAATGCTTTTTTCTTATCAAGATTTGTTGCCAGGAGAAATGATTAGAAATATGAAACTTCCCTTATTAATACAACACTTTTCAATTAAATTCAATAAATATTAAACATCTATTATGTGCTAGCACTCTGGTAAATACTAATGATGTATGTAAGAAAAAAAAGCATTTCTTGCCTTCAATAAACTTGCCAATCTAAGGGGGAGGCATCACACAAAAGGAAGCTAAAAAAACAGAGATACAGGAATAAGGGGAGGGTACCATTAATTCAGCGGACATGTTGTTCCCTGAAGTCAGAGCCAAACCAACCAGCTAAGGAAAAATGGAGTTACCAAGTTTATGAGCCCTCTACAAATGAAGGATGTTTGGTTTTCTGGGCTCCATCACTTCAAACATAGGAGATAATCTTTTCCTTTTCAACATTTTTCCCTATGATTATATTCCACAATATCTGGTTACTAGAATTACTAGATTTTCATCATGCAGTGCAAATAAAATGTTTGAGCAACTACAGAATACAATTAATTTTATTTTAAAGAAGTTTTCATTTATTCATAAATAGCAAGATATAAAAATGCAATCTGTATAGGAAACACATGATAGAACATTATGTTTTTCTTTTGTTAATAAAAGATTAACATGGATTTATTGTATGGAAATTCTGAGTGATGTGTTAAATATATATATGTATATACACACACACACACATACACATACATATATATATATATATACAAATATAATATATTTGTGTGTATATATATATGTGTGTGTGTATGTGTGTGTATAATGTTCTTTATATCTAATGAAGAGGAAATACAAGGGACAAACAACCTCTGGCTCATGGGCAACTAATAATATAAGGAAAAATGTGCTGTTCAGGTAATCTTTGCAGTATAATTTTGAGAAATGTTTAAAGACAGGATAACAAGATCTGTCTGAGATGGTTGAATAAATGTACAGAGTGAAGATTGTCTCCAAACCTAAGTTTTATGATATTGGTAAAGGTTTTATAAAAATAAAAAAGAAACTAGGAAAATATATTTTATGTTCAGCAGACATATGCATTCAAATAAGATATTATGGGATTGCCACTGCTCTTTAGAAAATGGAGTAAGGCAGCTAGGTGGTGCTGTGGATAGAGTACCAGTGCAAGAATCAGGAGGACCTGAGTTCAAATCTCATCTCAGACACTTGACACTCACTAGCTGTGTGACCTTAGACAAGTCACTTAACACCAATTGCCTCATCTGGGTCATCTCTAGTCATTTTGATAAATATCTCATCACTGGATTCAGGTGGCTCAGGAGGAAAAGTGAGAATGGGGATCTGCACAACTCTCCTTCACTCAAAATAAAGTCAAGTGCAAGTCATGTCATCATATCTCTGATGGCATGGTCTTCTTCTGCAATGAAGGACAAACACACACACACACACACACACACACAGAAAATGGGGTGAAATCCCTTCAAAGGATTCATAGAACCTGAACACTGCTCTGGCTTTCAGTTTCCTTATCCATAAAATGAAGGTGATAGTAATACCTGTAATATACATTTCACAAGATTCTTCCAAGGATCAAATGAAATAATATACACAAAATACTTTACAAAATGTAAATTACTATAGAGCAGATCTCATAATTTATCCATTCAGAAAGACTTGACAAGTGTCATTACGTTCTTTGAACTGTACAACAAACTCCTTGTATTTAATACATATAAGAAAAAGAAAGGAAGGAAGGAAGGAAGGAAGGAAGGAAGGAAGGAAGGAAGGAAGGAAGGAAGGAAGGAAGGAAGGAAGGAAGGAAGGAAGGGAGAAAGAAAGAAAGAAAAAAAGAAAGAGAGAGAGAAAGAGAGAGAGAAAGAAGAGAGAGAAAGAAGAGAGAGAAAGAAAGAAAGAAAGAAAGAAAGAAAGAAAGAAAGAAAGA
Organism: Bettongia penicillata ogilbyi; assembly: GCA_023548195.1. Classification (NCBI taxonomy): domain Eukaryota; kingdom Metazoa; phylum Chordata; class Mammalia; order Diprotodontia; family Potoroidae; genus Bettongia; species Bettongia penicillata. The sequence goes on from JAJHZJ010000490.1 coordinate 2,918,366, forward strand.
AAGAAAGAAAGAAAGAAAGAAAGAGAGGAAAGAAAGAGAATAGAGGCAGCTAGGTGGTGCAGTGAATAGAGCACCTCCTTGAGGTAGAAGGATCTGAGTTCAAATCAGGCCTTAGACACTTAACACTTATTGGCTGTGTGACTCTGGACAAGTCATTTTATCCCAATTGCCTTGTAAAAAAGAGGAAAACAAACAGTTTTTGACCATTGCTATGAATGAAAATTAAAAATATCATAGGCAAGTCAATGCAAAAACTAGAATGCTAAAGATAACTAGTTTTATACAGTACTACAAAAATATGTACTATATAGTGGATAGAAATTAATTCTCCTAACATATATGTGTAGATATGCATACTCCTCCACACACAGTAACACACACACACACACTGAACAGTTGTTTTTCATATGTAATGAAGAGGAAACACAAGAAAAGAACTTAGACTCTAAATATATAAGGAATAAAGTAGTATTGAGGTTATATTTGCAGTAAAATTACCTAGAGTACAAAGAGGGGAATAATATGCTATGACAAATTTGGGTGGCACTAAATTATACATGGTGTTCAGTGACAAAGTGATATTAAAGTTACTTCAGTGCTAACTTTTCATTTTAAGCCTTAGGAATGGGGTCAGCATTCTGAGTACTTTGCTACCTTAACACAAAGCCAAAGAAGGGAACAAGATTGAAAAACAATTTTCCTCTGAAAAATGAAGTGTATTTAGAAACAAAGAAAGTAATGCCGAGCATATTTTTATATTACTAAATATCACACTTTTCTTTATTTAAAATTCCTAAAATTTCAAACCCCCAGAACTTTAAATAAAACCATAATGATAATATAGTCCCTTGCTTTTGAAAATGAAATATTATTAACCAAAATATTTTTAAGATAAATGACATTAACATTTTTCCAGTGTCTAAAAAGTCAAGGAGTTAATTTAGAGTACAGATCTTAGACAGAATCAAATTTTACTACTGGCATTTATATTGCAAATATCACAAGTTGACATTTACTTTTCCAAAATTACTGAGCAGTATTTTCACAAGAATCAATTGTTCTTCAGAAAACTTCTAATACACTATTCATAACAATAAATAGACATGCTATTTCCAAAAGTTATGTGCACTAAAAAAGTTTTCTATTACTATGTCAGAAGTAAAAAAAAATCATGAGACACATTTCTATTTGATTAGGGTTACTTTTAAAAGCCAAAACAAGGGGTAGAAATGCATGTAATCATAGAATCATAAAACTCTAAGGACTTTAGAGATTATCCAATTCAATCTTATCATTTTTACATAGAGAAATGGACCTTCAGTCACCCCTGGATATTAAGAAATCTGGCCCAGGTTCTAGGTACATAGTGTGTCTAAATGAATGCTTTCTAAATCACAATTCAGTAGACTCTAGCAATTCACAGAGCCAGAATAAAAATGCATAAGGCTCACACATAGTGTATAGACATGTAGAAAATTCATGCTAATAGGTTTCATGCATAGAAAAATATACACCTAATAAATAAATGTGTTTGAGGTACATTTATAGATGGAGTATTCACACCTCTGATACTATAAAGCTAATAATATTTTGTGGAAATATGTGTGGATATTATTTTCCCAAAGAATTTAAGTTCATTGAGAACTGTGATGGTTTCGATTTTGTTATCGTCTGGCATCTAGCATTCATCTACTAGGAATGATTGATTGAATGGATGAGTGAATGAATGAAATTTATTAAGAACTCACTATCTGCAAAACACTATACTAAGCAATATGAAATTCATGACTTTCCCTACCTTCAAGGAGCTTATATGCTATTGATAGAGACAATGGAAGTGAGGGAGAGATTTCCAGACAGGGGCACTTTTGTCTGGAAAGATCCAGGGAGGTTAATTGGACCGTCAGCAATTAGTTATACCCATTTCTTCCATGAGGAACAATAGAGTATACATTATGGTCCCAGAACAGGAGAGAAGTTATGAGGTTTGTTGTGGGGGTACACATTCAGTGGTAAAGCAGCTGGCAAAATTGTCAAAAATATGAGCATAGAATAGGGAGTGAAGTAAAACATGACTGGGTCCTATATGAAAGTATGAACCAAAATTTTTGATTACCTGATATTAAAAAGGATTTGCAAATCAAAACCAAATGCAGCAAAAAATTAAAAGGAGAAAAGGAAACATGGAAAACATTTTATAGCAAGTTCTCTGATAAAGAACTGATCTCTCAAATACATAGAAAATTCAGTTAAATTTATAAAAATAAATTAGTTTACTAATGACAAAAGGATATGAACACACACTTTTCAAAAGAAGAAATTAAAAATATTAATGGTCATATAGAAAAAATAAATCATTATCAATTAAGGAAATTAAAACTAAAACACTCTAAGGTACTACCTCACACTTATAAGACTGGCTAACATAAGAGAAAAGGAAAATTATGAATCCTGGAGGGGATGTTGAAAAAAACCAGGTACACAAATGCACTGTTGGTGGAGTTATGAATTCCTCTAATTATTTTGGCAAACACTCTGGAATTATACCCAAAGGGCCATGAGACTATGCATATCCTGTGATCCAGTAATACAACTTTTATATCTGTATCCTAAATAGATCAAAGAAAAGAGAGAAGTACATATATATTCAAAAATTTTTATAGCAACCCTATTTGTGATGACAAAGAATCAGAAATTAAGGAGATACCTATCAATTGAGAAGTGGCTAAACAAGTTGTATTATATAATTGTTATGGAATTTTTGAGCTAAAAGGAAATGTTTAGCAGAATGTGTTCCGAAAATAAATCCCTAGGAATCCATATATGAACTGATGTAAAATGAAATGAGAAGAATCAGGAAAACAATTATATTGTAATAGAAATATAATGATGTCCAACTGGGAAAGACTTAGCTATGCTGATAAACACGGTGATCCAAAGGTCTCCCGCTTAGAAATACTATCAATCTCCAGATAGAAAACTGATGAACTCTGAGTGCAGATTGAGGCATACTTCTTCACTATATGTTTCATCATCATCACTATTTTGCAACATGACTGATATGTGTCTTGTCTATTTCCACAGCTAAAATGGATATTATATTGCTTGCCTTCTCTTTTTTCTTGATATTTCTTTTATATTTTTGAATATTTGCTAATTCCCAATTATGTGTAAAACTTGGTAGCATTCATTTCTAAAAAGACTTTTTCTCTCTACTTCAACCTCTCCAAGATGGTAGGAAATTTGATATTGGTTATAAATGTGCAGCCATGGAAAGCATTTCCATATTAATAATGCTATGAAAGAAACGCAGAACAAAAAAATCAAATGAGGTTCCCCACCACCACCACCTCCAAGTGAGAACAGAATCTTTGACAGTTCAAGCTGGGGGTGGGATGGATAATGAGAAGGAGGACCCCAGTTTTGAGGAAGACACTGAAGATGTAAGAAAAGGAGACAGGGTAGAAGGAAAAGATTGTTCTCTAAAGAATTGAGGTGTATGATGCTTAGCTTTGGTGATGATCAAAATCTTTACACTGAGTCAGTGGATATTCTGGAAGACCTTGTCATAGAATTCATCATTGAAATAACTCACAAAGCAATGTCTATTGGATGACAGATCGAGTGCAGGTGGAAAATATTGTCTTCTTGATCTGAAAAGACCCAAGGAAATTTGCACACTTAAAAACTTTCTTACTGTGAATGAAGAACTGAAACAGGTTACAAATACATTTGATGAAGTGAACTATGGATCTTGATATCTTTTATGGTCTCCAAAGTTCCCCTGTCATTTAGGACAAGTGTGTGTGTGTACTAGAGTTATGTATTTTTCATCTTGCTAAAAATGAAAGATCTTGATATAATTTAAGTACTTCTTACAATTACCCTTTTACCTACATCCAGCTGACCCTATCAATGGGAAATGGATGAGTACTTCCTTGTTGCCTTTATTTTGACTTTGTAGATTCTAAAAGTGGTATTTAGGTATTGAATTGTCTGCCTTTCTTTGTTATACTTGAAATTGCTCATTGATTTTAAGGATGTTGTGGAAGAAGCTAAAATACCGTGCAAACCATGCAGGTCATCCTATCTTTTTGTGGTAATAAAGACAAGTTAAACTAAAAATTTATGTTCTGGTCTCCTTTTGTCCCTGAAGTTTTATTAAAGTTTGATATGTGAAATCTAAATATTAGCCTTTTGGTTTTCCAATTCATAAAACAAATTTCCTGACTACTTTCAAGCCTTCAGACAAATAATGAATTTATGGATTGCCACATGCTCTGTGTTCGGTGATATTCTTAAAGTGTTGTCAGTTTCTCTTAAAGAAAAAAAAAGAAAAGAGTTCCATATTCTTTTGCATAAGATTAGATTTCTTAAAAGAATATTTTCTTTTCTTTCACCAGATATCAAAAGCAATTTTTTTTATAGTGAAAGTTCCTGTTCCCATTCGAAGTTCCACATGAAAACTTAAGATAATTTAAGACTTTTTTTTTGCTTCTGTTTAAAAATCTTTTGGGCCTACTAGATGAATTGAGTTTTAGGAAAACTGACCTTCACAGGAAGAATTTAAATACTGAGACACTTAAAGGAGTACAAATTCAGACACTGAATTGTAGTAAAAATGTCAGTACTTTAAAATTTGTTTTTAGAACTTACTTTGTTCTTTGTGAAGATATCTGCTAACATTTACACACATATGACTGTAGGTGCTGAAATGTACCTCAGGATATGTAACTTTTGTATGTATTTAACCCTAATGTATGAAATTATTACTGTATTTAGTTTAATATTATTAAAATTAAATAAAACAGTTCAGGAAATCATTGAAAAGTCATTTTTGTATGAAACTACATTTTTATGTGTGGTTGTAAAGAACATAAATTAATACTTGGGAAATTCTGCTATCCTATTTTTTATATTAAGAATAAAATCATTGAAAATATGAAAAACATCAGATGAAAAAACTAAACTGAAAAATGGTATGCTGTAATTTGCATTCAAATTTCATCACTTCTTTCTCTGGAAGTGGAGAGCATTCTTATGAGTCCTTTGGAATTATCTCTGATTTTTGTATTGCTGAGACAGCTAAGTCATGTATCTGAAAATTGCCTGTTCATATTATTGACCATTCATAAGTTGAGGGCTGACTTATTTTCTTTTAAATTAGACTTATTGTGTATTTGAGAAATACAACTTTTTTCAGAGATATTTGCTATAAAAGTTTCCCCCAAAACATCTTTTTTTATTCATTTTAAACACAAATGCAAAATGAGAATAAAAATAATATTTTCATATATGCAGCAGAACACAAAAAGAAGAATCCCTACAAAACCATGCATTTTCATTTCTGACTGCATCTTTATGAAAAAGCTATGTAATAATTATCACACATTGTTGTCATTGCTGCCCAGCTCTTCTGTATTCCTAAGAGTTTTTTTGTTCTTTTCATTTTCCTTTTTTATTTTTTCTCCCTCCCCACTTCATCAGAGAGAGGCTACAATTAAATAAGAAAAAAAATATGCAAACATACATATATGAACACCTTATACATACACTCACATATATACATAGATGCAAAACAGAGATGAACATATTTCTAATGATTAGATAATGAGTTCTACCCCTGGAGGTGGATAGCAAGTGCCTTCATAGGTCCAACTCTTTCCATGTTGTTTTTTTCTTTCTAAAATCAATCAGTTGAAAATTTCTTATGACAGTAGCCATACTCTGTTCAACATATATTTTTAAAGTGATACTTGGTTGTATATGTTTTATTTATGAAAATTTTTTAAATATACTATAATCACAATTATCTATTTATATCTTGTAACAATCTATTTCATTTGGTCACAAATTCTTCCCTTATTACTAGATCTGACAGGCAAACTATTCCAAGATCCCCTATTTTATTTATGATGTGCCCCTTTATGTCTAAATCATGTACCCATTTTAACCTTGCCTTGTTATACAGTGTAAAATGTTTGTCTGTACCTAGTTTCTATCATTTTGTTTCCTAGTTTTTCCAGCAGTTTTTGTCAGATAGTGAGTCATTTTTTCAAAAGTTTGAATCTTTGAGTTTAACAAGCACTACATTACTAAGGTCATTTGCTACTGTGTATTATGTACACTATCTATTACTCTCATCCATCACTCTATTTCTTAGCTACACCAGATAGTCTCGATAATTGCTGCTTTATAATACATTTTGATATTTGGTATGGCTAAGCCACACCAAACCTTTCTTTCCCCATAAATTCCTTCATATAACTGAACTTTTGTTCTTCCAGATGAATTTTATTATCATTATTTTTCTAGCTCTACACAATGATTTTTGGTATTTGGTTATTTTTGGTATTTTGGTACTTTTGACATTGAATGAGAAAACTAATTGGGTAGAATTGTCATTTTTGTTATATTGATTCAGCCTACCTGTGGGCAATTGGTATTTTTCCAATTATTTAGAGTTGACTTTATTTGTGTGAAAAGTGTTTTGAAATTTTGTTCATATAGTTCCTGGTTTTCTCTTAGACATAGACTCTCTAGCGTGTTATATTATCTATGGTGATTTTAAGTGGAATTTCTCTTTCTAGTTCTTGCTGTCAGGCTTTGTTAGTATTATATAGTAATGCCAATGATTTATGTGGGCTTATTTTATATCCTATAACTTTGCTAAGGTTGGTAATTATTTCAACTCTCTTTTAAGTTGATTTTCTAGAATTCTCTAAGTATAACATCATATAATCTGCAAAGTATGATAGTTTTATCATTGCCTATTCTAATTCCTACAATTTATTTTTCATATCTTAAAATATTTAGAATTTCCATAATGATGTTAAATAATAGTGGTGATAGTGAGCATCATTTCTTTAGCCTTGATTTTATTAGGAAGGCTTCTAGCTCGCAGATAATGCACACTGAACATTTTTGACAGCACTTTTGAAGGAAAGCTTTATTTATTCCTGTGGTCTCTAGCATTGTTCTTGTTGTTTTAAATAGAGAAATGTTGTATTTTGTCAAAAGCTTCTTCTGCATGAATTGAAATAATCATATGATTTATCTGGATTTGCTATTGATATGGTTAATAATACTGATAGTTTTCCTAATATTGAGTCAGCTCTGCATTCCTAACATAAATCCTACCTGATCATAATGTATTATCCTTCCAACAGATTGCTATAATCTCCTTGGTAGCATGTAATTTAAAATTTTTGCATCAATACCCATTACAAAATTGGTCTATAGTTTTATTTATCTGTTTTTACTCTTCCTGCTTAAGGTATCAGCATTAAATCTGGGTCATATAAAAGAATTTGGTTAGACTATTTGGTTTGTCTATTTTTCCAAAGAGTTTATATGGTATGGGAATTAATTATATTTTTACTTTTCTGGAATTCACTTGTAAATCTATCTGAATTTGAGGATTATTTTTTTCCTTATGTAGTTCCTTGATGATTTGTTCACTACCTTTTACAAAGATGGGGTTTATTCTGCTTCCTCTTCTGTTAATCTGGGATGGATATGTATATATATATATATATATATATATATATATATATATATATATATATATATATATATACATATATGTATTATATATATACATGTATATATAACATAGATTATAATTATATATATAGATAGGGTGAATAACCAGAATCTATTATATTTCAGTTGAAGTAAAAAAAAAAAGCAAAGGTTGCAATCATGATCTCAACCAAAATAAAGCAAAAATAGATCTAGTTAAGAGACATAAGAAAACTACAATACTACAACTGCTGAAAGGAACCACAGACAATGAAATAATATCAATAATAAACATGTTTTTTATATATTTATAATATATAATATAATATATAGGTAATTTAATAATATATAGGTAATAATAATATAATATAGATATATAATAATATAATATATAAATATAATATATAATAGATATATACATACATGTATGTATATGTACATATAAACATATGTATATATGTATACATGTAAAATATATCCATTTTGCTTAGATTATCAAATTTTTTATGATATAATTAGATAAAATCACTCCTAATTATTGTTTTAATTTGTTTTCATTGATGGTAAATTTTCCCTTTTTATTTTTTGATATTGGTAATATGATTTTCTCCTTTCTTTTAAAGATCAAATTTACTCACTGTTTATTTATTTTATTGATTTTGACATAAAACCAACTCCCACATTTATTTGCTATTTCAACTGTGTTTTGGGTTCAATTTTATTAATCTCTACTTTGCTTCAGGATTTCTAATTTTGGTGTTTAATATAGGACGTTTAGTTTGCTATTTTGCTACATTTATTGTTATTTAACTCTCATACCCAGTTTGTTGATCTACTCTTTATTTTACTGATGTAATCATTTAGAGATATAAATTTTCCCCTAAATACTGCTTTGGTTACCTGGTATAAACATTGGTATGTTGTATCATTGTTTTAAATTTCTTTAATTAAATTATTGATTGTATGAATTTTTTTCTTTCACTGACTCATTCTTTAAGGCTTGGGTTTCTCAGCTTTCAATTAATGCCCTTTCATGAATGTAATTCTTTTGCTTTATGATATGACAAGGTTGTATTTAATATTAATATTAAATTAATAAATAATAATATTACTATTAATACTAAATACAATATTCCACATTTCTGCATCTGGAATTGTTTTTATGTTCTAAGATGTGGTCAGTTTTTGGGATGGTGTCATATATCCCTGAAGGGGAAACAAGTATATCCCTTTCTATTCCCATTCAGTTTTCTTGATGTCTATTGTATTTAACTTTTCTAAAACATTTTTTCACCTCTTTAACTTAGTGCTTATTTTATGGGTGGTGGTTCAATTTATCTAGTTCTGAGAGGGGAAAATTGATGTCCCTAACTAATATGGTTTTACTATTTCCTCCTGTAGTTCATGTAACTAGTCCTTTAAAAATTAGGATATTATAACATTTGGTGTAACATATTTATTATTGATATTATTTCATTGTCTGTGGTTCCTTTCAGTAGTTGTAGTATTGTAGTTTTCTTATGTCTCTTTACTAGATCTATTTTTGCTTTATTTTAGGTGAGATCATGATTGCAACCTTTGCTTTTTTTTTTTTTTTTTTTTTTTACTTCAACTGAAATATAATAGATTCTGGTTTTTCACCCTAACTTTACTTTATGTCTCTGCTTGAAAGTGTTTCTTCTAAACAATATATTGCAGGATTCTTGTTTTTAAAACAGTGTAAAATACATTTCCATTCAATGGGTGAGTTTATCCCATTCACATTTAGAGTTATAATCACTAAATGTACATTTCCTACAATCCTGTTTTCCTCCTGTTTATCCTTCTGTCTCTGTCCCTCTCCCTTCACCCTGTCCTTGCTCACAAATAATTTAATTTTTAACCACCACCTCTTCCACTCTGCCCTGCCTTCTATCACTTCCTTTTATCCCTCTATCCTCCTACTTCCCTACAGAGTAAGCTTAATTTCTATACCTAACAGCATGTTTCTTATGTTTGTGTGTGGGGGTGGGGCGCGGTAGGATGTTCCCTCTGAAACAGTTCTGATGGCAGTATGATTTAAGTGATGTCTACCCTTTCTATTTTTTTTCTCTAGTTTAATATATCTTTCATGCCTTTTCATGTAAGGTAATTGACCTCATTCCACCTCTCCTTTCCCTTTTATCCCAGTTCAAACCTCATTCTCCCTCCTTAATTATTTCTTCTTCCTCTTCCTCTTCTTCTTCTTCTTCTTCCTCTTCCTCTTCTTCTTCTTCCTCTTCCTCCTCCTCTTCCTCCTCCTCCTCCTCCTTCTCCTCCTCCTCCTCCTCCTCCTCCTCCTCCTCCTCCTCCTCCTCTTCTTCTTCTTCTTCTTCTTCTTCTTCTTCTTCTTCTTCTTCTTCTTTCTTCTTCTTCTTCTTCTTCTTCTTCTTCTTCTGCTGCTGCTTCTGCTTCTGTTTCCTCTTTCCTTACCCTCATTGTCAACTTATAAATATATATTATCCATCTATGTGTGCTCCTTTTGACTGCCATAACAGTGATAATTTTTTTAAGGGTTACAAGTGTCATCTTGCCATGCAGGAATGCAAACAGTTTAACCTTACTGAATCACTTATGGTGCCTCTTTTTTGCTTGCCATTTTATGTTCCGCTTGAGTCTTGTTTTTGAACATCAGATTTTCAGTACCTCACTGATCGTTTCTTCAGGAATGCTTGAAAGTTGTCTATTTCATTTAACATGTATTTATATCATTTACTATTAATAGTAATAAATATTTATTGAAATGAATAAATATTATATATGATGAATTTCTAGGATTCAGAATATCTTATCCAATCCTTTAATATAGAAGTTGCTAAATGCAGTATATTCCTTATTGTGGCTTCACAGTTGTTTCTGTCTGTTTCCAATATTTTCTCCTTGACCTGGGAATTTTTGGATTTGGCCATAATACTCTTGGCAGTTTTCATTTGGGGATGTCTTTTAGGAGGTGGTCAGTGAATTTTTTGAATACAAATTTTATCTTCTGGTTCCAGAATATCAGCACAGTTTTCCTCTGAAATTTCTTAAAATATGATGTTCATGAACTTTATTTTTTGTCCTGGTTTTCAAGTTTTAATTTTAATTCTTAAATTATATCTCCCTGTCTATTATCCAAATCAGTTTTTCCACTGAGATATTTCCCATTTTCTTCATATTTTTCATTCTTTTCATTTTGTTTTATTGTTTTTAATATTACATGGAGTCATTAATCTCCACTCCAATTCTAATTTTAGAAGAATTATTTTCTTCACTGAGTTTTTGTACCACTTTTTCCATTTGGTCAATTTTACTTTTTAAAGAGTTGTTTTCTTTGGTGAATTTTTGTACATTTCCTCCCACTTTTTGTGCTTCTTTTACTAACCATTAACTCTTTTTCATGACTTTCTTCTATTGCTTTCATTACTTTTTTCCAGCTTTTCCTCTTCTCTTTTTTGATCTTTAAAATCTTTGGAGCTGTTCCAAGAGTTCATTTTTGGCCCTAAGATGAATTAACATTTTTCTTTGGTGTTTCACATATACCTTTTTTTTTTAAATATTGTTTTCCTCTTCTATGTTTGTTTTTGATTTTTATTGTCACCATAGAAACGTTCTGTGGTCAATTTCTTTTTGCTTGTTTTGCTTAGTTTCCAGCCCATTCTGTGACTTTTAATTTTATGTTAAAATTTTTTTCTGCTTTGGAGGGGGCACTGGTCTTTGAGGCCTCATTGATATCCTTTCCTAGGTCTCAGATCTTCTTTGCTGGCTTCCTTAGAAGCAGCTTGTTACTGGCTTTACCAAACACCATTTGCATAGTCCAGTGAGGGATACTTTTGCTTCCAACTTTCTAATTTGTCTTGAGCTGCAAAATTGTTTCACCCCATTCTTTCATTGGTTCCACTGCTCCAGACTTTATTTTGAGGTCTCAATTTGTAATTCTTTGGAGAGGAATTTGGGATAGTCCAATTGAGTTCCTGTCTTAATCTGCCATCTTAGGCTTTATGCTTCCTCAATGGATAATAGAGGTTAGGAGCGAATGAGAGAATTTGGAACTCAGAATTTAACCAAAAAATGAAGGTTACAAATATATAAATAATGTTTAAAAATATGCACCAAGTGAGGCTGTCACAAGTTGGGAGAGTGGGATTATAGCAATCAGCTTCCACATGTGAAAAGGCTAAAATCACAGGGAATACTAACAGGATACATGGGGAAGCTGTTGAAAAGATTCCCAGAGAGAACGAAGTGATGGAGTTATTAAAGTCTCTCTGATAGGGGCATGTTAATACTGTTTCAGTTGAGAGTTAGAAATGACTTTCCCTAAGTCATCTAGTATATACAACCCCAAAATCAGTTTCTGTCTATACTTAGAACTTTACCATCCTCTTCCGTCTATTCTGGCTATCTCTGTTCAAATATTTTGACTTACAGACAAATTCATTTTAGCTTTACTCTTTCTAATATACTTCCGGATAATGGCAAGAATTTCTCAATCTCAGTTTCCTCAGATGAAGAAATTGTTTTCAGGCTTGCTCATCATACTTTCCTGTTCAGAAATTGTACTGCCCATAGGTTGTAGAAAATGTAATAGAGAAGTGACATTTGTCTAAATAAGGTATCATATTTTTTGATATCTATATTATTGTTCTATGTATAAATGAAGAAATTAAGACCTACCTATGGCACAAAGAGGAACATTTCAAGTATAAATGTTACCAGACAGGAAAAGAAAGTACTCACATATCCAGTCTTCTAATTAATAATATGGAGAATATTTTCTAAAGATTATTCTGTGCCTTAACATGGAAAACAGAGAATTGCACATGAAGATGATGATGATGACTAGAAGGGTAAAAAATAATTTTAGGGGGGGTGGAGCCAAGATGGTGGAGTAGAAAGACTCACATATGCTAGCTCCAAACCCACAGCCCATATATTTCCTGCAAGAAGAACTCCCCACGAAATCTGGATCACTGCAAGGCACGCAGAAACACAGTGGAAAAGATTTCCATTCCAGAGAGCCCGGAGAGCTGTCCCCAGGGGTCCGACGGGCTCCGGACAGCAGAGTCCACCCCTGTGCTGCCCTGGCCATGGGGCCCCAGAGTAGCAGATGCAAGCAAGCTTCAGGGACGGAATCTCTGGCGGGCGGGAAGGTCCCTTGCACACAGATGCTACAGGTCAGTGAGAGAGGCTTCTGGGCTGGCCGAGAGGGGAGCAGGGTGTCTCCATGGTTCAGGCCCACTGGGGAGGCGGCAGTGGAGGTAGCAGCAGAGGCAGCAGCAGAGGCAGTGGCAGTGGCCTGGGACTCCCCGAGCATGCAGGAGCTCCATTACTGAAAGTCTCTGTATAAACCACCTAAGGGAACTGAGCCTGGGAGACGGCTCTGCCCCCACCCGCCCCATTACTGAAGGTCTCTGCATAAAGCCCCTGAAGGAGCTGAGCTTGGGAGGCGGCCCTATCCCCACCCCAGCACCAGAACTGAAGCTCACACTGAATAGCAGCCGTGCCTGCTGCGGAAAGCCCATTTGAATCTCAGACCCCAAGTGCTGGTGGGCGTTTCTAGGTGGGGGTGGAGAGGAATCTCAGAACTCAAGTAACTGGCTGGGAAGATGCCCAGAAAAGGGAAGAAAAATAAGACTATAGAGAGCTACTTTGAGGGGGTACAGATGTTCCTGCCTTTCAATTTTGATGAAAAGGAACTATTCTTACCATCAGGGAAAGATATGAAGGTCGGGGCCTCTGTATCCCAGACATCCCAGGTGTATGTCTGGTGGGCTCAGGCCATGGAAGAGCTCAAAAAAGGATTTTGAAAATCAAGTTAGACAGGTGGAGGAAAAACTGGGAAGAGAAATGAGACAGATGCAAGAAAATCAGGAAAAACGTGACAATACCTTGCTAAAGGAGACCCAAAAAAATGCTGAAGAAAATAACACCTTGAAAAATAGGCTCACTCAATTGGCAAAAGAGGTTCAAAAAGCCAATGAGGAGAAGAATGCTTTCAAAAGCAGAATTAGCCAAATGGAAAAAGAGGTTCAAAAGCTCACTGAAGAAAATAGTTCTTTCAAAATTAGAATGGAACAGATGGAGGCGAATGACTTTCTGAGAAACCAAGAAATCACAAAACAAAACCAAAAGAATGAAAAAATGGAAGAGAATGTGAATTATCTCATGGGAAAAACAACTGACCTGGAAAACAGATCCAGGAGAGACAATGTAAAAATTTTGGCCTACCTGAAAGTCATGATCAAAAAAAGAGCCTAGACATCATCTTCCATGAAATTATCAAGGAAAAGTGCCCTGAGATTCCACAACCAGAGGGCAAAATAAGTATTGAAAGAATCCATCGATCACCACCTGAAAGAGATCCAAAAAGAGAAACTCCTAGGAACATTGTGGCCAAATTCCAGAATTCCCAGGTCAAGAAGAAAATATTGCAAGCAGCTAGAAAGAAATAATTCCAGTATTGTGGAAATACAATCAGGATAACTCAAGATCTAGCAGCTTCTACATTAAGGGATTGAAGAGTGTGGAATAAGATATTCCAGAAGGCAAAGGAACTAGGACTCAAACCAAGAATCACCTATCCAGCAAAACTGAGTATAATACTTCAGGGAAAAATATGGTCTTTCAATGAAACAGAGGACTTTCAATCATTCTTGATGAAAAGACCAGAGCTGAAAAGAAAATTTGACTTACAAACACAAGAATGAGAAGAAGTATGAAAAAGTAAACAGCAAAGAGAAGTCATAAGGGACTTACCAAAAGTGAACTGTTTACATTCCTACATGGAAAGACAATATTTGTAACTCTTAAACCTTTTCAGTATCTGGGTAGTTGGTAGGACCACACACACATACACATACACACACGCATGTACACGTGTGCACGCACACACACATACACACATGCACGCACATACAGAGACAGAGAGCACAGACTGAATTGAATAGGATGGGACCATATCTGAAAAGAAATTAAGGTAAATGGTGAGAGAGAAATGTAGTGGGAGGAAAGAGGGTGAAATGGAATGGGGTAATTATATGTCATTTAAGAGGCAAGTAGGAGACGTTTTAGTGGAGGGAAAAAGGGGAGAGCTGAGAAAAAAAAACAAGAAGTTTGTCCTCATCATGTTTACTAAAGGAAGGAATAAAATGCACACTCATTTTGGTATGAAAACCTATCTTACAATACACGAAAGTGGGAGAGAAGGGGATAAGCAGGGTGGGTGGGATGATGGAAGGGAGGGCAATGGGAGAAGGGAGCAATTTGAAGTCAACACTAGAGGAGGGACAGGATCAAAAGAGAATAGAACAATGGAGGGCAGGTTAGGATGGAGGGTAATTCAGTTAGTCTTACACAACACGACTATTATCAAAGTCATTTGCAAAACTACACAGATAGGGCCTATATTGAATTGCCTGTCTTCCCAAAGGGAATGGGTGGGGAGGGAGGGATGGGGAGAATTTGGAACTCAAAGTTTTAGGAACAACTGGTTAGTATTGTTCTTGCTACTAGGAAAGAAGACATACAGGTAATGGAGAATAGAAAGTCATCTGGCCCTACAGGACAAAAGAGAAGATGGGGACAAGAGAAGGGAGGGATGATAGAAGAGAGGGCAGATTGGAGATAGGGAAAATTAGAATGCTTGGTGTATTGGGCTGGGGGGAGGGAGTAAATGGGGAGAAAATTTGGAACCAAAAATTTTGTGAAAACGAATGTAAAAAGTTAAATAAAAAAAATGTTAAAAAAATAATTTTAAGCATGCTAGAAACATGAAAAATGAATGAAGGTTTGAACTTTCATGTCATTTGTTGAGAATGAAGAAGCCAGAATAACTGAGAGTTGAAAGCATTTCACTGCATTAAACTATAGGCTCTCTTAAGACTGATACTGGATTAAGGAGATGTAGAATCGTAGGATAAGTAAATTTAGTTTTCAGTATACTAAGCCCTGATTTTTCTTTAAATACTGAATTATTTTACGAATAACACCACTAAAATAGATACTGCTAGCAAATTTTTCTGACCCAGCAATGGCATCAAAACTTACATGTCCTATGTTTTATCACCTCAAGGCTTCCTCTCTGTAGACATCCATGCCTGAAACATACTTCACATAAATAATTTTTTTTTTCCTTCTAGGCTCAGATTATGTAATATCAATAGGCTTAATCACAGGATTAAACATTTATAGTGGGAGAAATATCATCAAGTATATCTCCTTCTCTAGGTAGGAAAACTCAGGCCTAGAGAAGTTTCCCAGAATCATACAACTTCTCACAACTTTCCTCATCTTCTAAAAATAAAGTTTAACACTTTATCCACTATTCCTGATTGATTTCTCCAAAAAAAAAAATACTTAAGTAAAACAGGTTCCATAGAAGATCAATGGCAAGACACGTATGCATGAATCAAACCCGACCTACACAAATTCTATCACTGAATACCCTTTGAAGAATTATTTATTAATCAATTCCTATGTTTAATCAATGTTCTGAGAAAGATAAAAACAGAGAGAGATATATATGAGAGAGACATAGACAGACACTGAGTCAAAGAGAGGGAGAAAGAGGTAGAAAAAGGAAAGAGAGGAAGAAAGAGGGAGCATTCCATGACTCAAGCAACTTAAATACTTCTGAATTTCATGAAACTTTTCCTGATGCACTCACCTAAAAGAGCTATTACCTCAGTTACCTTTAGAATACTCAGCTTTTTACTTTACCCTATCATGTTTCCCTTTAATCATTTACATTTCATTTATATAGTTTATGTCCATGCCTCTGAATATACTGTAAGCTACTTGAAAGCTGATTGTATTTTTTTGTACCTTTATATCTCTGTTGACTACAGTTGGCAATGTGGTTTTACAAGATTTTCTGAGGTTTAATAAAAACAGACTAATTTCATTTAAAAATGGGAGCAAAGAACCTCCTCATCTGTGAAGAATCTCAGTTGATTTGGACTCTGTTATTGACATCCTCCATGAAGAAACCAAACCTCTTTGTTGAGCATATATTTCTTGATATTCAGGTCTTAATAAATGTATGCTGCAAATGTTGTCATTTTTGTTAAAATAAAACATGCATAATTTCTTCACTATTACTCTACTTATGGGACTATTTAGTTTTCACAATTAAGAAATCCTTCCCCATCATCCCTCTAGTGATAGATTATTATCTGTTAAGAAAGAATCTATTTTTAAATTGGAGAAAAACAGAATTTACAGATTTCCAATACATTTAAGGTTTAATGCTAATATTTTATAATGATGTTTTCTCCTGCTAATTAGTTTTTCTTTTAACCACTAACTCTTTTCTTAAAGACATTTCTTGCAAATTCCTTAGTATATCATCTTTTCCCAGCTTTGGTTCATGGGCTCTTGTTTTTTCAGTTTATTACCTCCTCAAATTATTTCTGGCATTTTCCCTTTGTCCTTTAAAATTGCATTCTTCTCAATTACAATTTCTAAATCAGTAAATTGACTTTTAATTAAATTTAATGTTTTTTTCTATGTCTTCATAATTATCATTCCCTCAATCCTCCATGATTCTTCATTTGGTTATTTAAATCTTCAGTAACGTATAAAATCCAACAATTTGGAACAAGCTTGCCTGAGGTATTCTCTTCAAGGCTGTAAAATATGTTGCTATATTAAATGTATGTTGGTTTCAAGGCGCATTATGTAATCTGCATGAATTTCTTGTCATTAGAGTGGGATAGAGGGAAAGAAGACAAGATTTTGGAAGGGAAAAGAGAGTTGCTTTGAACTAACATCTCTGTAGACAATTCCCAGAAGTCAGACACGTAACTATTGGTTGGATTCATTGGATAAAAACTGGTTATGGCTCTTTCTTGTCTATTCTGTAATTAAGACATATCCCATCATCATTTTTGCTGATAAAACTGCAGGAATTTAGAAGCAGAGATTGAAAGTTTCTGTGATGAAAATCTTGTCAAAATGAAGCCATCATGATATTTCCCAAATTTGAAAGTAATATAATTCAAATAATTTAAGTTTTATGTTATGACAAATATGCTTTTATTTTGCTTACTCATTTGAATTTTGTCTAGCTCTTTGTGACTCCATTCAGTATTTTCTTGGCAAAGATATTAGAATGGTTTTCCCTTTCCTTCATTAGTTCATTTTACAGATGAGGACCTAAGGTAAGTAGGTCCTTGTTCAGGGCCACATGCTAGTAAGTGTCTAAGGCCAGATTTGATCTCAGGAAGATGAATCTTCCTGACTCCAGGCCTATCACTCCATAATCAATGGTTTCAGTTCTAAATGTTGCATTATATGGAATTGTATATAAAGACATGCCTTTTTTTTTTTTTTTTTTTTTTACTTTTAAGGCAAAGACAAACTGTGGCTGTTAGTCTTAGCCTCCTGTCTTACTGATTTACAAGTGGATACTTGTAGCATCAAGAAACAATAAATATATAGTACATATGTATATGACTACTATCCCACTTGTCTATCATCCCACATCAATAAAGTTTTCAACAGTCTAATAATCATATAAACCAAGGGCATTCTCACAAAAGACATAAGAAGGAAATAAATAAACTTTCTAAAATGTTATTTGATACAAGACCACATCCTTTTACGCAGAAAATTGATTGAAAGGTGCCAGGAATCAAAGATTCTAGTGTGTTAATTAGTTTTTGAAATTTTTTTTGTTTTAGTAAAGCAAAATGTCACACAAAATGCTTTCCTTCAATAAGAAGTCACCCATGCATATGCTAAAATAATAAATTAACATTTGAGCATTTAACAGCACAGATGACTACTTAATTTTACACTAATGATTAATATTAAGGAAGGCATAACAAAGAGAAATGTATGCACAACAAAGAGATTTGGCTTCCTCATGGAGGATGTTAACTATAGAGTCCAAATCCATAGAGATTATTCATAGATGGGGAGGTTCTTCGCTCCCATTTTTGAATGAAATAAACCCGGTATAATCTTGTAAAACCATCTAAATGAAATCTATGATGACAAAACAATGGACTAATTATTCACAGTAGGAAAAAAATGTTAAGGATGACTTTTGAGCAAAATCCTCAATAAATATTGCTTCATTTATAAATCATATATATGTATATATATGTATATAAGAATGAATTATAAGATAATTACATTTTTAAAATGAGATAAAATGAAATAACTATATTAAATTTTATTTTCTTAATTAATAATTCAAAACTTAGTCCTTACAAATAATGAAATTTTTACTATCTGTGATAAAATAAATTAAGTTACTTTGTAATCTCTGTAAAAATGCTGGGAAATTAAAATATTAAACAATAACTTTACTAATTACTTTATTTAATACCATCAATGAAATTTGCCAAGCACGTGCCAAACATACCTCTTTTTTTATAATACTGTTTAAATTAATGATATACAATGCAACATTCAAATAACAGGTCATAGCAGTTAATGAATACAACTTTTTAGTATTATTTTTACACATGCAGTTATTAATTTTAAATAAAGAAGATCAGAAGAAAGAGGAGGAGAATATGTGTGTTGATATGTATTTATTTGTATGTGTGACACTTCTCAGAAAAAAGTAATAGATTAAGAAGTGCAGGGAACAAATCTCATTTTACTCAGGCAATTTAGGATGCAATTTTTCATATTCTTCAGAATTTTCTAGTGAAAGAAAAAAAGAAGTAGGCCTTCACCTTTTCAATATTAAAGTAGAGAGCATATGATAATTTTATATATATTTTTTTATAATCTTGGTAAATAAGGCATATAGGAAGAATACCATTTAAGTTTGTAGGAAATGATTATTTAATCCTAGTTTGTTTATGTGTGTACACATGTGACTTTTTCTTTAATGGTAGCTTTTCTATCAGGAATGTGACTCTGTCTTTGTCTCTCTCTTTCTTTCTCTCTCTCTCTCTCTCTCTCTCTCTCTCTCTCTCTCTCTCTCTTTCCAGACTGATTTTTTTTTTACTTGCCCTTGATCCTCTTTCTTGCTTTAAGGGTTACTTCCTTAACCACTTTGTGTGTCTTTGTCTATGTTGTGTGTATATGTATGTGAGTGTCTGTGTGTAATTTTCTCTGTGCCTATTTCTCTCACCCTTTCCCTCTGGACATACTGCATAGATCTTTCCTGACCTGGAGTGACAGCATATTCTGGGAAAATTTTAGATATGATTTGAATGTTTTGGCATATGGGTTAATTTTCACTTGGCAAAATATATCTTCCTTCTTTAAGATTTTGAAGTAAATATTCTAAAGATTTCAAGAAAGGAATTAAGGATAAATGAGTCAGTGAAAAGAAATAGTGATCTTCCTAGAGTAGCCTCAGGAATCCAGCTAAAAATAAAAATTTAGAAACTTTAGAAAAAATATTCCATCATTCCTTCCTATTTACTGAACTAACTTTTCTCTGGATCCTTTGGATCTTATTTCCAGGTTAATAGGTACATAACTGAGGCCTCATAGATTAATCGCCTTTTCTAAGCAATAGCAATACAATTACCCTAGATACTCCGTGATTTTCAGAGAGACAACCATGTTCACAGAAAGTGAGTCATAGATATAGAGCTTAAGGGACCATCCAATGTTAGGGGCCAAGCTCTGGACGGGCCTTGGGGAGCTGGCTCCGCCCTCAGGGAGCTGGCTCCGCCCTCAGGGAGGAACATGGGCGGGGCTATGGCTGGGGATATAAGGAGCTGTCAGGGAGGAATCAAAAAGAGATGTAGAAGATGCCATCAATAAAGTGAAGTGCACTGGCAACCTCGGGTGCGTGTGTAGTCATTGTTCCCTCCGTGGAGGAGGGGATAGCCCTGTCACACAGCTAGGCCATACACGGCAGGGGCCGGAGACGTCCGAAGACCGGGAAGGGGTAAGTATAACCAAGCGAAGTCTGGGGGTTAGGGATACCGCCTTATCCGGGCGAAAGCCGGGGAGGAGCCCCGTGCAAGAGTACCACCTGGCCTAGTGACCAGGCAAAGGCCCCTGGAGAAATTACCGTCTGGCCTAGTAGCCAGGCGAAGGCCGGGGAATAGCCCCGTGCAAGCCAAGTCCAAACTTTTTATTTTACAGATGAGAAAACAGAGGTCCTGGATATTCAGTGATTTTAGTACCCATCAGAAGTGGTACCCAGGCTTCAGACTGCAATGCCAGTGCTTATTTCTCTTTTGCCCAGTGCATATTACAGAAAACATGAAGAGCACAGTTAATATTTTAGTGAAAAACAGACCAAAATAGTGGGAAATGAGCTTGTGATTTTCATGGATAAAATACCCAAGAGTACACTGTCCCTTGGCAGGTCTGCTGACAAGGAGGTTATTAGTAGCATACACCCCCTGGTGAGATTTATTTCATATTAGCTACCTGATTGTAAATTGTCTATGACTGAGCCGTGAACTACTGCAGTAGCAGCAGGGGTAGAATTTGAAAGGGTAGGCTAAGGGCCAGTGGAGCCCCATGAGTCAGCAAGAAAAGAGGGTAAGAATTGAATGAGAAAGAAAGTCCATATCCTTAGGGCAAACTCATGTACAAAGTAATCCCTAGTGGATTTGTCTGCCGGGGTGAACCAACTCACATATTTTAAGAGGGCCAGCAGTTGATATTGATCCCAACCTCAAAGAAAGTTTTCTTAGTCCCAGGGGATATAAAGCATTACATAGAGGGTCAGGTTTCACAGCGGTACTTTTCATAAATATGACCAGTTGAGTCTCTCTCATTTCTGTCATTTCTATCCAACAGAAGACAGAAGATCCATAGATGACATATATATATATATATATATATATATATATATATATATATATTTATAATGTATATATATATTTTTTTTAAGATTACACTAAGGCAGAACCTGAACTTACAAAAACAACACAAATAGTAGTAAGACATGAAGCTCTATTCAAGGTAATGCTTGCCACAGTTCTCTTAAACTAATTTCTTTCTTTAAAGATTAAGCAAATGTTAAGGGGGTGGGGAAGAATGGCTAGATGGAAGTATGAGAGTTTTTTCCCTTTATCTTTTTACTCTAAGCTAATAATTAGGCAATCCAGATAAAGTTTTATTTTTACAGGAGAGTTTCAATTCCAAACATTTAAAATTTGAACCTTTTCTAAAGGTTTTTAAAAGTTAAAAAAATATAATTTGGCATTCCTATATGAGAGAATAATTTGAAATGTGGAATGGAAATTAGTTCTTATTGCCAACTAGACTTTCTTGAAATACTTAGCCCTCTTAGTGAAGAAGAATTTCAAGTTACAAACCAAAAAAAAAAAAAAAAATGGGAATTTCCAGGGCAATATAAAAGACATTTTTTTTAAAAAGACAGAGATTTCAAAGTATACCTAAATTATAAATTGTGTATATAAATGAAATGTTATCTACATTCATAAGTGGTAAATCATACAGAAATGAATAGGTATAAAATTATTTGTTAGGAATGATGAAAACATTGATATAATAATTTTTTCATTTCTGTGGCACAATAAGATCCACACCCTGTTTTCCACCCAAGATACATTTTAATGACTTGGCAAACCAACTTAAAACTCTTCTTTTTTTTTTCCTTCACTGGGCATGTTTAAAAACCTTGCCAACATGAAATGGAAGAATCAGTCATCTAAGATTTCTATGCTAACCTGAAACCTATTCACAATTATTAGACCATTACATTGTCCAAGGTCTAGGCATGATATGAAAATCTTATTTATTCTGTCTGACAGTATAAAATTTGAATAATGAATAAGACTGCTTTGAAAGAATTTTATTTTTCATGGTCGAGGATGGGGGAAACTAGCAATAGTGGTAACACAAAAGAGAATAAAATGGATCATTAAAATATTTTTAAAATGCACAGAAAAGAACAGGAATTCAAAAGGAAAAATATGTTTGTTACCATATAAATTGTTATTATGGCTCTGTTTATCTTGCTCTGTATTAGTTCATATATCTCTGAAACAGTTGCTTTCCTCATTTATGGCATAATGATATTTTGTTACCTTCATATACTACAATTGCTCCTCTATTTCTCAAATGATGGGAATCCACATTGTTTCTAATTGTTTATTATAAGGGGAAAAATGACATAAATAGTTTTGCACATATGGATTTTTTCTTTTCCTATGAGTTACTGGGAGAATGGGGAAGGTTATGGGAAGCCAATAACAAACATTTATTAAATGTTTATTATGTGCTAACAACTGTGCTAAGTGCTTGGGTACACAAATACTAACCAAAAGGAAGGCAGTCCCTGATCTCAAAGAGATGACATTCTAAGGAGGAAAAACAATTTACAAAAGAAATGGCAAAGTAAAGAAAGAGAACCAGGAAGTGAATGCAACATGGCCACCCTGCAACTTTCCCAGATGGAGTCCCTGGGAGGAGCTCATCGATGGCAAAAAGGGCCCTGAGAGGTGGAGGAATGTTCTCATGTGAGAAGGTCACAGGCACTGAGCAAAGTTCTAGGACAGCAAGAAGTTATGGAAGTAAAGATGGGAACATCAGAAAAAAGTTGAGAAGAGAATGAAGCCACGGCTAACCACATCCCTCTCCTCCCTGCCAGTTATCTTGTCTGCAAGTGTTTTTTATGTAGATGACTTTCAATCTTTCTTCCCATAGATGATGTGTATACTTTGGGAGAGTTAGCCCTTGTATGGAAGAGATTATTACTCTTCTTTCTAAGCTTTTTCAGTAAATATCTTTGCTTCAGGATAATTATATCTGTGTCATTTAAAGAGGTTCAAGAGACAAAATTTCCAAGTGTTTGTTAATTTTATTAACATCAGCATTTTAATAAGAGAATGGTTACTTGGCTGTCTCTCTTTCAGACCAAAGACAGTCATGGCAGAATATACCCTTCAAAGAGTAATATTCTACAGGGTAGGAATCAAACACTATTGGTTAACAATTAAAAGAGAGAATTAATATTACACTGAGGGGCTGGCCTTGACCTTTAATTATGTTGTTTAGTTCTTAAGTTCTCCCCAGCCTGGGGCAATCTATTCAAAGTACTTATGCCCACCCAAGCTAATGGAATAGCTACCCTATCTGGGTAGGATCTAACCAGGAAAGTTAGTCCAATATCATTATCACTAATGTCCTTCAAGATACTGAACTTTTAAAATCTGGACTGCTGGAGTGAAAATGATTGGTTGTGATTTTAAGACAACCTGCTTATAATTTATTTAATGGAGCTGGTTTGGGGGAAATCTAGCAGGGGGAGGTTTTGGGGATGGTGTTGTTCTCTGCATTGTTATTATGTATATATTTTTGTTACTCTGATGGATTTGGCCTTCTAGTGTCTGAATAATTGTTTTGTTTCTGTCTTCCATGTGAAGAGTCTGTGATATTTCACAGTTCAGAATTGTTCTGGGATATTCATGGCTGCCGTGGGCACTGTGAATATGGCATTGGTGTTACACAGGATCAAACAGCAAGTTATTGTCTGAGGTCATATTTGAACTCAGGTCTTTCTGATTCCAGACCCGGAACTCTAACCAATGTACCACCTAGTTACCCCAAAGTTGTAAAGTAAATCAATGCCATTTCTAAACACTGCTTCATTCATTGTTTGAAAAATGAAATCAGAATTGCTGGATCAATAGAAAAGTTGAAAAAAGCTAAGAATACTCAACACTCTTTGAAGTTAAGATATTTTTCCTTATTTTTTTCCACAATTCAATTGATAGTATACAGCTTATAAAGCTTATTCTTAAACCTCAGTGAAGTAGCTTCATTTATATTATTTATTTTCTCTACCTATCATGTAATTCTGCCTCTCAAGCATTGATGTTTTATATATCAGATTAGGCAAAAATTGAATGGTATATTCTGAAGTTTTTAGTTGTTAAAGCCTGGAGCTAAGAGACATAAAGTAGGAGTACAGTGGAAATTGTCCTGGATTTGGAATAAGAATATGGGTTCAGATCTTGAATCTGCTACTTCTGACTCATGTCACATCATGTCTCAAGGCCTTTAATCTTTTTATGTATAACAGAGGGAAGTTTGACTTAACTTCCTCTAGGGTTCCTTCTTATTCTAAATCAATGCTTCCTTGATTTGCCAGTAAGCCACTCTATGTTGTTTGAAAAAGAGGCACCATTATTAACTCCATAGCCATCAGAAACAAAAGTATGGTATAGAAGTCCTAAATGTTATTAGAATACATCACAAAAATCCAAGATATAAAGGAAGCTTCCAGCATTTTGCCTATGATCTTCATACCTTATGCTAAAAATATGGATAGAAATTGACATTTAATATTAAAAAAAACCACAATCAAAACTCTAAACAATGTGCTATAAATCTCAAATGATAAAATAGTTTCAAGAAAGAAAAGACATTAGGGCATGGGGGATAAGGATATGAAATTTGCTGTTTGTGTATAAATATTGCTTTCCCATGATCTGTAACAGATGTGTGAAAATGAATGTGATTCAGAAAAGGAATATTTAAATACTATGGGGTTAAACACAGCATCTACTAGGGCTATTACAGTTGTCATAATATTAGATTTTTGAAAACCAAAGCTAAACTGGAAAAAAATCAAGCAATAGATAGCTATTTTCTGAGCCTCCATAGCATGACATCAATGAAATAATTTAAGGTGAGAAAGCCATCAAAGGTATCAGAAACAGTAGAATCATAAATATAACATGGTTCCAGTGTATGCCTGGACCACCTAAGATGGAGGCACCCACACTGGAGATGAGAAAGCAAGGTTGTGTTTATAAATTCTTAATTATTAGCTTTCCAAAAAAAAATGTGCATGGTATACTTTAAAGCTAATTTTGAGTTAACATTTTCTCTATCACTTTCTTACGTATATAAGATAAATAAAACAATAAATCAATATGGCTTTTGTAGAATTTGGGAATTTCTGGGATATGAATTCACTGAAAATTTGACATTTGGTTCTCAAAAGCCAACACTGGGATCTGATTCTGTGAGAAAACATTCTTCATTGGCCTACTATGTGGTGGGGAGCAGCCTCTTCCCCTGGTTACATAACTTGAACTGCTTTCATCATTAGATCTTCCTAACTGAGATGTAGTTGCTCTTCTCCTCTAATGTCCATGGGTGAAGAACTCATTCACCCACATTAGAGGCATCATGCGGTAAGTTGGCCAGCCAGCAACAGTCTCCTTTATCCTAATCCCTGTGACAGTGAGAAATAGGCTTGGAATTGTGGTCTTGTTTTATTTGTCCTTTATTCATTTCTAGCTCAAAGAGTGGAGTCCAGGGCTGGGAGCTTGAGCCATGGGGACATTATAGTACCACTTTCCAGCCTGGATGTTACTACCCATGAAAACTGTGACTGAACAGCTAGGGCCCCATGATATAAGCCAAGGGTCTTTGGACTTGGAATTTAATAGAGCTTAAAGCCATGTGGGAACTGATCTAAACTGTGATACTAATCTGCTTTTTCTGCTCAGGTGTTGGGAGAAAATATTTGTAGATTTGTTCTTGTGCCTTTAAAATAAATGCTTCCTCCATCAAAGCCACCAACTTTTCAGCAATTAAATATAACTGGGGAAAGGAGACCCCTAAACCTGGATGAACGTAATTGAGAGAGGCATAAACAAGTGGCAAAGATGAGAGCCCTCCTGGTGATAATGGAGAATTTTGGGGGAAAGGTAGAAATGCTGCATGCCTGATCTTTAGTTATAGGGAGGTGCAGAGTAGTCACTGTTATGGTAGGAAAGAAATGCAATAAGACATTAGGGCAAAGTAGGTACCAGACGTGAAGTCAGGAAGGCCCATCTTCCTGAGTCAAATCTGGCTTCAGACATAAACTAGCTTTGTGACCCTGTTTGCCTCAGTTTCTCATTTGTAAAATGAACTGGAGAAAGATATGACAAATAGTAAGCCACTCCAGAAAACTCCAAACGAGGTCACAAAGAGTTGGATATGGTCAAACAACAGTAGACCACAAGATATTTCTCTGATATGAATGTAATTATTAATTCACTCAGCTTGATTATACATAGAGAATAACTTTGAATCCAAGAGAAGTTTTATGAATTTTCACCTTTCTTCTTTTGAGTATATGACTCATAACATTCTAGCTTTTTCACATTTATATTGTTTTTTTAGTGTGGAACTGTTGTAAGTCCCAATAGAATTTCTTATAAAAAAGTTCAGAATTTTGGACTATCTTTGTTGACATGACTAATCATGTTGGAGATATCTGGATTTCTTCCGCTAAAGAAGTAAAGCCCAGGGTGCTGAAATTGATTAGCAGTAGAAATAAGTTTCAGGTATTTAATCAAATTCTAAACACTTTTGTGGCAGCTGCCCCAATAGGAAAAAGATAAAAGCTGCATTTCATCATTCAGGCCTAACATGAGCATGAAACAGAAAAAATTTCCCTTTTTCAGAGCTAATGGAAGCTCCACTTTCTTTTTTCCCCATTATATTACCCAGTGATATCTGTCATGCCCATGACAACACAAGGGACTTGATAGAGAAAGGAACTGATGAAATGAGAAATTCAGAAGAAGAGGAAGCCTTAAAAAAATTGGCAAACTTACCAGTTTTTATTATTTGAATTATCCTTTTAGCTATATTTGGAAGAGGGGACTAAAAATTTTGTGTAATACAATCTGTAGAAAGGATCTTTAGTGAACAGTGATTATGTCATGTTGGATAGAGAATTATTTGTTAAATATTTTTATAATCATTGTGTGTGTGTGTGTGTGTGTGTGTGAGTATGTGCATGGGCCTTGATAAAAGCTTAACTTCAGGATAGAGATATATTTTTGCTGACTATTAGTTGTAAAGATCATTTGCTAGCATCTAGCTAATTGAGAATTTTTGTCTTGACAAGATAAAGAGTGACTGCTGTTTAACATATATTATTGATTAAAAATTTCAGGTCACTGTCAATTGGCAAGTATTGATCAAAAACTTTCTATCAGACTCTAGAAAAGGTGTATCTTCTGTCATCATGATCTGAGAATTTCTGTAGAAAATCTTTTTGTCAAAAACATAAAGATGCAAAGTTTCTGGGTTTTCTTGTAATTAAAAAAAAAGCCTGATTTTTAAAACAATGACAAGAGTGAGAGATAATAAAGCCTCACAGAACCAGAATATCTCAGAGCTAGAATAGACCTCAAGTCTTCAAGGTCACTCTCCATCTGAATTGTAATACCCCTATAGCAACCTTGATAGGTTTGGTGCTTCTCTGATGTAATTTCATAAGCATGAAGAAATTACTGCATTTGAATTTTCCTGATATCTATTCAGCATAATTGAATATTTTTATAAAATTTGGATTCTGTTACATTTATTCTTATACAGATCTTATTCTCATTCTATATTGTAAGCTCCTTAAGTTTGAAGATTATTTTTCACATCCTTAGTTTAATACAGTGCTTTATTTAAAATGGGATCTCAATAAAAATTCATTGAATTCTTCAATAAAGTAACTTTTTCTCCAGAAGTCATACTTGGTTATCATTAAAGGTATAACAAAAATAGGACCCTAACTTAAATATCTTAGGGCTTTCATAAATAGGTGATCCATGACCTTCAAGAGTTGCTGGAACCATATACATGTGAGTATACACACACAGATAAATATATACATGCACACACACACACACACATATATATATATTACTTTGTGTTAATACTTGTAATAATAAATCTTTGCAAACTCAGAAAGATATATGTCTTCCAAATATAAACAAACACATTTTTCCTGAGTACCTGAAGTGTTTTAAATTGGTTCTGACAGAAACTTTTCCCAGTGTTCTTGAGAATGGAACTTTGCTTCAACTCCCAAGTTAAGCAGCAAAGTAGGACTGTAGCAGAGGAAACAGTATGTAAGTTTCACCCAATTTAGTCATTTGATTACAGAAATACTTCTCTCTAAATTTATTTTATTGGCACTGTTATAAAGTTTACTTAGGCTAGATTTTTCTTTATCTGGTTTCTTTTCAGTTGACTGAAGATCTAAAAAATTGCTCAAACTTAGCAAATAATAAGTAATATTAATGACATTCTTTATATATCATGGTAATTATTTCTAGTAGTGCCCTGAATCTATGCTATTAATTTGTTTTCTCTAAGAATAATTTCAGATCCTCTTTTAGTTCACCTCTACAGATCAAGTCTCAGGAGTTATAGAAATTAATCAATTATCAGGGCTTATTAAGTACTTACTCTGGGCCAAGAACTATGTTTAGTGCTAGAGATAAAAGACAAAAAAAAAAAAAAAAAAATGGAACTATCCCTGCCCTCAAGAAGCTTACATTCCAAAGTGGAAAACACATATACACATATAGGTATACATATAACTACACATATTTTCTATATACATATAGATTTTATACAAAAAGATAATGCTTATTCTGAAGAAGGAAATAGGAAACTTTCATGAGGAAGGTGGTTCTTGAGAGGATATTTGAAATTAGCTAGGAAGTCTAAGATTCAGTCATGAAAGAGGAAGTACATTCCAGGGATGGGGGACAGGCTATACAAAGTCTTAGAGTTAGGAGATATTCATATAAAGGCAACAAACTGATAGCTTAAATGAATTGTCACCAACTATATAGTAAGTCTGGAAAAGTAGATTGGAGTCCGGTTGTAAAGAACTATGCTTTTTTAATCGTATAATTTATATTAAATTTGGAAAGATTTACATTTTTAAAAAAATTTCTCTGCAAAAAAAGTTTCCCTTCTCTTAGTGGGGAAAAAAAAAATCTACAGCTAAGTATCTCAGTGATAATCTTCAAAGCCCAAGATCAGATTCCTAGTGTTATTACATTACACACACAAAAAAATCACCAAGTTAAGTGAGTATATTCTAACACCTCAGTTTCTAGGTAAAAACACAAAAGTGTTACTAATGAATTTTCCACTCCAAAGGTGTCTTTTGAATCTGTGCTTCTGTGATAAAATATCTCATGCTGATGGGGTGCTTGGGTGCATATGGTTAGACCTTAATTCTCCCTTATTCCTACAATAACCAGATGCACCTATAGAACATATTAGTCTGAACCAAATGTGTACTGGCTGAATAGGCTGTGTACTGGTCATAAAGACATTTACTACTCACTGACCAATCATATGTATCCTAGTCTTAGACATTCGTATACTCCCTTATATTTATCATATCTAATAACACATTGATGAGAGTAGCCTGGTGTTCCTTAGTCTGTCCTGTTAGTTGACTTAGTGATGTTTCAGGCCTAAAACCCTACCTTGGGCTATTTCCCAATGAACTCTGGGAAAAACACCTGCACAGCATATACCAAAAGTGCATGTTCCTTTAAGAACTATCCACTCATGACCCACTCCCCAATACTGCCTTGAATCACCTAGTTAGCATACTTGGCACATGTTTTACTATAGAGTATCCTATATAAACTTTACCCATACCCTTCTAAGGTTGCAGGTTCCCTAAGAACTCTTGCCTGCTGAAAAGCATAATAAATCTTTACCTTAACCTCAAGAATGCTTGAGTCTGTGAATTTATTCCAGGAGACCTTGCCCAGGTACTCCAGTTTTTACAGGGGTCTTACCCTCCCAGCCCTCACCAATGCAACCTGAGATTCTTAAAGTTATCATACTGTACCTATTTTAGAAAACAAAAGTTAGAACTATGTATGAAAAGGGATGAGAGGTTGAAGGATCAAGTTAATAGCTTATAAGTATAGAAATGAGTATATATAAATATATTTATAGATGTAGATATATGCTATATATGTATGTGTATATACATATACATATATATGTGTATATACACATATACATATATATGTATACATATACATATATATAATATGTATATATACATATATACATATACATGTATATACACATACATACATGTATATAATTTTTATTTCTATCTGTTCTAATACTTTCTCTTCAAATTTTCCCTGAAAAACATCACTTGACATCCATTTAAAAGGTTAATACACAGTTATCTAATTAATTAAAGTGATTTCAATGGTAGTAAATAAAATGTAAATAAACCACATATTAGAGTAATTTTAATAAAATTAACTAACCTATTTATAAAACAAAAATGAAGTCTCATTTACATATCTCAAAGTTGTATTATTTTATGCAGGAAAATAGAATTTCTTGTGTAAGTGGGTTCCATGGTGTTCAATCTTTGATTATTGTGATTAGCTATTAACTAAATTTCCTCTCAAAGGTATTTTGATTCAGGCCTGAGATTATCTTTTTAGATTTATGCATGCTAATTTTGAATTTCAAATGTACAAATTAATAACACATTTCATCCTGCTGGATGAGCTTCCTCTTTACTTTTGAAAAAGTAACATTTTCAAGAAGTGTTTTGAAATTTATGTTATATTTTAACCATCCTGTTTTAGTTTGATTTGAGACCCAGGGTAAAGTGTTGATTGTTTTGCAATAAAATACAAACTAGCTAGGTATCCCTTCATTCCATGACTCATATACGCATTTTCATGTTGAATTAGATCAATTTAAAAATATATTACCATAGTGATGTTAAGAGTATTTTTTATTCAAGGGAAAATATAAGATGTATGGTCATTTCATCTTGTAAACCAAAATTCTGTTAAAAAAGCATGAAGGTGAGGAACTCCAAAAAATGAAATTCTGAATTTACCACCCCTCACAAAAGTCAAATAAAGAGTAAAAGGAGGAATTATCAATACTTTTTAAATTTTTTTCTATAGCTTTTTGAAAATGAGTTCCAAGTTTTAACAACATTGTAACATTTCTTTGTTTCTGTTTCATTTTTATACCTAGTTCTTCATAAGATCATAGATTTTGTGCTGAAAGTGGACTTAGAAGACATCAAGTCAACCCCTTCATTTTATATTATAATTCAGAAAATTGTTATTCAGGGAAACTAAATGATCTGTCAAGCATCACCTTACTAGTAAGTGTCAGAGGTGGTCTTTCTCACACAAAATCTAATGATTTATCCACTACCCAATGCTTTTTAATCTGTGGTTGTAAATTTTATTATGTCAAAAGTCTTCTTTCCACTAAACTTTGATTTTAAGATACCACTCAGTCCTCTAATACTTCCATTCTCAGCTTTCTTTTGAAAATGCTTCTTGCTTAGAGAAGATGAAAATTGTTTTAGGTATCCGTTTCATCAATTGGTTAAATCTGACTTCCAAATTCAATCTCAGAAACTTTAGTCTTGGTGCACATTAAGAATTTCACACTTAATCAAGTCCAAAGTACATTTTAGTAACTTTGAAGAAAATGTTAATAGAATGGTTTTGGTACTTAAGGTTTTTCAGTGGAACCATATTATATGATTTCATCAATGTATATCCAAGTAGTTAATAAGATAGAACTACTATATACTACCTAATATTTTAGTGCCTACTATGTTTTAGGAGGTGTGCTAAGCACGTTATAAATTTTTTATTTAGCATTCACTTACAATCCTGCTAATTAGGTAATACTATTATCCCCTTTTCACAGATGAGGAAGTAGAGACTAAGGGATTTGCTCAAGGTTTCACAACTGCTATATGAGCTTGATTTGAACTCAACTCCTGCCTTCAAATAATAATAATAGCCAGATGTTATATAGCCCATGAGGTTTGCAAAGTGAATTACAAATATTTTCTTTGTTGTCACAATAATCCTGAGAGGTAGGTGTTAATATCCCTATTTTACAGATGAAGAAACTGAGAAAGACAGGTTAGATGCTTTGCCCAGGTGTAGCATCATCGTGATACCCGCAGCAGTCGCTATGGATATGCATGCATATTTCCAGGGTAAATTCACAAAATATAAACTCTTTCTCAAAGACAAAACCAAGATATTTGTTCAGATATCAGAAAGCCAAATCCATCGCAGCAGCAAAGAAATCTATACATATTATCAATTCAGGGAACATGGCCATCCTCAACCCTTATTGCTGTCAAGCCTCCCCACAAACAAGGTCCCTTAAGCAAAATCACTCCTTCCCTCACTTATACTAGCTTCTGGGCTCAGCCCACTCTCTTCTAGCTCTGCCTTACTCTCTCTCAGATCCTGTTTCACCCATTTGGCAAGCTCCTCCCACCATCAGGTCCATGTCACTCAAACTGTGGGCTAGGCCAGAGCTCAAAGCAGGTCACATGGACCTAGATCTTCAAATTCCCTTACAATTACACCAAGTCACAGCTAGTGACAGAGGCTGAATTTAAATCATCTTCTTGACTCTATGTATAGCATGCTGGTCATATTGTCATCCAGGTATCATAAGTGGTTATATTCAGAAGTGAGCATGGATTTAGATATAGGACTTAAACTATGTCTCTGAAACCTACCCAGTTTTATATCACTTGCCCTTGTGTCGAGGGTGTGTTTTAAATGGAAAATGACTCTGTATATAGACATTAAATACTCCATTTTCATTATGATTTTATATTTTAGTGTTTGCAATAAATGACTAAGCCATGAGATGATTTGTTTTGTGACAACCAATGAAGATAGTACAAATATTTTAATTATTTTATTTGAGTTCAATAATCACCAGATTGATAATGGGTTGTATCCTTTCCCCAACAATTTTGGGAACATGCCTTTTACTCCATAATAAATATATTGTTTTGATTTCATTTTGTAAGATTGCTGAATTTTTTATCACTAGAAGCTCTGAATGCTTTATAAGAAAGAATATAAACATATCATTGATTTTAAGAGAGGTTGTTGATATTCTCATATTTTGCTCATAAATGTGATACCTTTTATTATCAAAGATGCAATTGAACTTGTATCAGAAAAGAACTATTAAAATAATTTGATAGAAATTCAGGCACCATTATGAAATATTTAAGATAATTTAAAACCTTATTTAGATCCATCACTTTATAGTTTTGAAAAGAACCTGGAGTTTTAATCCTTTAATCCTTTACCTTTATGTAACAACTATTTTTTCATTCATATGAGTAATGCTCTACTCTTGCAACTTGATAGGATTTGGGGAAGTTTATGATTTATTGTAATGACAGTAAGAATATTCACAACTGAAATTTAAGTCATTCCATGTAGTTTACAAAGTAATTTCCTTACAATGACTCGAAAAATAAATGGGACATATTATTGTAGCTCTTTAGTAGCAGTAGTAGCAGCAGCTGCATGACTATAGTAGTATTTAACAAATATGAAAACTTAAACTCACTGAGTACAAGTGATCTTACCATGCTGACAGAAAGTTGAGGTGGGATTTAAATCTAAGTCTTCAAGATAAGTACTCTTTCCAGTACTTTTCACTCACTATCTGAAATTTCATCTTCATTGACATTCCCAATGACAGACTTTTCCTGTACTGTAGTCTTGAAACTCCCCTGCCATTGCCACTCTATTGACACAACTTGATCACTACAATCAGTGAAGTCCTTTCCATGATTCTTTTGTTACTATTTTGGCACAAAATAAATTAATTTTCAGTTCCAAAGCTGCTTTTCTAAATTTTGTTCAATATATTTCAAAAATTTTAAAATATTTGCCTCTGAAACATCTCTTAAAAATCCATAAAGCAAGATGTTAAACATATGTCTAAACATATTTCTTACAAAATAGCTACATGGGGATAATCTCTAGCTTGAAGAGCAAGGGGGAAGTCAGAAGACTGCAACTCAGTGGAGAGACAGGCAGAGTTTCCTTCTGATTTGTACAATGAAAACGTGTTATTTCATGTTCTAGGATGCATAGAACTTCTTTGTCCTTCTTAAACAATTCCTTCTGGAAAGAAAAGGATAAGCAATGGAGATATTGGAGAAACTATGAAATCCACTAGGAAATTGCTTCATAAACACACTGTGGAAGCAGAAGTGCCAAATACCATTCCTGAAGTACCTATAATCAAAGCTGAGAGGTGTGTTCACAAGAGGTGCTTTGATGGAAAAGTTAAGTGGGCAAATAAAAGAAAAGTACTCTTTGTCCCAGAGTACAGGTTAAAAAATGGAAAGGACTAAGAATAACAACAGTTAAGAAATAAGGAAAGAAAGATCTAAATTTATTCTGGGATTTCCCTTTAGTTTAAAGCTATTCTAAAAGACTGTCATGATGTTTGTGCCAATTATTGAGAGTCACTGAGATGTATTGGCTGGACTGTTGGGTGTATGCTTAAAAAGACTCATTTTTTAAATCTGGTCACTGATAATAGGTGTGTGACTTTACTTGATACATTTACTTCTTCTGGGTCTTGATTTCTTCATCTAAGAAATGTTGCTAATGAAAGCTACATCATACGATTATTAAGCGCCTCAATTATGATATTGCATGTGAGATGGATATTACATAAATGCCATAGTATCACTAGATCTAGACTTTCAGTGGAGGGGCCTTCATATCCTTCAAACCTAAGCTTTATTTTTTTTCTGAAACTTTTAATAATTTATTTTTACATTCATTTCCAGAAGATTTTGAATTCCAGATTTTCTCCCCATCTCTCCCCTCCCCCATCCCAAGAAACCATGCATTCTGATTACCTCTTCCTTAAATCTGCCTTCCCTTCTATCACACCCCTCCCTTGTCTTATCCTCATCTTCTCCCTTTTCTGGTAGGGCAAGATAGATTTCTATACTCCATTATCTGTATTTCTTATTTCCCAGTTGCATGCAAAAACAATTCTCAACATTCATTCCTAAAACTTTGAGTTTCAACTTCTCTCCCTTCCTCCCTCCTAGCCCACTGAGAAGGCAAGAAATTCAATATAGCCCATACAAGTGTAGTCAAGCAAAAGACTTCCATAACAGTCATATTGTGAAAGACCAGTGACATTTCCCCCCATTCTATCCTGCCCTCCAATTTATTCTATTCTCTCTTTTGACTTTGTCCCTCCTTAAAAGTGCTTACTTCTAATTACCCCCCTCCTCTCTTTTGCCCTCCTTTCTATCATTCCCCACCTCACTTATCCCCTTCTCCCTCAATTTCCTTTGGCGTAAGATAGATTTTCATACCAAATTGAGTGTGCATGTTATTCCCTCCTTAAGCCAAATGTGATGACAGTAAGCTTCACTTTTTCTCTCTCACCTTCCCCATTTTCCCCTTCATTGAAAAAGTTTTTTCTTGCCTCTTTTATGAGAGAAAATTGTACTCCACTTGATTAAAGTGACAAAAGTGAAGTAACCATTTGGGAAAATACCCAAAAAAGGGGGGGGGGGAAGTAAGACTATAGAAAGTTACTTTCTTGGTGAATAGATTTTTTTTCCATCCTTTCCCATGAGGAAGAACAGTGCATACCATCAGAGGAAGACATAAAAGTCCAGACTTCTGCATCCAAAACCTCCAAAATAAATATGCAATGGTCTCAGGCCATAGAAAAACTCAAAAAGCATTTTGAAAATCAAGTAAGAGAGGCAGAGGAAAAATTGAGATGAGAAATGAGAGTAATGCAAGAAAATCATGAAAAATGAGTCAATAGCCTGCTAAAGGAGACCCAAAAAATGCTGAAGAAAATAGATTCTAAAAATAGATTAACCCAAATGGCAAAAGTGGTCCAAAAAGCCAATGAGGAGAAGAATGTTTTAAAAAGCAGAATTAACCAAATGGAATAAAAACTTACTATAGAAAATAGTTCTTTAAAAAGTAGAATGGAGCAGATGGAAACTAATGACTTTATGAGAAACCAAGAAATTACAAAACACAAGCAAAAGAATGAAAAAATAGAAGACAATGTGAAATATCTCATTGGAAAAACAAATGACTTGGAAAACAGACAATTTAAAAATTATGGAACTACCTGAAATCCATAATCATGGAGCTTAGACATCCTCTTTCATGAAATTATCAATGAAAACTGACCTGATATTCTAGAAGCAGGGGTAAAATAAATATGAAAAGAATCCACCAATTACCTCCCGAAAGACATCCCAAAAGGAAAATTCCTAGAAATATTGTAGCCAAATTCCTGAATTCCCAGGTCAAGGAAAAAATATTGCAAGAAGCCAGAAAAAAAGCAATTCAAGTATTATGGAAATATGATCAGAATAACAAAAAATCCAACAGCTTCTATATTATGGGGTCAAATGGCTTGGAATATGACATTTAAGAAGTTAAAGGAACTACAGTTAAAACCAAGCATCACCTACCCAGAAAAACACTGAGTATAATATTTTAGGGAAGGAAATGCTCATTCAATGAAATAGAGGACTTTCTAGTGACTTATAAATTCCCAGTTCTTCCAAGGTGGTATAATCAGTGGAGAGGAGTTATGCCTTTCCTGGCTTGTGCTTTGGTCTGGGAGCAATCACAAGCACTCTTTTTCCTAGGATCTGCAAGTAGGATTCCCTGTCCAGAAACTCCACCAACTCTACCACATCAGAGCTCCTCCTCACCCCAGGAGCACCAATCAAGGCTGAGATCTCTATCAGCATCTCAATTCCCTCAGGGTCCTTAGGTCACGACTCCTAATATGGACGCTGCTGCTCCCTGGGTTCAGGGCTAGGGCAGGACCCTACTCCCTTCTTACCCAAGTGAAAGAGTTTTCTCACTGAACTTTGAAGCTGTCTTTGGCATTTATGGGCTGAGAAATCTGGGAACCACAGCTGCTGCCTGTGATTCCATGTCCTGAAGACTGCTCTGGTCTTGTCCATGCTGCATTGTACAGACAAGGTTAGACTTCATTCTGCTCCAAACCCCATGCTGCAATAGACCTTTCCAAGGCACCCTGGAAATCTTTTTCCTTCTGTAATATTGTGGCTTCTGCTGCTATAAAATTTGTTTAGAGTCATTTTTTACAGGTATTTTATAGGCTATGGGAGGAGAGCTACAGTAGGTCCATGTTCTCTGCCATCTTGGCTCAGAAGTTTTTAATTTTTTACAGATGAGAAAACTAAAGGCAAGAGATCTGAAGTGTTTTGACTAAGATGCAAAGGTATAAAAGCGTAAGAGGCAAGATTTAAACCCAGATACTTCTACATGACAGTCATTTCCATTTTCATTTAGTGCTACTATTTAAAATATTTTGATCATGGGTACATTTGAAATCTCTTTTAAATCTGCATGACGTGAATCTATACAAAGATTTAATTTCTTGTATCTGAAGAAAAAAATGTGTTGAAAATTTTATACTCATGTTTATTTATTGAGAGTTTTTGCAAATTACAAGGGTAATGGTTAAGAGGTAAACAAACCCTTTGAGGAATGGAACCAAAAACTAAATATTATTATTTAAGAAATTTTTGAGAATTAAAACTATATATGCTCAAGTCTTGTTCAGGTATATTGGTTGATAGAGAGAACTAGAGTTCTTTCTATCCATGTTTATCTATCTCTATATTTAAAATTTGTGGAATGCTATACCTTTCAAAAATGAACATTTGTATATAAAAATAGAACAAGATTTTATGTGAAACTTTGAATCTCTACTATGTAAAGTTAGATTAAAAAAGTATAGATAAATTCAACAGTTTGCTTTCAAAGTTTTCCTAGTTGCATCTTTCTTGCTAAATTAATTCTGTTCTAGTCTATGCATATGTAAAAAGTGTTTTCAAGAATCTTCCTTTTTTATTGACAATATTATTGCTAACTTTTTCTAACCCTCTCTAACCACTCAAAATTAAAATATGAGCCACAACTTGAAATAAATAAAGTTAGTCAAATAGAATAAATTCATATATTTACCATGTCCAAAAACATATATCTTATTCTACACCTTGAGTTTATCACTCCTCTATCAGTAACAGGTAGCATGCTTTATTATTAGTCCTACATAATCATGTTTGGTCATTAAGTTAGTTATTTGACAGGTTTTTTTTTTCTCCTTTACATTATTGTAGTTAACATATTCTTCTTGATTAGTTGTGCTAAAATTCTGCTTCCAGACCTCCTTATGTCATCATGACTAAGGGTTCTTGAAGACTATGCCAGAATATCTCTTGTAGGCCATTACAAACTGAAGACATTGATTATGGGATGGATGAAATGCTATATGCCTACTGCTGAATTACTAATAAATAATTAAGAATAATAAGAATAAGGGACTAATATAGAATCATGATTAAGAATTTGAATGAGAAAAAGATATATAACTTTACATTAGGATATATGTCACTTTTTTTTAGTACAAAAACATGACAGTAAGTCTGCTTTTCCAGACAAAACAAACAGACAAAAGATTGTGAATGAAAGTGATTTTTAGTACTAGAGAGATGACTCATTTACTCACCAGAGTGTTTTTTCTAATGACAAAAAAATGTTTCATTTACAGATTTCAAATTCTACACGAATATTCAAGTGATGTCTTATACATAGTCTCCATCTTTTCTTAAACATGTTACTAACTACATCTTACTGAAGCCTTTTGAAATTTTTTTTAAACTTTGAAATAGCACTTAATACAATTATGAGCATATTGTCCTAGCTTAATAAATGTTTGCTGAGGAAAAAAAAAAACAGGATAGGGACCAAACAACATGTTGGAATAGCAGAAAGAGCTATAGCTGAACTCTTTTCTAAAATCCATTCCACAAAGGTATAAAAATCACAGTAGCAAAAGTCTTGACTCAAAAATCCATGGTGGGGGAGGAAGGTGAGTTACTTTATTAGACAAGGTCAGCATAACTAGTCAGAGTGCCTATCTGAGCACATGGTAGGAGAGGGGTAGGTGTGTAGGGGGGTGTCTAGTCTTGAGTGCACTGTGCAGGACCTTCCCCAAATTCGGTCAAGCTCAAAGATAGAAAACAAGGAAATGAACCCCAAACCAATATAAGGGAATTTTGTTTAGGAAATAGTAATAAGTGGCAACCAAGATATCTGTCACTTACTTATAAGTAGTGGACTAAAATTTCAGTATAAACTGTGGAGTGGCCCTACATTTAAAGCAGTGCTCTAGTCTGGGGCAAGGAGTGGTCACATGCCCTGGGTTGAAGACTGAGCAATGAAGAAGTAGAAAACAATAAGCAGCTAGCTTTTGGATGCTTACCAATTGGCAAAAGAGGTTCAAAAAGCCAATGAGGAGAAGAATGCTTTAAAAAGCAGAATTAGCCAAAAGGAAAAGGAGGTTCAAAAGCTCACTGAAGAAAACAGTTCTTCCAAAATGAGAATGGAACAGATGGAGGCTAATGACTTTACGAGAAACCAAGAAATCACCAAACAAAACCAAAAGAATGAAAAAATGGAAGAGAATGTGAAATATCTCATTGGAAAAACAACTGACCTGGAAAATAGATCCAGGGGAGAAAATTTAAAAATTATGGGACTACCTGAAAGCCATGATCAAAAAAAGAGCCTAGACATCATCTTCCATGAAATTATTGAGGAAAACTGCCCTGAGATTCTATAACCAGAGGGCAAAATAAGTATTGAAAGAATCCATTGATCACTGCCTGAAAGAGATCCAAAAAGAGAAACTCCTAGGAACATTGTGGCCAAATTCCAGAATTCCCAGGCCAAGGAGAAAATATTGCAAGCAGCTAGAAAGAAACAATTCTAGTATTGTGGAAATACAATCAGGATAACACAAGATCTAGCAGCTTCTACATTAAGGGATCAAAGGGTGTGGAATAGGATAATCCAGAAT
The DNA here is from genome assembly GCA_023548195.1 of Bettongia penicillata ogilbyi. Lineage (NCBI taxonomy): Eukaryota > Metazoa > Chordata > Mammalia > Diprotodontia > Potoroidae > Bettongia > Bettongia penicillata. The sequence goes on from JAJHZJ010000490.1 coordinate 2,958,359, forward strand.
TCAAAGGAATTAGGACAAAAACCAAGAATCACCTAACCAGCAAAACTGAGTATAATATTTCAGGGGAAAATTTGGTATTTCAATGAAATAAAGGACTTTCTTGATTGAAAAGACCAGAGCTGAAAAGAAAATTTGACTTTCAAACACAAGAATGAGAAGAAGCATGAAAAAATAAACAGCAAAGAGAATTCATAAGGCACTTATTAAAGTTGACCCGTTTACATTCCTACATGGAAAGACAATATTTGTAACTTTTGAAACTTTTCAGTATCTGGGTTGCTGGTGGGATTACACACATACTCACACACACATACACACATGCACACACACAGAGACAGAGAGCACAGAATGAATTGAATAGGATGGGATCATATCTTTAAAAAATGAGGGTAAACGGTGAGAGAGAAATGTATTGGCAGGAGAGAGGATGAAATGGAATGGGGCAAATTACCTCTCATAGAAGAGGCAGGCAGGAGACATTTTAGTGGAGGGAAAAAGAGGGGAGCTAAGAGAAAACATGAAGTTTACTGTCATCACATTCGACTAAAGGAAGGAATAAAATGCACACTCCTTTTGGTATGAAAACCTATCTTACAATACAGGAGAGTGGGGGAGAAGGAGATAAGCAGGGTGGGGGGAATGATGGAAGGGAGGGCAATGGGAGGAGGGAGCAATTTGAAAGCAACACTCTTGGGGAGGGACAGGATCAAAAGAGAGAACAGAAGCAATGGGGGGGCAGGATAGGATGGAGGGAAATATAGTTAGTCTTACACAACACGACTATTATGGAAGTCATTTGCAAAACTACACAGATATGGCCTATATTGAATTTCCTGCCTTCCCAAAGGGAATGGGTGGGGAGGGAGAGATGGGAAGAAGTTGGAACTCAGAGTTTTAGGAACAACTGAGTATTGTTCTTGCTAATAAGAAATAAGAAATTCAAGTAATGGGGAATAGAAAGTTATCTGGCCCTACAGAACAAAAGAGAAGATGGGGACAAGGGAAGGGAGGGATGAGAGAAGAGAGGGCAGATTGGTGATAGGGGAAATTGGGGGGAGGGGACAAATGGGGAGAAAATTTGGAACCCAAAATTTTGTGAAAATGAATGTAAAAAGTTAAATAAATAAATTTATTTTAAAAAAAGAAAAGAAAAGAGAGGAACTTAAGGGGAACTTTGAAATACAAATCTGAGTGTCACGTAAACCTTTGAAAAATGAAAATATGATCAAGCAGTCATAAGACACTAATTTATTTGTGTTCTAGTTGGAGAGATGGTTAGTGCATTTTCTCAGAGACCTATCATCATAAGGGACTATGAATGAAACAAAATAATGATCAGGCCTGATTGTACTTTTGTTATATTTTGATGTTCATAGAAGAAAAAAAAACAGAGATGGGGAAAAATATTATACTGAGACTGAAAAGGGAGAGGAATTATGTTATGGGAAGATTAGATAGATAGATAGATAGATAGATAGATAGATAGATAGATAGATAGATAGATAGAAGATAGGTGGATAAATGGATGGATGGATAGGAAGATGTCCACAATGAGATAATATACAATTTAGCTCCCTCCCAAAACAGAAACAAATTTTAGTTTTTCTTGATAATACAATATTTTTATATTTTCTTTAAATTATGTTAGTCCAATTCTACCAAAACTTTGGAAATTCAGTCAAATCATTTCTCAAAGGAACAATGTATTTCTATATAGAACATTAACAAAAAATCTAAAAGAGTTTCTGGAGGACTTACCAATAAGATAGAAGGACCTTTAACTAATTTTGTTTTTTAAAAGAACAAAATCACTAGCATTGAAATGAAAAAGATGAATATACATGTAATGAAGAAAAAATAAGAATAACAGTTCTATTCTTTCCCATGGTACCAACAGTGCCTCTCCTAGTTGAGAGAATAGAATTAATATGTGTGAGAATCCAGAAAAATTGTTGCTTGAATAAACTGATTTATGATGGCATGGTACTAATTTTATCATGCTGTATGTACTATATCCTCACTTCTCTTTTTGTATTTGTGAAAGGCCTGCTATGTGGCAGGCACTTCACTAAGCATTGAAAATAAAAACAAGACAAACAATAATGCATCCTCTCAAAGAATTTAGAGTCTAATGGGGAAGACAGTATGCAATCAACTATGTACACACAATGTACATACAAGATAAGTTATGAGGCACCTAGATCATGCCCTGGATATGCAATTCAAGGATACCTACTAGCACTATGATTTTTAACATATCTCTTGATCCATAGTTTAACTCACCTCCTCATCTTGTGGCAGAAAATAAAGGAAAGAAATAGAACCTACCTCCCAGGGTAATTATGAGGATAAAATGAGAAAATTAGATCATTTTTGTAAAGAGCTTTGTAAACTCAAAAGCACAGTACAAATGCTATTTTTTTTAAGTTAATGATAATCTTAGAGGGAAGGTAATAAATGAAAGAAAAATGAGAAAGCCTATTTTGTAGAAAGTAGAACTTTAGCTGAGACATCAAAAGAAGTCAGAGAATATAGCTACAGGAAGGCATCTTCAATATAATTTAGTCTAACTACCCCATTTTACAGTTAAAGAGACTGAGACCCTAAAATGCAAATTGACCTACTCAAGGTTAAACAGATAGCCACAGGAGCCAAGTTCACATTCAAACTCAGGTTTTTTAATTCAAAATTCAGCACTTTTTCCTTGTACAAGAAAGATCTATTTTCTCTAGTGCACAATTCAATACTTGATTATACTGTGTATTTGAATTTGATTATCTCCTGAAAGATAGTGAGTCATTGTCGTTCTATAACAAAGAAATCCCAAGTTTAGAAAAAAAAAAACACTATATTGTTAAAGGTTTATTTGTTTTCTCTTTACCAAGCTCTCAATGTAAATAAATTAGAAGATCATTGCATGTCACTGCCTACATATGAATAATTATAGGCCTTAGAACTAAGGCTAAATTCCGAGTCATCTGTATCAAATATTGGGATTTTTAAAATCTTTAACATGGCTGCTAATGTATTTCAGTGATTGTGAGGACTACTGATGATCAAAGAGAGCAAGACTCACTAGGACTGATAATTATTGGATTTTTTTTTAAGATTTTAATAATATCCTTTTAACTTAAGATTTCTTAACTGAAAGGGACCTTAAAATCATCTTTACATACATCTTCCAAATCCAAAATGCTAAGGTTATTGATATCAGACATATCAGATAAAATTGTAGCATAGGGTTTTGTGAATTGTTTTATATGCATAGACATTAGCAATATTAATTAGATTAAAGTCTTTGTTGATATGTACAACTTTTTCCCCTGTAACTCCTCATTCAGCTTTGTACTAATAACAGGTTTCAACCAGTTGAAATTATTTAGAATGCTCTTGCCTTAATGATATAATAAGATACATTTATCCTTTGTACCATCAGTCAATGATATCCAAATATAGTACTTATTCTGTGTTAGACATTGTACTAGTGCTTTACAATTATTATTTCATTTGATTACCTAATCGCTCTAAGAAGGAAGTGCTACTGTTACATATTTTACATATAAGGAAACAGAAGCAAATAAGTTAAGTGACTGTCTCAGGGTCATGCAGCTAATAAATAAATGAGGTGAAATTAGAACTCAGGTCTTCGTAACTCTAGGCCCAATGCACTATCTACTGTGTCACCTAACTGCCAGGACACATTGTTGTTGCTGTTGTTGATACTTCATTCTTGAAAAGGACCAAGGGCATCAGTCATCAGGTGATGACTTGACTTGCAAGTGAATTGTATTTAAGTGAAGCAGGGCTGGGTAAAGTCATCTGCCTCCTTCTCTCCTCCAGAGTCATCTGAGTGCAGGAGCAAGACATGGGTCAGAAAGACTGGCAATGGCCCTCACCTCATCCTGTATATAGTTTGGGCATACTTCCACATTGTGTGATATTGATAGCATGATAGAAAACAAGGTTTTTAAAAAGTCCAACACATTAATATCCAAGTATTAGCAGAATGTTTTCAATAGAATACAAATGAATATCTAGAACATTAAAATATAAAAAAAAAAAATCCCTTCGATTTTTAGTGCCACAAAAGTGAAATGCAAAATTTAATTGAATCTTAATATATATTTTAAAATTACAGCTATCAGTATCAGAAAAATTCCTTATTTTCTGAATATTAGCTATTCTACTAATTGATAATCCATATCATCTTAGAATGGTCTACAAAGCACCACAGCTTTATTATTACTGCCAAGATTCTCTAGTGTGCGGAGATCACATTACCCAATACAGTTATTGACACTGTACCTCAGTACAGTGTATGAGATTGGGACCAATATGCCCTTTTGGTTGTCCATCACTTATCTCTTATTCCTCTTACATTGTCTGTCTATTCATCTATCTATCCAACATATATATATGTATATTCACATGATATAGGTAGGGAGTTTATGCACATATACAAAAGTATGGTAAATGATATTATCAAGACTGTTAATGGTCACACATATATACACCAATATATGCCCATATACATGCACATATATACGCAAACACATAGCCATGCATGCTCTTGATAATATTATCTAATAAATTTTGTGAACACATAAGTAAACTATCCACCTATTCTAATGGGGATTCTCTATCAGAAAGAAAGAGGAAGAGTTGACTCTGAATATTTTGTTTTAGCCTTTGTTTTTCCCTGAAAGCAAATAGATGACATGGATAATGGAAAAGTCTTGGAATCCCTTGATTTTACTTGAATTCCTAACTCACTGACTTATTGCAACTTTGGGCTAATCAGTTTAACCACTGTAAGATTCATTTTTTCTAACATGGAAAACCAGGAGGTAAGGCTAAGTGATAAGTTTTTCCCCTGACTTTATGTTTCTATAATTTGTATGTAACCTGTATAACATTATTTCTGTATTTTTCTTCCATTCATTATTGTTACCTTTCATTCAGCAAGGAGAAAATGCTGAAATAAAGGGGAAGAATATATGATTTTTAAAGATAGTCATCTGAGCTTTTATTATTAATGACTTCTTTTAGAAGCCATTTAAATCATTGACACATTAAAGTTAAACCTTAAAGAACTTAAAAATGCCTAAATATCCTCAAGATTTTACTCAGATTAAGAAAAGAATTTTTCTTTTTCTGCAGATATAATGGTAATGGAAATGAGAAGATCTTTCCCATTCATTAATAGGCCCATGTGACTTGTTCTAATCACATGAAAGTCTGTCACATACATTGAGAGGGGTATGCTGAATGGTGGAACAGAACTGAGAGGAAGTTATTGAGAGTAGTCAGAAATGAGGGACAGAGAAGAAGCAGACAGTTAAGCCCCTCAGTGTTTGTTTGTTTGTGGAAAGGCCCTAGCATGGGGAAAGCTTGGGGATGTTGTTGTCCTCAACATTGTCATTGTGTATAGATTTTTGTTGTTGTGATGGATTTGGCTTTATGGTGTTGGAAGTTGGCTTTCTGGTGTCTGAATAAATGTTTTGGTTCTGTCTTCCATGTGGAGAGTCTGTTGTATGTCACGATTCAGAATTGCATCTGGATATTCATAGCTGCCATAAGCTCTGTGAATATCATCTTGGCCCTACAGTAGGAAAACAATTGCGTTATACACAAACACATATACACATATGCACACAAATATATATACATACATATATATGCATGTGTGTATATGGTTGAAGACTTTTTCAGAAAGAACAAGGAACAATTAACTCTATATGCATATGTAAATACATGTATATGCATGCATGTGCGTATGAATATGCACATATGACTTTAGGATTAATTTGCTCCTTCTTTAGCCATGGAATTGTATTGAGCAATAAGCCTAATCAGCAAGGTAATTCAAATTGCCAGATAAAATGAGTAGAAGAAATTAATTTGAAGCATTATAGAGATGGGCATTTCCTTTTAATTTTTTCAGTTGTAGATGCTTTATAATATCATTACAGATTCCTTTTCCCTTCCCCTATAACTATCTTTATTTTTATCCTTTCTACAAGAGGAGCAGGTTTTAATAAAATCAATAGTTTTGAAATTCTTTGGGGTAAAATACTTTCTCTCTCCAAGTCTGAGGTGAAAATGGTGGAAATTATTTCCACATCCTAAATAGTTCAGAAGTTTCCTATAAATTAAAAATCTCTCCCTCTTTCTCTCTTCCTCTTTATTTATATGTATGTATGTATATGTGTGTGTGTGAATTCTATGTGTACTCATTGGATGAACTGTTGCTCACCAGTCCAGGGGAAAAAGTAAGTGAAGCATAAGTCTAAATCCCTTCTATAAAATGTCTTTTTTTCCATAGAATTAAGAGAATGAGACCATTTTCCTGATTTATTCCAATAACATTTTTTACATAAGAGGAAATTAGATCCCTTAGAGTAAAGATGGCTTGCCAAATACCATGCAAAATAAATAGAGAAAGCGCTATTAGTTGTGCATGCTACAGCAGTAACTCTGACTAGGCACTCTGTTACAAGGAGCCCTAAACCGATAAAGAATGTACTTCTTTCCAGTTGAGAAAAGCTAAGGCTATTGTGAGATAAGAAAAGGGAAATGAAGCTTCCTGGTATTGTAGATTTTTAAAAATATCTTTGGAATGACCAAATGAGGATAAGGAATAGCAATATGTGATTAAAGGATGCTTTACTGGAGATTAACTCTAAGGCCAGTAATAGCTAGATTCTTTAACTTTTTTTTTTTTTTTTTTTGGTTTGTTGTTCTCCTTGGGAGTGGTTGAATTATGCCAGCTAAAAGATTTATCACACTCTCTTTTTCTTTCTTTTATACATTATTGCTACATGCAATGTGCAAATAATATGGTTCATTACTAAGTATTCCCTCACGATTTAAATCTTTATCTTTTATTTGTATTTTAACAATAGTTATCTCAACAAAAATAAAATACCTTTAAATTCATCTGTTGTTTTTGGTTTTTTGTTTGTTTCAATTTTGTTTGGTTTTTTGCTATAGAGTGTGTATAAAGGATAAGGATAGGGATAATTTATTTCAACAATTTCAGTGGGCTGACTCTTCCAGTTTGTAAATGAGCAATTTGACAGGGGGCTGGGTCATTTTATGAATGTTATCTACAATCAAGTTTTTAGGCTTTCTAGTTTTACAGAAAAAAACAAAACCAAGTGAAATTGGCACCTTTGCCTTAAACTAAAAACCTCTTGAACTGATTATATTATCTGTAGTTTACAAGTTGCTTTTTTTGCCTGAGTAATGGTGCAAATTTAATATATTTTCTCATTCACATTTTCAGGATATGACATTTTTTTTATTTGGAAGGAGAAATTAATCCTCTCTTGTGGTATTAGTATGTATGCTGGGTAAGTAGTATTGTATTGTGCTGTGTTTTTCTTCACAGGCTTCATCAATCTACTAACAAAGATTCACTGAGAATCTGTTATATGCAAGACATTGAGAAATAGAATGAAATTTAAGATAATATCACCATGACCCAAGTTTATATAATCCTTTATATTTCATAAAGCTCTTTCCTCACAACGAATGTTGCAGTGCAGGTAGTTCAAATGTTCTCATTCCCATATTATAGATAAAGAAACTGAGGCTGAAATTTTAAGTTACTACCCTTTACAGGTAGTAACAAAATCTTAGAGTGGGAAGGGACCTCAGAGTCTGTTAGGTTCATTCTGGACCCAAACAAGACTCTACTTTGTCTACAACCTACTAAATAGTCTACCCTTTAATTGAAACCTCTATTGAAGGGGAGGCTGTTACTTCCTGAAGCAGCTGAGTCAACTTTCAGATAGCTCACTGTCATAGTCCCTTTTCACGCATCTATTGATTCTTGTGTTTGAAAATCAAACTTTCTATTCAGTTCTCGTCTTTTCATCAAGAATACTTGAAAGTCCTCTATTTCATTGAATTATCATTTTTTACCCTGAAGTATAACATTCAGTACTGCTGGGTAGGTGATTCTTGGTTTTACTCCTAGTTCCTTTCATTTCTGGAATATCATATTCCAAGCCCTGCAATCCCTTGGTGAAGAAACTGTTGGATCTTGTGTTATTTTGATTGTATTTCCGCAGTACTCAAACTGTTTCTTTCTGGATGTTTGAAACATTTTTTCCTTGACCTGGGGCCTCTGGAATTTGACTACAATATTCCTAGGAGTTGTCCTTTTGGGATCTCTTTTAGGAGGTGATCAGTAGATTATTTCACTTTTTTTTTCACTATTGTTTTTTTCACTATTGTTTACTCTCTGTTTCTAGACTATTAGGGCACTTTTTCCTTGATAATTTCTTGAAAAATGATGTCTAGGCTCTTTTTTGATCAAGTGGTACCATAATTTTTAAATTGTCTCTCCTGGATCTATTTTCCATGTCACTTTTTTTCAATGAGATATTTGGCATTGTTTGCTATTTTTCCATTCCATTGGTTTTATTTTATAATTTCTTGACTTTTCATCAAGTCATTAGCTTCTATCTTCTCCGTTCTAATCTTTAAGGAATTATTTTCTTCAGTGAGCTTTTGGATCTCCTTTTCCTGGTCAATTCTGCTTTTTTAGGGCATTCCTCTCTTCATTGACTTGTTGGATATCTTTTCTCATTTGGGTTAGTCTATTATTTACAGTGTTATTTTCTTCAGCATTTTTTGGGGGGTCTCCTTCAGCAAGTAATTGACTCATTTTTCATAATTTTCTTGCATCACTCTCATTTCTCTTCCCAATTTTTTTTGACTTCTCTTTCTTATTTTCAAAATTCTTTTTGAGTTCTTCTATGGCCTGAGGCCAATTCATATTTTTCTTGGAGGCCTTGGATGTAGGAGCTTTGACTTCGTTGCTTCTATTTGTATGTTTTTGTCTTCCTTGTTCCCAAAGTAAGATCTATAGTCTGAAGTTTTTTCAGTTTTTGCTCATTTCCCCAGTCACTTACTTGACTTTGAACTCTTTTCCCAGGTAGCTCTCTGCTTCAAGTGGGGGTGGAGGGTATACTGTCAGCCTTTTGATTCCCCAACAATCTATGGACATAGAGCTCCAAAAACAGTTGCTATTGCATTTGTCCCTGCTGCTGCTGTGGGTTCTTCCATCACCTTCCCCCTCTGCTGCCCTGGGGCTGGAACCCAACCACTCTGTTCTCCCACACTGGTCCTACAAGCTTTCTTCACTGACCTTCCAATTTTTCTCAGAATTTTGGAGTCTTAAAGTCTGGAAACTGCCACAGGCCTACTCAGATCCTGTCTGTGCAGGCACAGTCAATGCTGGACTGTGCCCTGACCCCTGTGTGGCCCAACAAACACTTCCTAGTGACCTTCCAGGATGTCTTGGGCAGAAGATTTACTATCATTCTGTGGGTTCTGCCTCTCCAGAATTTGTTTGGAGCCATTATTTTACAGGTATTTGACTGGGCTTGAGGGCAGCATTCTAGAAAGTGTGCACTGTTACTCCACCATCTACAAGCCACTTTTTTTCCCAGACATATTTGAGTTTTTAGTCATGTATCAGCAAGAGGGGAGAAAGTCATAACCAGGAGGAGGAAATGGAATGGCCCTGGTCAGGAAAGAAAAAAAAAGTTATTTCCTCTTCTGCCAAAAGGCACAGGAAAAGAGCAAAATGCCCTTTTCCTTTAATCTATCCACCACAGTGATAACTACTAAATATCAACAGAATAAGGAATCCTCCATCTAGCAACTCTATAGTAAAGAGAAGATTCAAACAGAAATTCCAATTCTAAAAGTCATATCCTTTCTATTTAACATTGCCAACAAATTGTGTTGGTGCAAAGAATTGATGCAAAAGCATTTTGTTTCTTCTGCCCCTCTTTTCTTTTTTTAAAGAAAACTGTGCCTTGAATCCTTATCAAAGCTGACTGCTCTAATTTTGTTCTTCCTATAATCATTTTCTATCTCCTCCAGCAGTCTGTTCATTTAATCATTTTATCTCTTCCTTGTGTTGCCACATAATATTTGAAAATGTTTGTTGAATTGAAAAGAAAACATCTTCAAAGTTCTTAATGTGATCATGTTGCACATTATGTTATTTGAGCCTCACAACAATCTTGTGATGCAAGTGCCATATCATAAAGGACCAACCTTGTAGTTTGGAAGACATAAATTGAAGCCTTGTCTCTAGGCAAGTCATTTAGCTTTCCGATGTTCAAATTATTACTATAAATTCTAGACAAATGATTTATTTTCAAAGGAACAAGGAAGTTCTACTCCATAAGTTTTTCACACCAATGTAAACACAGACATTGGTCAAATATATAGACAACTAGGTGGTACAATGGGTGGAATGCCAAGTTTGAAGTTAGGTAGACCTGAGTTCAAATCCAGTCTCA